>CM074761.1:3682345-4182345 GCA_037355855.1 Pseudo-nitzschia pungens | reverse complement strand
GAAAATATTGAATACCGTAGTATACATTTTATCGTAACCTTACAGGTAACCTTACGTGTCTTGTACTCGTAACGTCGTCATGCTTGTGAAACAGAAGATGATCGGAGTAACATGGGGGGTTGTGACCCTCACTTTCACATAATCCCCCTTTGAAGATCACTGTGGTATCCTCGAGGACACGAAACGTGTCAACCCATCATCATCGGATAGAGATCCGTGTCAGAATGCGCAACGTTGTGAGTTACTCACTCGACAAGCCGATACACTTTTTCATACCGTAAGTTACCGTAACCTTAGGGATCACAATCACGTTGTATTTCATTTCCTAGATCATCAAGCCACTATTCGCGAGGATTAAGTTCGGGACGCTTGCTTTAAGTCACATACTCTACACAATGAAGGTGGATGTGCATACCTCCTCCTTTCTGGCATGGTCTGATGCAAGAGGGATCTCAACGCCCCTAGAGTTGGTCAGCGAGGGCAACTACCGCTCGATGCGGATCCCATCCGCTGGAATGGCACAAACTCTAGTTGATGAGTCGACAGCATCGAAGGGTTTCACAAACATAGTACAAGTTCCTTTGGATGCATGTATCATTGGCGACGACTTGCCCACTTTGGTTGAGAAATTGAAGTACGAAAAATCATTGGGAGATGTTTCAACGTATGCTCCGTGGTTGAACTTATTTCCGACGCTTGACGACTTTAAGGACATGCCTCGTTTTTGGACTCAGGATCGGTTGGATTTTGTCAAAAGATTCGATGGAGGTCAACTAGAGGCCCGGATGGAAATAGACGAGGCAAGGATAAACAAATGCGATGATCCATGGGCGCTGGCAATTGTTGACTCGCGGACGAACTACTTGCCAGACGAAACCTATTCATTGACTCCCATGTTGGATATGTTTAATCACGACGCTACATTTAGGACAACTGGTAGTGTGGAAGAAGATTTGACACTAAAAATTGATGTGTTGTCGAATGCAATACTAGAATCAGCCACTACAGACAGCGTTGACTGGAAGGATCAAGTGCTTGGATTTTTCAAGGGAAATGACGACAAAGTCAAGCAAGGCGACGAAGTATTCATATCTTACGGAGACTTCGACAATGTGGAACTTCTGTCAAATTATGGATTCTGTACGGCAGAAAACACTGCCAATATCGAACAGTTCAAAGTGCGATCACTCGGTATGGGAACGAAGCCCGCTTTACTTGTCGTTGACAACCAGGGGAACATCGATAATCTGTTTAATACCATGAGCTTGGACTCACTTCGACTTAGCCTTGCTACGCCGAGTGAATTAGAAGAATACGATGGGACTGGAACGATATCGGACCGAAACGAAGAAGAGATGTATGCCTTGATTGCGGGAGAGCTTGAGGAGGCTGTGTATGACGCCAAGGCTGGAATTTCTGAGGCAGAATTACGAGGTGATATGCTTGTAGCGACATACTTGAAGGGAAGGTCTCGAACGTTGGAATCTGGATTGAATGGTCTGAAAGAGGCCTACCCTGACCTTTTTTAATAATTAATTATCCAATGTAGCAATTCAAGAATCCTTCATCTTCGATGGGACCTCCCTTTTTTCTTTCCTCTTCTCCCAGCTGATTGTCTCGTTCCTGGCGCAGATGCTGCGCCCAAGACTTGGGCATTGCTTAATTCGTCATTTTGTGAGATTTGTTGTCTCATCCTAAGAAAGGCACTGACGTCGGCAATTTGTGCTTCAAGTTCTTCCATTTGTAGTTTCCCTTCGTCGTTCTCCCTACGATGTTCTTCCTGGATCTTTTTCAGTAACTGATTAGAAGCTTTTTGCTCCATCGTGAGGCGCTGTGATGCCGTCCGCAACTCTATTTCTTGGGCCTGAGCTTCAATCAACTCCTTTGAAATCTGCTCGATTCCCTCTCTTCCGATTCGAATCTCTCGTTTGAGTGATTCTATCTCTCTCACTTCTTCGGGACTCAATTTATTTTCATCTACCAAGCTGTTTGCGTGTTCAGTCCGAAGCCTCGTTATCTCGTCTTCGAAATGTTGGGCTTGATCTTCCAGGGCACTCTGAAGCAAGGCTTCGTAAACTTCTCCAACCATGGCTGCCTTCTTGGACGATTTTTCGGCGGCTTTCGAAAGAGCTGCGGTCGTGCTACTGCCGTACATAGAACCACCGAGGGTGTTTTGAAGTGATCCATCTGTGGAGGAACCAGAACCGTAGCGATCTTCCAGGTCAAGCCCGCGTGTCAACCATGGGTATAGCAGAGGAGGAGAAGAAGGACACTCCAACAAATCACCGCGCTGAACAAATCCACCATATTCCCCATGGCAGTAATCCCATATTCGAAGTGTTGCCAACTCTAACGAGAATTGATGTCGAGTTTGTTCAAAGTGCGCAACAGAGTGTTTGTTGCTGTATCTTCCGCAACCGACAAACCCGCATGTAAGACTTTCCAAGACCGAAAATTCAATGGAGAAAAGGGTCAGAGGATCGCCACCGAAAACATGCAATTGTTTCGCTCATTCACAAGCAAATCCAAGTGCAAAGACACGTACCACACCCAAAGTGTCTTGTGCATCGAACATTCCCCGCAGAACAAGTCATGACTTTCTTCGTCTTCCCTAAGACCATTGTTGCTATTGCTATGATTCCAATAATGGTCAATGACTTGGCATGCCTTGCACCGCGCTGGGGGCCGCCATTTGTTCTTTTGGTGAAAAAGATGGCAACGAACACAACGTCAGGGAAAGATCCAATCCTTATATGTGATTTTGTCAACACCGTAGGAATACCGACACGAACTAAATTCCAAGAATTCGAAACCAGATGCAATCACTGCACACACTCACCAGTAATCGTTGTTTGTAGCAACTTTCTTCGTCCGATCCCCAATTCGTGCCTACAAACAAGCTCGGCGACTGGCAATATTTATTGCAGAGTTGCTGGACGCCGGGCGCGGGAAGACCGAGTCGAATCGGGTCGATCCGATGAATGCAGACCGGACACGCAGGTATTTCCGGAGGCAAGATTTGGGAGGGTGACGGCGCTGCGGCACGGTTGCTGTTTCGTCCGCCGGCCGCATTCCCGTTGGTTGATTCCGTCATTCGTTCGTTCGTTTTTGATTCACTGTTTTCTTCGGAGAATTTGATTGTCGTCATGGGCAAAATTTTCAGGACGCCGTCGTCGGGATCCCCGGTGATGGCGTTGCCATCGGTACGCCGGAGGATGTCGTCCAGTGCCGACCTCCCCTTTGGCAGCTCTAGCAACAGCATTTCGGCCGGCCCGTTGTCGGCTGCGATACTAGTCAAGACAATCCCCCGTATTCGGCACCCCGCCAGGGCCGTCGGATGGATTCTGCAGAGCAGATCGTGTGCCAAATTTGCACTCGAGGGAGGATGGATCCAGAACGACGATCCCGAGGCGTGGCGGTTCGACGAAACGTGCCTGCCAAGAGCCGAGGTGATCATATCGGGAGGCACAAAGACGAGGACGAGGTGGGCGTTGCTCGCCTTCCAGAATTTCTCGGACGGGTTGACGGAGAGCCGCACGTGGGAAGCCGATGCAACGAAAAACCTCTCTTGGTCGTGGCCCGATACTTCGTGGTTCGGAGGATTCGAGGGTGTTCTTGACGATGATGACGAGTAAAGTGGTGTAGATGAAGACGTTCCAAAGAGGTTGGAAGCCATTTCGCTAAAACCAAAAGAGTTTTTGGAACATGCCTTGTTCAGCTCGACTCGGGTCTTGTTGTCCGCACCATCGCCGAGCGTTGCATGCAGAGAGAATGTGACGTTACGATGAGTGGCAGAAGAGGACGATGACATGATCGAGGCAATTGACAATGGCGATGATCCAGATGAAATAGTTGCCTTTGAAAAACTAGTCGGAACTCCTCCAGGCGACACATGCGTAGAATGATGGATGACAATGATATGAATGCCTTCGAATCGGCGATGTTGGAACGTTCTCTGGTCTCTATCTGCGCTTTAATAGGCCGCCACCACTTCTTCGATGAAATGATCGCTATGTCATGAACAACATCGTCGAGGATAAAAGATGCTGATAACCGATCCCCGGTACGTAGTGAATTTATCACTACTGACTTGCAACGAAAAATTGACACGCAACAGAGAATTCGAATCGAATCGAATCATCAACAACTTGAGTTTACTTCACATCATTCACTTAGGTAAGGTTTACCGTATCGTGACCAACGTGACATACCGGTAACCTTACTTTAAGGTCTTAGTGTGCAAAAGTGAATAAGGGGTTTAGTGCATTGAGCATACGGTAGGTTACTTCAGTTTGATCAATCCGTACATCCGGAATTTTGGACAGTTATACATCCGGGTTTTTTTGACACTTATACTTATACATCAGGAATTTTTGGACAGTTATACATCCGGGTTTTTTAAACATTTATACTTATACATCCGGCTTTGTTTGACATTTAAAATTATACATCCGGGTTTGTTTGACATTTAAAATTATACATCCGGGTTTGTTTGACATTTAAAACTATATATCCTTATTTTTTTTATACTTATACATCCGGGTTTGTTTGACATTTAAAATAATGCATCCGGGTTTCTTTGACATTTAAAATTATACATCCGGGTTTGTTTGACACTTATACATCCGGGTTTGTTTGACATTTAAAATTATACATCCGGAATTGTTTGACACTTATACATCCGGGTTTGTTTGACATTTAAAATTATGCATCCGGGTTTGTTTGACATTTAAAATTATACATCCGGGTTTGTTTGACACTTATACATCCGGGTTTGTTTGACATTTAAAATTATACATCCGGGTTTGTTTGACATTTAAAATTATACATCCGGGTTTGTTTGACATTTAAAACTATATATCCTTATTTTTTTTATACTTATACATCCGGGTTTGTTTGACATTTAAAATAATGCATCCGGGTTTCTTTGACATTTAAAATTATACATCCGGGTTTGTTTGACACTTATACATCCGGGTTTGTTTGACATTTAAAATTATACATCCGGAATTGTTTGACACTTATACATCCGGGTTTGTTTGACATTTAAAATTATGCATCCGGGTTTGTTTGACATTTAAAATTATACATCCGGGTTTGTTTGACATTTAAAATTATACATCCGGGTTTGTTTGACACTTATACATCCGGGTTTGTTTGACATTTAAAATTATACATCCGGAATTGTTTGACACTTATACATCCGGGTTTGTTTGACATTTAAAATTATGCATCCGGGTTTGTTTGACATTTAAAATTATACATCCGGGTTTGTTTGACATTTAAAATTATACATCCGGGTTTGTTTGACATTTATACTTATACATCCGGCTTTGTTTGACATTTAAAATTATACATCCGGGTTTGTTTGACATTTAAAATTATATGTACATCCGTATTTTTTTGACACTTATACATCCGCATTGAGCATACCGGTAGCGCATGATGTTTTCTTTTCTGTGATTAACCCAACTCAATTTTACAGGTAGAGCTCTACGAGTACTCGTAGGTTGATTAAAAAAAGACACCAATAAAGCCCCCATTTCTCATTATGCATAAGATTACGATACATCCCTCAACAACAAATCACGAACCGAAAAATGAAAATTGGAAGACCGCAACCGACCCAAACTCTGCCATCATTCGCTCTCGATCTCCGTCTGTCGCGGAGGGAGCACATTGTCCACAGCGTCCTGTCGAGCATCAACGTCGGTGATAACCCAAACAAGGTTTATCGGAATATCGAACAGAGACAACAGTGATCGTAAAGAAAACGAATAACACCCCCGATGTCGGAGGCGAGAACCTGTCCCTGCAAACTTCTTCCCAGGTCACTTTCGTCGTTTACAGCAGCAGAATATGGGGACATTCACTCGCTTTCCAAAATCAAGGACATTGCTTCCCGAAGAGACGGCGCTGGCTACAGTCCTCTCCACTATGCTGCCCAGTTCAATCACGTTGCCGCTACGGCATTCTTGCTGCAACTGGGATGTCCCGTTGATGGCGGAGGCCGGTGTGGAGCGACACCCCTGCATCGGGCGTCCTTCTCGGGAGCGACCGCAGCCATGAAAGTGCTGCTGGAATGGAACAACAGAGACGGTACGTGCAGCGACGGAACGCAGCAAACAAGTCTTGCGGTCGATGAATTGGCCGAGGCCTCGTCTGTGACTTGTGGTAGCAAGCGATGCGATCTGCTCGCGAAAGATACCAGGTGAGTGGCGCAAAGTATCAACCATCTCAACACCGAGTGGGTGGGTCGGTCGGTCGGTCGGTCTGTCTCGAGTCGTCGCGTTTCGAAGGCTTGCTTTTTGGTGAACGGTGTCTTACCAAATACGGATGACAATGGCTGGTCTCGGATGCGGTCTTGCTTGCTTCGGTCGGTGTCGATCCTTTCCGTCGACGACAAACAAATATCGCTCCAGCTTTTGCGACGAATCGACGCCACTCCACAAAGCCGCTGGTGGAGGGAGATATCTGGCCGTCCACGTGCTATTGGAGGCACTTCGGGAAAGGGATGCCACGCCCGGTTCGCCTGGCGAACGATCTCATCGAACCCCGTCGTGGTTGTCCGACGGACTTACGGCAATGGACAAGTGGGGCCGAACACCGTTGGATGTGGCACGACACTGTTACAACAATCGGGAAACGGAACGAGATTCGGTGGCTCGGTGGGATGCTGTCGCGGGGGGATTGCCGGATTGGGGAAAGTGCGTCCAATTGCTGCAAAACGCCGGTGAGGACGCCGATGGTGCAAACAATAGTAACGGTAACAAAAACCGTGGTAGCACGGGCGACACGAGGAAAGAGGAGTCGGTAACGACACAGCAACAAACAACAAGAAAGGATGCCCAAACCCAGTCGAATGGACCGAGCCGCCGCCTTCCTCGATTGCCGATGCATCTGACACGTGGTGTCATGGCGTGCGTAGATTGTGGCCCCGGTGGTCGCAACGAGGATGGCAATGCTGTCTGTTTGACCGCTTTGTGGCAGAGAGATTTTCAAAAGGCCTTGGGAGATTCTGTTGGTATGTGTTTTGTTGTTCCCGCGGCCGCTTCTCCTCCTCTTCCTGCTGCGCTTTCCACGAATACAAAATCAGGAGTCACAAATGAACCGGAGACAAAAAAGCCGCAAAGCACCACTCGAGCAGCGATGGAGACCACGGGGAACACTGAAATTACCACAACTAAGAAAAGCACCAACGTGGATTCGACTTGTATGAGATGCCAAAAGCCCACGGTTGCATTCTATCCACTTCCAAAATTGGGCATCCTAGTTTGTAAAAGTTGTCGACGATTAGCAAAATAAGATGAAACCGAAGATTTGAATCGATGCAAAACTAGAGTGCATCCTTCTCGCGCTTAATGGTTATAGAGGAGATTGCAGTTTGCTATAAATTTTTGATAACGTATTCACAGTTTTGTAGATATTGAGTTGATGAAAGATTGGTTGGTTCCTACCAATTGTCTTTCGGATGTGTCCCACGATTGACACAAACATTGTACGAGTATTGTGTCACACGATTGGCACAACAAAAAATAATAATAATAATAATGATAATTAGTAGTATCTTGTTCTTCGGTTGCAGAGTTGCAATGTTGCCCCTCACCGTGAACTCCGGAACCCACGATCCGAGACTGATGGTCGGAACAGGGTGTGAAAAAAAAACGAAACGTGGCAGGCCTCACCCTACATCTCTAAAGCGCATCGGACTCTTGCACGGCGATGACGAGAGGATCGAAGGTTTTGCGAATGTCATCCATGGTTTGATTTCGAATTGCGGTCGAACGAAAGCATCTGGTAATGCAGTTCAATTTATCCATTTCTTCCTGATGGCGGATAACCACCTTGAACGCCTCACAATAGGCTTTCACGGCTATTTCACGAAAGGCATCGCTTGTATCGCACTCCTCAAGCAAACTCTTAGCTTCTCGGGCACTGCGACGCGCGGGTGTATCTTCTTTGAGTATGGGATTCGCGACACCAAAACAGGCATCGACAACATTTCCCGATGTCACTGCACCAAAGGCCAGGGTAAGGTCGGGCGCTTCTTTCGTTTTGGATGCGTCCTTTTTGGATGGCGGACTTCCCAGTAAAATCACATATCCAGTTGCCTCGCTTCCTTTGATTTCCAACATCGATTCAACATCGTATAGCTTTTCGTGGGTCTTCTGTTTTCTCAGAAGATGGTCAGATACACTCATTTTTCGTAATCAGGTACTTTATATTCACTTGGATTTCAACGTCGCCGCGATATTGATCGGTAAGGATGGTTAGATGATGTAAGGTAGTTTGAAGCAAAGAAGCTGCGGGTTCCGTTTTGAAGGGTGAAGAATTGCAACCGATTACGTAGGGACAATTCAAGTAAATTCTCTTTCAACAATTCACTTCCTATCTTGATTGATGAATGATTGTGTGCTTGGTCAATCAATTGTTGTCGTCGGTGCGTGGCCGATTGATTCCCAGATACCAGAACAAAATAGAGCTGTGCATGCATCACAGAGAGAGTCGACAACCAGTACTCGTAAGCCTTACGAGTACAAACTCCTTCGTCTTCAACCACGCAGGTTTGGGGGCCGTTAAAGATTTTTACTGCGATGATCGCTCAGAAAGCATCATCATTTTTTTTGTTAAGATCTTACGTATTTTGAAATAACGGGAATTCTGTACAAACGTTGATTTTGTAACATACTTCGTATTCGGGAAGACCTTACTGGTAGGTACCGCATGATGTACGAAGTAGTATGGTATGGTCTACCTTACGGGTTTGATTGCCATGTAAATGGTGCCCTGTTGATTCCAAAATTTGCCGGAGGCTTAAAAGAGTAACATACTTTTTTTTAAAAAAAGGATGATTCGTTTACGAAGGATTTTTCATCCGAAGTTTCCTTGATTTATGATTAAGGAGTTTGGTTGGTACATTGAATTAGTATTAGGACCTAAATAACGTTTTCGTACGAGTAAGACCGCATAATTAATTCACTTCTAATTATTATTCATCCGATACTATTCTCAAGCATTCGGTAATCTTATTTTCCGTAAGGAAAAAGTAACTTTATGTAACGTTTCGATCAAGCATTCGATCCGCGAACCTCTCTTCAACCAAACTTGAAATGATTATTATTTGCGCTTAAGTTGAAAATGGAGCTGGCCCTGACTAGTATTCATGGCGAACACTGCTTTGCTGAAGGTCACGCATCTGAAGCCTTTCCA
This sequence comes from Pseudo-nitzschia pungens, assembly GCA_037355855.1. Lineage (NCBI taxonomy): Eukaryota > Bacillariophyta > Bacillariophyceae > Bacillariales > Bacillariaceae > Pseudo-nitzschia > Pseudo-nitzschia pungens. Next base: position 4,173,135 of record CM074761.1, on the reverse strand, counting down.
AGTCACCTTGATTTTAATTACATCCACTACATATCCGTTTGTGTTGAGTTCCTTGTTTGAACAAACCACTATCAGGTTTGGATCAAGAATGTAATTCTACTGGCTTTGAAAGCACTGTGGACGAGTCAGGTTACAGAAAGAGATGGGCCTCAACAATGATAGGTACCGTAGTAGAGGTTTTATGGATGTTTGAAGGGGGCATTAGGTTGCTCTTGATGTTTTGGTGACCGCTTACTATGACCTGCTCCTCGTGATTGTATACAGTATATTGGTGGTAAAAAGAAATTCTCCCAACCTATAATGTGGCCTAATACAATGTGGTTTTCCAGAGCCTGATTTTGATCAATGTAAGGAGTGAAAATCCTTGAATTGTTGGGGGGATACTAGTACTACTCTAGGACTCAGTATGAAGTAATTGCAAACATCATAACACTTCTCATCTTGGAGAACACTGGTGAGGTCTTCACATTGTAACTTACCTTGTATAGGACATTCACCTCTTTACTGTTGGGTCTGCTGCCATTAGGACCTAGCAGCAGTGCGAATCTTATCGAGCCATATTATTTTCCATCATAAGCTTTCCAACCGGTATTATTTTTTGATGTCTTTCCTGAAAATCGCACTACATTCGCCAAAGCAAGACTTGTGAGTCATACAAAGAAAATTGTCAAGAAGGTTCTCTTTACCGGCGGTTATTGTTTTTACTCCGTGTTATTTAAAGCCACCTTTAGAGATGGGACATCATGCGGTGGGTGCAAGTGACCTTACCTGTACTCGTATGTTCACGTATTCGAGTGATTGCAGTTCATGGTGAATTTCGTCGACAAGGAACGCGATCACGTTCCGGTGTATGTCATCAAGGCATGAAGTGATGAAACCTCTGTTCGAAGTCATTTTAAACTCAGATGGAAAACACGGAATCACGCATTTTATGATTGCAACAATGATCAAGTTCAATCTTCTCGGAACGCTCTTGACAGCTCTTATCTTTTGTAGAGTTTCAAGCGAAGAAACAGATGGAACGGATCTCGGTGGTGGAATTATAACCCGTACTGACGTTGAGCCCTTTGCCGATTTAAGTCTAGATATTCGAGATATCGAACAATCTATTTCTGGGGGGAACAACAATGCTGCATTGAAAATCTATGCAGATGGGAAGAATTCGGAACTTAAGTTGGCAACGCTCAGTACAGAGTTGGCAAATGAATCCATCGCACAAGCCACTCCTCTGTTTCTGTTCCAATTGTACGGCTTAGGTGGACGATCAGCAGATCTAGGTGAGCTCTCGGGGAACGCTGCATACGCCGATAGCTATGTTCGCAGTGTTATCCAGAACGGAAGGTCGACAGCGGCGACTGCAGCTATGGTTCTTAATGTGTGGATGTACGCGGGGAACCTTCTGTACAAAGGTATGAGCATGTGTCAGAAAAAGACAGAAGCAGATAATCCTTCCCAATTCAATGTTGCCGGTGGAGGCTTCGATGAATTCATAGCACTGTGGATAGGATCATGGCAAACACATGGGTCAAGCGGAGGCTATAGCTTGTACGCCTTGGCAGAAAAAGCGGATCGATTGTTCGTCGCTACGGAAGATGGCAATGGCTCTTCGTCTGAAGATAGAGCCCTCGCAGAATCCCCTGTCAACAAAAAATTGAAATTGCTGTATCATGAAGGTGCGAGTGCCCTGAGTATGTCGGGCGCCTGTACCAAATTCAACCCCGATTCACCGAAACAACTTTGGTCAGTGGTCAACAGGATCAACACCCAAATGTATATCCCGCTAATGCAAATGTTAATCATCTCAATATTGGAGAAAGATGCGATGTCAACGGAATTGTATGCAACCGCTATCGTGCCGCAAGTATCACAGTGCCGCCCAAGCGTGTATGATCGTTTGAAAGAAGAGCTTTTGGAAGGGCAGCAAAATTTTCAGAGAACAAACGTGATACTTCAAGACCTTCAAGAGATCTATTCCTGTTTTGGAATTTCTTGCAGTGACATTGGAAAGGTTGCGAAGGAGTACGCTGATTTCAAAATGCCGGAATGTTTGGCAGCTCGCGAAAAGACTCCTCTGGCATTATATGAACCAAGTAGTGGTGTTCAGCAGGTACGATATTTTGTTGCATTCTGTCCCGTCTCATAAAATGATCAACCTCTGACTTTCGGAATCCCTTTTCACGTATCTTGTCGTTTTTATGACACGCACCGTACTGCAGATCGCTCGGGTCGATTTGGATGTTTTACAGATTCGGATCTTGACATCCTTGGGGTCCTTTGGATTCGCGAAACTTTGGTACAAGTACGGACGAAATTCTCCCCGTGAACGTGACAGTGACAATGATCCTTACAACTTTTATTCGTTGTCGGACTTTGCAACCTCGACCTCACGCCGAAATGCAGAACCTTATTATTCAGCTTTCATTTCTTATCACAACGACCCTAAGTATGCCGACGTCCTGATTCAAAACACTCTCGAAGGTGTCGGTAAATGGGATAGCAACAAGTCTGTAGAACAGCGATCTGCGGTAATTACAGAAGCGAGTTCATTCCTTGTATTGTACCTTCACTTAATCGGCCAAGTCAACGATGCTGTCAATAATTGTAGAAATACTGACCGTGATGGAGAATACAAATTGACCCATCCTTGGGATGAAGTTGCTGCTTTGACAATAGGTTCTCTAGAGGGGATGGAAGAAGGGGGATCCTCAAATATACTCGATGGTCAAATGATTTGGGGCCTAGGTTCTCGACGCGGGTATCAGTTTCAAACGGTGAACTCTCGAGGATATGCCAAGGTCAACTCAGACTTGGAGGACTTGTTGTATGCAGGAAGGGGTGAAGTCGATGCATTGGAATGCGATATGCTTGAAAAGACAGCGGAGAGTATCAAGACGACTACTTTAATTCCTCTTTTGCAGAGTGTTCTGAAGTATGCAATTCTGAATGATGGACTCCCCGCTGATTCTCCAAGCGTTAATCTAGCTCTGGGCGAAATTTTTTCGTTGGCAATCATTCCAATCGTGCAGCTATACGACCCACCATCGGCTCTGATTTTGGAAGAAAATATGATAACTCATTCTGGAATCAAACCAGTTCGAGGAGGATCCCAACAAGTAGCAAATGCGATAGGATCTGCGGCACATGCAATGGGAATAAATCCGAAAGAACTTGGATCAACAAGCGAAGTAGATCCAAACCTCCTCTATGGAGGTTCATCATCTCCTTCCACTCCTCCGTGCTTAATGTCATCAGTGGCTGCTCTTGGTACAGTTACTATTTTCCTTCTATTTTGATTGTTGAGATCGAGATTTCTTCTACACGTACATAATAACAAATCCATTGCATTCATAGCCCAGAAGGCGACTCTGTAATCCTAAAACCTGTTCCTCTAAGTGCTTGATGAAGACAAAAATCTGCATGTTGCATAGCATGTACATACTATTGGCTATTGTTGCGAATCGTGTTATACCGTACCTGCCATCACATTCAATTGCCTACCTTAGACAACGATTTGGATAAAGAGACTTGTTGCGATTCAAATAACATGCATGAAGTCCTTGTTGTTGACAAGGTTACTGGATAGATAGGAATTGTGCATGACCTGTGAGACTCCTCCGCTATTGTTTTTTGCTTGAAGTTAAGATTTGTGGTGTTGTTCTGAACAACATCATGGGGAAACCTTAAGTAAGTTACCGGGTGCAAGGTTGTAAGCCATCTCCGTGCGACTTCATCTTTTGGGGGGTCTCAGATTGTTTTTGGTGCTATTTGGAAAATCAGTTCCTAAATCCCATCATTTTTTTTCATTTCATCTCTCAAATTGTAAGATTAAGGTTTACTGTAAGGTAATTACGGTAAGATTACCGTACTTCTTTTGAATTTTTTCAAAACTGGGCCCTGGCCATTAGTCAACAGTCAATTATTCCCATCAGCCATTGGTATCACGGGAAATAATAGATCGCAATCCGCAAGAAAAAGCTAATCTTTCGACTTGTGCGAGATACCTCAGTATTGTATACAAGGAGCGTTCTACCAGATCGAACCGTGCTCAAGCGAGTTCATCGATCGTGAACGACACATTTCCTCTGTCAGCTCATAGCTACTTTACGCTACAAAGGACGACAGCGAAGATCTCGTGGAAGAGGACCAATCTCGTCAAGAGATTCTCGCCGATTTACATCTTCCTGAACTATTGATCTCCTTTGACGAAGATTAGAGCAAAGGATATCCTAGTGTCTGCAATTGATTGTGTTTGGATCCCACTAAAATCCACCAAGGTTCAAATAATAAAACTTAATTCTGCTTTTTCCGTCGACCTGCGTCGCCATCGAAAATACGAAGAATGTTGGAGGAGACCCTGAGTTCACCGAACCATCCCCCTGCGGAAGTGGCACAGATGCTAATGAATTACGTAAACGTGGAGCTGGCTGCGGGCGGTGCATCTGCAGAAGCTCGGTTTTTCCAGCTCTTTTCACTACTCTGCAAGCGCGTTTTTGGGGAAATGTCTGCCAAGGATCAAAAGCACCTAAGTGGGGGTTGGTTATCACGGCATATAAAGTGGGATCGTCCGCGTGTGTTAGCACAAAGTTCATTGGGCGGTGGTCCGAGAAAATACACTCAAAGCACATCAATTCAATCGGATCCAGTCGTAAAGCTCTTGGGGTTGGCTACGAAGAGTGCTTCTTCGAAAGACAAAGGGCCGTTGACATTGATTGAAGCATTTGCGAAGGAAGCAGAGCATCGTCCAAATGTACGGTACCAATTTCCGTTCATGGGACTACCAAGACATATGCAGGAGGAATGGCTTGCATTGGTTCAAATTGCGCTTGTAGGGACTGCGCCGAATGTCCGTCGACCTAGTGAGAACTCGAGTCGTCTGATGGGATCGCTATTTAGAGTGAAAATTTTGGATCAAAAACAGCTACTGCTCCATCAGCAAAGCAAGGTACAAAAAAAAGATCAAAGACGTCCTTTGCAATTGAATCCTTACTCACCAACACCCAAGGCTCCGGTTCCAGGAATGATGCAATCTCCAACCAAGAAGAACAATGATGCAAATCCGGACGTCTTGCTAAGCATGCTCGAATATTATCTCGTAATGTTTATCCGATACCCATTGGCAGCCCCAGAGGTTAAGAGTACCTCATACTCTTCTCGGCATGAAGTTTACGGAGAAGCTGTGTATTTTGAACTTTTTCAAGAATATGTAAAGTATTACATTCCGACCAGAATTCCACAAGGGGCATTCAACGGATTTATCAATCCTAATCGACCGTCTGAAATCTTTGTGCGAACAATCATCGCATTGTGGTTTGAAGGACAAAATCAACCAGCCCCTACCGATCAAGCAATAAAAACACTCGAAGATCGTCGCGGTCCCATATCTTTGGACTTGAACTCATCGTTCGATCTTGTCTTTACCAACTTCAAGCCGCTACCGAGTCAAATCATCCGTTGCATTCACAAGGTAGTCAATCGTGTTGCCTCAGATGGTGCGATCACTGATCTAGTAACCGACGTATCTCAAGGATACAAAGGTTCAGAACCAGATATATTGTGCATGAGTCCAATCATGGCTATTTTGCAGCAACCGTTTTACAACCATATCCGGAACGTCTTTCGGTATGCTTCCCTACACAACAATTCGAACGTATTTTATTCCGCATTCAACGACTGGTTGGTTTGGCTGGAACCATGGAACACAGAGTACCCGACGAGACGTATGATTGATAGCATGTCGCGATCTCAGAATGCTTCTGCTTCTCGTTCGAAACAAATAATATATCCGAGGGCTAATCAACGCAGCAAGTACAAGCCGAACTGGGAGGGATATATTGCTTCTAATCTCCATTTTTACACAGTCCCTCTTGCTATATTTTTGCGTCGAGCCCGAGAGTTAGACTTCTCTCCGATGCTTTATCAAAGAAGCATGACGACAGTCCAAAAGGTTCTCAGAGTCTATACTCCTGAAGTCGTTTCAGTCATAAACCGATTGTTGAAAGAAAGGCAAGCTGGGATTGTTTCTAGCACGAAATTTTCGGTAATGGTAAAAAATCATGAGAAAAATCTGGGTGCTTTTGCACCGCCGTCGGTGCCATTGTCTTTATCCTCGTGCCAAGACGATATGAAAAACCTGTTAGAAGAAATTTCTCTTCAACACAACAAAAAAGTGGAAGATTTAGACTTTTTCAGCCGTACATTCGCTTCGGTATTTGGATCAGGTGCCTACTTGGGGGAGGAGAAGGAGCTTCAGATGTTGGTGAACAAAGCCAAGATCATTGTAGACTTTGACAAAGATTTTGAAGTAGGGCCTAAATACAAAAAGTACAACAAGAGCATCTCACAAGAACTCGGAGATGATACTCCAGATCGGAATAAGGTCATTGGCGGTATTGTGAAATGCAATCCTGAAGACATTGCCTTCATGGGAGACCCAATGACTGCTAAAGTACAGAGCCACGAAATTGCTTTCTTGGTGCATCAGATGGTAAAACTTTCAAGTATCTTGAATTCTAGTCTGGGCCTAGACTATGCAGATGATGACATCGGTTTTGGAAGTGACATATTCGCGTCTTTACCTCGTCGAGTCAACCTACGATTCTTGGCAGACTATCGAAATCTTATGGTCGTTTGCCCCCTCATTTGGTGGTTTATCCGTGGGTTATTTTCATGAACACTTCGTCAAAAATTTCTTTTAAACCCAAGTCATTTCTGATGAAAAGATTATTTCGGTTGCATTGAAGCATTCCGGGTGTTTAGTGTCAGTCTGCGACATGAATGCGTTTCTACACATGTAGGACGAACTAATTTCAGACGTTATGGAGGTCTCGGTTAGTGCATATCGTATGATGAACGTCGGAACCGGTATCCATGAAGCTGATGAAGTTGCTAAAAATGATTTGAAAGTGCCATAGAATCAACCTAATAAGTCTTAAAGAAGAGAGAGGAGTGATATCTGTCTTTCTTAGCATAGTAAATATGATCAATCTTGCGGAATCTGATCCGGTATTCGTGCACAATCGTAGTATTTCTTTTGGTTTTTGGACACATATTCTTTGCAAACTCTGCAAACAGTTGCCCCGTAACTCTATTATAGCCTATGCTCCTACTTTGGACTCATTGTTGGAACAGTTCTGTTCATGTTTTGGAATGATAACACATGTCCTGTAAGGAGACTGTCATCATGAGTTTTGCGATTTCTTTCTTTTCATGGCTACTAGAGTACTACCTTCCCCTTTCATTCTTTCATTCTTTCTCCACAACTGGTTGTTTGTGGACAGAAATTTTTGCCAATGTGTAATGCTCCTGACCCCTGGTTATTAATTCTGAAAGGAAAAATCAGCTTGTTGTCCTTCAGCATCCCAGTTGTCACGACCAAAGATACCAGAAGAGCACCGTTTGAGTCAAATAACCCGCCTTACACCTTCAGATCAGGGGTTTTGGACCTGAATAACGGTATGTACGTACAGGGTGCATATTGTCCTATTCCTTTAGTTTATCGTAACTTACCTACGTACGTATGCGCGATACAATACGGTAGGAGACGCGCGAATGATGTCTCGTCAGTTCGTCAGTCAGTTGACGTAACACAGCAACACGAGGAAGCATCATCGATGATCACAATAATCGTTACATCTACGCACACGAAACAAGCAACCACCTCTCATGGAATCATAGAGTTTAGCAGTTGTGAAAAGGAACAGAAAACAAGACGATCATCGAACTGAAAAGAAAGAGGGAAAAGAACATGTTCAAGCTATCAAACATTATCGTTGTACTCTTTGCCATTCTTGGAACTTCTCTGGTTCAAGGTTTCACGACAAACGGTCCAACAAACGCATTTCTTCGTCAACACGGTATCGAGTCTAGCTCGCGCTACAACATCGCTTCGCCTGTTTCGAAAACCGTTCTCTTTGGAAAGAAAGAAGCGAGAGCTCAGGGAAACGAATCGAAGAAGAAGAAGACGAGAGTGAAGAAGCCAAAAGACGATGTTATCGAAGTAGATGGTGTCGTTTTGGAGAGTCTACCTAATGCGATGTTTCGATGTGCCATCGAAAATGCGCCTGAAACTCAAGAACCTGTCCTAGCTACCATTAGTGGAAAAATTCGAAAGAACTTTGTCAAGATTCTCGTAGGAGATAGGGTGTTGATGGAACTTAGTCCTTATGATTTGACACGTGGGAGAATCACATTCCGATACCGCTAGGTGGATTGTTCTTGCTGTCAAAAATCTGTGTTCAATGCAATTATGAATGAAGTTTGATTTAATGTCATCTCTTTCATCGGTTTTAGCATCGAAGAATGTAAGGCGAAGTCACCAAGGTTGATGTGCATGGGACTCTGATTGGTCTCTGTGACAGTGAAGAATCATTGAATAACGATGCACCATTCTTTGTGATTCTCATCCCGCATCACCCTATCCATCCAAAGCAGAACATATCAGACAAATTACTATGAAGGAAACTAGAACATTTTGCCTTCTCTCATATTGGGATTTCTTGGCTGTGCTTGTTTTCCACATGTGGTAGAAAATAATAGATATTGATAATATTTCTATTCCTTTACTCTCTCCACTTAATACTACCGTAATTGTTTCACGGAGATTAATGCAAAATACTTAGAATCAAATGGAAAACTGATACAGAAAATCATATCCAATGTGTTTGTAGTTTGTCTCTAGCAACAGTTTTAGTTTTGGCAAGAAGCGTTTGATGATGGATGGCTCAACTGATTTGGGTGAGATTTTGATTCATTCCTCGTAACAAAAACGAGTTAGGAGTACGTACTCGTACGAGTCGAAGGGCCCAGTATGTGTGTATCAAAGGGAACACATGTACGAATGCATACATACGTCTCATACACTTGTACCGTATGGACTACTGTATTTTGATAGGGAAGAATGGCACCAGACACCAGACGTGCAAGCTGCAGCAGGAAGGTTACTACGGTAAGGTTAGGACTAGTATTCGCTCAAAAGTGCACGTACTCGAGCTCATAAGATCTTACTATCATCTACGGATAAGGTTACTCGCAGTACGACCCCGAAATCATCTCCCAAAAAATAACCACCGACAAAAAAATGCAAAATGACTTTCAAGATCACGCAGGATACAAGCTCGAAGTCTTAGCCCTGACCAAGACCCTTTTGACTCTGGAAACGATTAGCGGAATCAACAAGGTCAAAGCTCTCCAATAAGGGCACCTTACATCTCAGACAGAGGTGCTGCAATCAGGTACCCATAACTGTTTGCTGATTAAAGATGACTGTGGAGCCTTTTGCTACCGTATTTTCCGACGCCAGCGATGAGGGCAAATCAGCAATAGTACAGATGGAAAGAAACAGAGACGAGTCCGACACCGACCAAAGTTCAGAGACAGATGACGACCGAACAGGATTTGCAGCACAACTACGAAAACGCCGGAAAGAAGTATTAGAAAAAGATGCTACAAACAATGGCTTTGCAGATGCTCTTCGCAAGCACCGTGAGCTTTTTAATTTAGAAGACGCAGACGACGAAGTGGTTGCAGCAGAAGACGTGACGAAGACTACCCACGAGAATGCGGACACACTGAACGCTGGCAACTCGTCTTTAAGTACAGCTGAAGGCAATGGAATATATGGGGTCCAATCAGATGAGCTATATTTCAAAACACTTGGTGGAATTGTCGAAAAGAAATGCGACGATGAATTCACGGATTTTGGAAGTATGGAATCGCATGCAAAGCTAGAAGAGAATGGTGGAGGTGATACACTAATTAATTTTGATCATACACAACAAATTCCGCAGGAAGCTGTGAATGAAGTAGAGAACGATGACTTTGGCGATTTCAATGAATATGAAATGCAGACGCCTCAATCTCTAGAAGAAAACGACGAATGCGACGTTGGATTTGATAAGAAAGCGACCCCATCTCAATCTGAACCATCCGTGGATCAAAATTCCAATCATGACAACACCGAAGATAGGGATGATGAGGTTGTTGATCCAGATTTTATGGAATCGAATACAGGAGAAATCGATCAGTCACAATTAAACACGTCAGGCGTAATAACTGAAAATGACGAAATTCATTTCAAAGACTTTGATGCTGCCTCGATTTTGCCATCAGAGACTCTTAATGCAGGTAAAAATCAAAATGATACACTCGGAAACTTGGGAGCTTCCTCGTCACAACCTGAAATAGTGAAGGTAAATGATGAGAACGAACATAGCGATCGTGACGAAGATAACTTTGGAGACTTTGGTGCTGCTTCCTCGGAAACTCAACCATCACAAAGCGCAGTTGCAGACAATCTTGAAGATTCCTTTGGAGACTTTGGTGCTGCGCCGTCACAACCTGAACCATCAAACACAACAAGTGAAATAAATGATGATGACTTTGGAAACTTTGGCACTGCTCCCTCACAACCTGAAACATCAAAAAGTAATACGGATCGCGACGACGATGATGACTTTGGAGACTTTGTTGCTACACCCTCACAACCTGAAGCGAAAAATGTCTCAGCTGAAGATAATCTTGAGGATGACTTCGGAGACTTCGTTGCTACGCCCTCTCAAACTCAACCATCAAGTAACATAATTGAGGATAACCTTGAGGATAACTTCGGAGACTTTGGGGCTGCTACCTCACAAACTCAACCATCAAGTAATGTCATTGAAGATAATCTTGATGATGACGTCGCAGACTCTGGGGCTGCGCCGTCACAAAGTAAGTCAGGTGAAGACAAATTTGAAGACGAGTTTGGAGACTTTGGTGCTTCGCCGTTACAACCCGAAACATCAAATGACAAAGATGACATTGATGATGATGACTTCGGAGACTTCGGTGCTGCTCCCTTAGAAACCCAACCATCGAATAACTCAGCTGAAGATAATCTTGAGGATGACTTCGGAGACTTTGGTGCCGCTCCCCCACAACCCGAAACATCAGATAATGAAAAAGATCACGAGGGTGAAGATGACTTCGGAGACTTTGGGGCTGCTCCCTCAGAACCCAAAAAATCGAATGAGAAAGATCACGATGACGATGCTGATTTTGGAGACTTTGGTGTTGCGCCCTTACAACCCAAAACGTCCAATGACAAAGATCACGATGACGACGATGATTTTGGAGACTTTGGTGCTGCGCCTTTGCAACCCGAAACGTCAAATGACAAGGATCGCGAGGGTGATGACTTCGGAGACTTCGGTGCTGCGCCTGTACAACCGGAAACGTCAGATAGCAAAGATCACGAGGGTGCAGATGACTTTGGAGACTTTGGGGATGCTCCCTCGCAACCCGAAACACCAAATGACAAAGATCACGATGACGATTCTGATTTTGGAGACTTTGGTGCTGCACCTTTACAACCCGAAACATCCCATGACAAAGATCACGATGACACTGATGACTTTGGAGACTTTGGCGCTGCTCCCCCACAACCCGAAACATCAAATTATGCAGATCAAGAGGATGATGCGAACTTTGGAGACTTTGGTGATGCTTCCTCGCAACCCGAAACATCACATAATTCAGATCAAGAGGATGATACGGACTTTGGAGATTTTGGAGCCGCTCCCTCACAACTGGAAACATCAATTAATGTAGATCACGTTGACAATGATGACTTCGGAGACTTTGGCGGTGCTCCCTCACAACCCGAAACATTGAATGACAAAAATCACGAGGATGATGCCGACTTCGAAGACTTCGGAGACTTTGGTGCTGCTCCCTCACAACCCGAAACATCAAATAACGCGGATAACCTGGATGCTGCCGACCTCGAAAACTTCGGACACTTTGGTGCTGCTTCCTCACAACCTGAAACATCAAATAATACAGATCACGACGAAGGTGCCGACTTCGGAGACTTTGGTGCTGCGCCGTCACAACCCGAAACATCGAATGACAAATATGACCATGATGACTTCGGGGACTTTGATGTTGCTCCCTCGAAACCCGAAACATCAAATAATGAAAATCACTGTGACGATGATGACTTTGGAGACTTCGGAGACTTTGGTGCTGCTCCATCACAACCCAAACCATTACCTAGCGCAGATGAAGCCAGTCCTGTTGATGATAACGACTTTGGAGAATTTGATGCTGCCACGCTCCAGTCTCAATCCACAGAGAGTGCAAACAAATTTGAAAGTGAGGGTGATGTTAACAATGATTTTGGAAACTTCGATGCTGCTCCAGTTTCACCAGCAGAAGCTTGCAGTGAAGAGACAACCCCACAATCTATTACTCCCTTAGCCCCGACCGGTAAGATTAGTGACAGAACAAGAAATATATTTGCCAAAATGCAAACGCTTCATACGTTCTCAGATTTGCAACATCAGGAACCTACACGTGACAATGAATCTCGTGAAGAGGAATCATTATCGAGCATTGTTGCGTCGACGAAGCTAGATTGCCACAAACATACTCGGTTCGACTCGTTCCTTGCGGGACCTCCTTCACCGGCAGAGAACAGATACTCCAGTTCCGTCATCGACGACGATAGAAGAGGGTCTTACGATTGCTTTGTCTATCCGCTGAATGGGCTTCGTGCCTCACGTGATGAATTCAACAATGAAAAACAGTTACGAAGGAAATCATCTATCAGAGTAGTACCAGATGTACTTCCCATTCGTCTTCCTTCAGGAAAAGAAATGCCTTTGCGAACTGCCTCTCCCAGAAATGGGCGTCTACCGAAAACCATGGCCGATGGACCAACAGAAGCTTTGGAGCTGCCGAATCTCGTTAAAAAAGTTGTTGACGGTTCGTCCGAAAACGTGGAACGACTCCGGTCGAAAATTCCAGATTTAAGTTTCATGCTGCAATCGACACTAACAGTTCCGAAAAATTAGGTGATGAAAAGGACATATAACATAATATGAAATTTTTCCCATTGAATTTTGTTATTGGTATTCGCGGAGTTGCTTTCCAGTGCATGTTTCTATTTTGGTTTGAAAAGATCAATCTACCTCTTCGCCGCATTTTCAGTCCGCCTTACCAATCACACCATTCTCGTCGTAGTTGACAGCTCGTATACGGGACAAATCCAATGCAAATTCACCATCAACCCCATCCATTAGAGTGATCCCAATCGATTGAATCTTTACGGCATTATCGAGCTTCCGTTGCCTTGCTCTTAATCTTCCCCCCGCCGTTGCCACAAAATGCTGAAACAAGAAAACAACTCGGTCGAACTTCCCTCCTGTTTCGTGGCATATTTGGGTTCCAGGTGTGATCGTAGGAGGAACATTGATGAAGCACTGAAACAAGTCGTCTTCAATGAAAGATTCTATCTTCAAATTCAGGGAATAAGGACGCCCATCAGATCGGCACATTATTTCTATACCATTGTACCTGCCGTCTAAATCAACTCCTCCCATTGGAAATTCAGGAGATAAAATAGAACAGAAACCCGATCTCTGTACTTTTTTCTCCTTATTTACGCGCGTGTCAATAGTTCCTGTCCACCTGACAAAGGGTACAAAACAATTTTCGCCACATCCTTGGTTTCCGACCTCGTCTGCGTTCTGGCCCTCGTCTTGTTCACCCTCCATCACATTGGATTTTAATTTCATTGCTGTTGTCCTCTATGATTCTCTTTTCATCCCAGAGGGACATGGGTATCGGCTCCTGGCCGAGTCTGATTCTCTTCAAGTCTTCACTCGTCCGAACAAGTTGCAATTTAGCCCTCGAATATCCTCCGATGATGGAATCATCTGTGGTCCTCCAAACAGACCTATTATTAGTGCTTTCTTCTGCAGAAGCAGCATCGGCTGCATCTAGTGCGGTTGAGAAATCAAACAGAGTGATTGGGCCATTCTTTTCGCGATCCGGTTCGAACCACCTCTTTTTGTTCATGACTTGTTGAAATCGAATCCATCGCTTCATTTGATTCCCCTTATCTCGTGAAAATATTTGTTTCAAAATCATTATTCATTGCTTAGTCCTTTCTCTATCAAATTTAAAGTCAAACAACGCTTGTCGAAACTAACAAGGTGCTTGCGTTGGTGATACCTTCTTATTCTTATTATTTCCTTCTTGTTGTATCCGTGTGAAAGCTGTTGTTGTTGTGGTTGATCTGCAAATTGGTTGGGACTCGACAGAAATCTCGGACGGCTATCACCGTGTGCTCTTCACATCATTGTTTCAAAATTAAAGAAGATTGATGTGTCGATCTTGCAGGGTTTTGATCCATCTTTCAAAAGTATATGAAGTATACTTTTTTTTATAATGAACAGATGACAATGTGGCCGAGTGGTCTAAGGCGCACGTTTCAGGTACGTGTCTTAATTGGCGAGGGTTCGAATCCCTTCATTGTCACTTTTTGCTGCAATAGAGAGTTTTTGCGTTGCAACATACTGGGAACATGGTTGCTCCACATCCCTTTTTCAATCCAAAAAGTATTACCGAATGTAGTGGTCTTGAACGTATCATACTTCATGAATTCCCTTGTCACCTCGTTCAATTGATGGTTAGAACCATTATTTGGAACAACAAAAGGGGATATTTGTTGCAAGCTCATGCACGAAATTGACATCATCATACATTGGAAATTTAGTATTCTTGTATTCTTGGCTTTATGTACACGTACTCAGTTTACTGCTCCATATGTAAGTTGATGCCATGAATCTCATGTCTACAGTACAGAAACTAATGGTTGATTGATAGATCATCATCATGCAGTCTTCCATCCTGATACTGCTAGTGATCACATTAGTGCTAGCCGCGTTCCCGTCCCTGAAAGGAACATCATTGTACCGTAGTGCTTTTACTGTTGCTGAAAGCTACTATTTGCTCTAAAACTATTGTTGTGATGTGGGTTTCAGCTTCAAAAAGACACTTGTATACAACAATACAGATTGACTCGTTGGGTGATGGCAAGTCCTGTCCTGTAGACAAACGATAATAATTCTGAAAAGTTTTTTTTGTTGAACCAAAGGAGCCTCCAGTCGTGATTGATGATGATTCATGATGACATTGATTTGAGAATACGTTGTTCACGTATTCGTACAAAGTCGTACGCACGGTATTCTAGGAGCAAGAAAAGGAATTATGCAACAGCATTAACTATCATGGATTCATGTACCGGTACGTTGAGGACGTACCAAAACGAACGAGTACCGAACAAATAAGACTTGCCGGTAGAACTCAGAAGTTATTCTTACGCTGCTTGTACACTCTACGTAAATCCTGTACACGGTATTGAAGCAACGAATGAAGTTATTTTTCGGTTCGAACAATTATTTTTTCCGACTTGCTTTTTGTTCTTCTGTTGTCACCCTGTCACGTGCACCCAAGGTTTACTGTATTCCCATTGTTCAGTCTCTTCTACCAACGACGGATCAACGAAGGAATGCCTACAAGTTCGCAAGGACAACTTCCCCAACCAAAGTCTGACGAAAACAGAGAAGTACTGTTCAGAAACACGAGAAGGACACATACGTTACGTCGATTGGTATGGAATTTGGATCATATTGTTCTCATAACGTGAAATTTTGAATCTCCTCGTGCCTTAACACGTTTCAAAGGAGCGGTCGGGTGGAGCGAGACCCGAAGATGATTGACTGGAAGCAAAGCCTCTATGTGTTCTTACTGCGTCGGGTTTTGGGTCCCCTCCTCGACGCCTCCTCGGTTCAGAAACTGCACGAGTCGATCGATTTTTCACTTCAAGAAGGAAAGTTCATCCTGAAGAACATCAACCTTGATGCTGCGTACTTAACCGAGCAGTTGTCGAGCAATTGCCCCGGACTATCTGTTCGAAGGGGTAGTATTGACAGGCTGGAGATTAATCTTACACTGAGAGAGAATCATCACGAAAGTGACAATCAGAATGGGGCGCAATCTAGTTTGGCGTGGAGAGCAATGAAATTAGGTTCATTCAGTCAATCCTTACCTGCGGTTTCTCTCGTTGCTGAAAGCAAAATAGATGGTATATATCTCGAGCTTGATACCATCGATTTCAAAGATAGAAAGGAAAAGGACCAATCTGATGAAGCAACTGCCGGAAGTATTCAGAGAACATCGCAGGAAAGCCCGAAACGGGAAGAAGAGTCCTCTTCAAAAAGCATTATCGGTTCTTACATTGAAGCCGCTCTTGCCACCCTCCAACTGAATTTAAAACTTACTAATATCCACATCAAATTGTGCCAAAAAGATCGAAGTGACTCCAGAGAGGTTTGGGTCGCTCTCAGAGTGTTGTCATTCTCCCACAATGATTTGGATATTAATTCATCGACGCCGAAAACAGTTGTAAACAAGGCAATAGAGTTCTCTGCGATTCGAGTAGAAACAGGCGAGACGATCAAACCGACAAACAGTTCTACCAACCAATCATCTGCAGATGGGATTTCTACTCAGTCAACAGTTGCTCTGGCGGAAGGGAATGGGCAATTATTTCTTCGCGTTTTTGATTTCCAGGATTCTCACCAAAAGCACAACTGCAGCGATCAAGAAGGTAGTTACCTCCAAAGAGACATCGAAGTAAGGCTGAATCATCAGTTCAATTTTTCGTTCGATAATCGTTCTTTATTGATTGTTCAGAAAATTCTTGACGGTTTCAATGATATCACCGAAGCCAAAAACGGCCTGGACGAAGTATCGATCTTTCGCCAGAGCTCTATGATGAAGAACCCACATATTGTTCTTGGTATGAATGAGATCAGCGATGCCATTGCGGATTCAGGTGAAGTTTCTGATATTGATCGAGAGGACTTGAAGGCGTTGACTGGAATCATGAGACAGTACCGTGAAGCTTATCACATGGTAGAAAAGAATAAAATGAGAGGAGGTATATTAGTTCCAAGCAATGCGTACCTTGACGAAAAAATGTGCACGGAAGAAGGAGATGACGAATCGACATTTGACGTCTTTTTCGATGCAAATGATCAAAGCTTCTACAACACAATGTCTTTGTTGACGAAAAGCGCATGCCATCATCGAAACGAAAAAGTGCACGAAAAAGATCCGGATCATATTCATACCAAACTTCGAATAAATTTGCTTGCTGCCTCAATCAAGATTAATTTCCGACATCCAGACCAAAAACTCATATTTTCACACACAGACGAATATATCCTCGCAACAATAAACGACATGACTCTTTCCTTGTCATCAACACAGCTAACGAACGAGATGCTTCTGGATGTAACACACATTCAGATAGAAGATGCGCATCTGACGAAATCAAAGCACGACATGAAACATTCAACCGCAAAGAATTTGTCAGCTTATGGAGATGCAGTTCGGATTGGATCCATTCTCTCCTGGCCCGAAAACGATTCTTGTAGCGAGGTCGAATCCTTGGTATCACAAGCACCGTGTTTAAGTGTGCTGTGGAAAAATACGAGAAATGAAATGCGCGATGATACAATTTTTTGCAAAATCACCTTACTTCCCTTAGAACTCTCTCTGCGGCAGCGGACGATGGCAAATATTTCAAACTTCGCAAATTTGGCACAGAACGGAGCGTCAGAATTAGGACGTTCGAAATTGCATAGGATGGAATCTGATGCTACTGAGAACTCTCGAGAAAACGATAAGGAAATATCCCTTTTTTGTGACTGCCCTTCCATCAATCTTTCATTCCCATTTACGGAAGAACTTGCGATGTCAAAAATGTTCGAACGAACTGCAGAGATTGTCAACGGGAGATTTACTAGAGAGAGTTCGATTGGGGTCGTTTTTGAAAATACCAGCTTCGAGTACAATTCACAAGAACTCAAAGGTGGGACGCCAGGTCAAACGTCTTTATCAGGAAATTTTTCGTGCCTTCACATGGGGTTGTTTGCTACATCGCCGCAAAGTGAAACAGGATACGACACACGATTGCTTAGAAAAGATCTTTTCATAGCTAGCGGACGTCTGGAAGTAAATCCAAATATACCGATATCCCTTGGTTTCATGAAACCATCAGGAAGAACAAATCAGGAAAATTTAGGCAGAGATTCCTTTCCTATTGTACCAGCAATATCTTCTTTCAAAGCAAGGCAAGAGGATGACGACGACGATGACGACATCAAAACCGGACGTTCCCAGTTTTCAAAATATGACGAAGTCGAAAAAGGGGCTAGAAAAGAATTCAGACGCACAGATCCTCAGATTGCGATGCTCGAAAATTCGGAAAAGAGCACAATTATATTTTCGACAAATGTCCCAGAGTTGATTATTGATTTAACGTCGAGCGAACTCGAGGTATTTGTTCGAATGTTGAATGTCATGCAACAACCACAGTCTACCAAGCTGTCGACTCCACAGGGATCAAAACCAATAGCACAAAAGCCATCGCAAGCCTTTCCAGAAAAGATATCTTTCGCAATAAATCTTGACAAAGTATCAATTTCGATTAGAGATGGCGAGAAAGTACTGGAATCAAATCAGAAAAATGTGCAGGTTACAGATTGTTCTTTCCTGCTTGCGATGGACAATATTAAGTCCCACGCATTTTTCTGGGGGTCCGAGATGAAACACTTTCGAGTGTTCAGCCATGATTTCTGTCTTTATTACCGAAGAGGAACAAGATCAAATTCTCGAAACGACCGTCGTCAGAGACTTCTTGAAGACCGGTTCAAAATGGTGAAAAACTCGATATGGGCATTCTTAGAGGTATCGACTAGGCCGCTTCTGTTCCGTTCTCAACTTTTTACTCCAATTTCTCAAGAGACCCCCTCTGTTCTAGTTGATCTAGTCGATCTTTCACCCACGGGTTCAACAAACAACGGAAAGCTCAAGCAAAGACGAATATATTTGACCTTATACCATTTGACTCATCGATATGACACAGATTCCGATTGGATTGATCGATTTTCAAACATCGTTGTCTCTCCTCTGGAACAATCAGAAGAACAACCAGAGACCGTTCTTGAATCCAGAGGAAAATCACATTATGATTCAAACTGCGTCGAAAATTCAATGACAAGAGTTTTTGTATCTTGTGCGGACGTGAATTTGGATTACAAGTCCCCGAGATATTTTGGGACTGTATCAAAGAGCATTGTTAGAATCGGTGACTTACGCTTGTCGTGTAATATGATGAAACCGGTCGGTCCCAGACAAGCGTACTACTTATCTATTGGGGATGTAACATATCATATCACCAGTGATGTAATCGATAACCAATATAGGAACGAAAACCAGCTTCTTTGTCGGCATCAAATGATGACGAAAGAAAAGAAACACTTCAGAGGGACGAAAGCATCTTTGTTTGGAACATTACCTGAGGCAATTTTGAGAGAACTAAATTTTGTAAATGTTCTTTCTCTAGACACAATGGATGCAATAGTGATTAAGAGAAGCGACAGCTCACTTTCCCTACCTAACCTGTCGGGGGAGTCACCCCTCGCAGTTACGCTGACACTGGGGACAGTTGCAATACAAGGATGCAAAGATTCGTTTACCTGCTTCGCCAACTCGGTTGGAGAGTTGAATTCAAAACTCACTGCTTTGACAGACGAAGATATTTCGAGGATGAAGGAAGCATCGTCTGATCCAATCGAACCGAAGACGACAAAAACTGATGAAAAAATGAGCAACAGCTTGGAAGAAACAGAAAGTGAACCTTTTTTTTCGGAAAGCAAAATTCCAACGATCACACAGATGGATTCACACACGCTTTTGTTGGATGGATACGGATGGACGTCGATAGATAAAGGCCCATTGCCCCGGCTTGTGATACCACCGGGTGATGAACAAATATCTGGATGGTACAACACCCATGAGAATCGTCCGGCTCAAGGATTTGTTATGCCCGAGATAATTCACCAGCACTTTCCACATCACTCTGTCGCAGATCCGTTATCGGAAGGAGACATGGGAGCAAAAGCTTTAATAGGAGACGGCAGAGATTTGTTCCAGCAAATGCGACTTTCAGTTCAAAAATTAAATCTGAAAGTACGCTTCTTTGATGGGTACGATTGGCCGAACAAATGTTCTCTTCAGCAGAGGGAGGCTGTAAAGAGATCAGGGAAGGCTTTCGTTATCGAACCCTTACCCAGAGCATTTCATGAAGTCGAGAAAGCAGACCGAAATCGACAAGGCAACGCTTCTTTTGCAACGAAGGCAAGGTTACTGGGAGAGCTACTGGACACCGAAGATGATAATATTTTCGAGGAAGTACCTCTCCCGGAAGATAAAGTGTCGATGATGAATAAGGAAAAGTTTTTGCGTCTGAGTAAGAGAAGGCCATCCGTTTTTTTTCAAATTTCTCTCAATGAAGTTGCCTTGAGAATGGAGTCCTATACGAAGTCGAAAAGTCACCGCTTGCAATCAATTCTCGAAGTTACCATATCGAACCTCTTTTTGGCTGAGACTGTGAGCAGTTGCAAACCTTTGAAAATGATCGGTGAATGGAGCAACGACAATCAGCATCCCCGTGACTCTCGATTTGGCACCCTTATGCTAAACATGGCGACTTGGGCACCGAAAAGCAAGATTACGAAGGATGGTGAAATTGCAAGCGACGAATGTAACGTCACGGTGCAGCTCATGCCGATGCGATGCCTTCTTGACCAACGTGCAATTTCTTTCATGAAAGCGTTTTTCAATAACGAGGAAAATGATATCGAAGAGACTGAGATTGCACCGGGTCATTGGTCTTCCGGGCTTCACCTACTCCCACCACCTTTCTTCAAAACTTTCACAATCAAACCCTGGAAAGTCAAGGTGGACTACTATCCAATCCGAGTTGACGTGACGGCTCTTCGAGAAGGCAGTATTGTCGAGCTTGTCAATTTGAGTCCGATCCAAAGGATGGTGATAACCCTCAATGAGCTTGTTGTCGAAGATTTGCTTGGGATGGGTCCTGTAATCGATGGGATTGTGTCCAAATGGGTCCAGGAGATTTGTGCAACTCAACTCCACAAATTTCTCGCCAACGCTCGCCCTTTCGAGCCCTTCACCGATGTTGGACAAGGGTTGACAGATCTTGTTGTTCTTCCTTACGAAGCCTTCAAACAAGGAGACAGCATTCAGAGGGCCATGAAAAAAGGAATGAAATCTCTGGCCGAAACTGTGGTCTTTCAAACGCTAGCAACAACATCCGGTCTAACCAAAATGGCAGCAGGTTTGATGGCAAATTATCTGGGAGGAGGCAGAGGCAAAAATGTCGCTACAGATCCACTGCCATCTCGCCCTCTGTCGATTCCGAAAGGGATCGGTGATGCTCAACCACATGCTGCTAGAAGCTTGACACGAGGGTTCAGTGCTGCGAACTACAAGGTGGTGGTGATTCCCTACAGAGAGTACCTGAGGAATGGTGTGACAGGTGCCGTGACGAGTGTGATTAAAGGCATTCCTGTCCTACTGGTGGCTCCCTTGACGGGTGCCACAGAAGCAGCATCATACACCCTTCTCGGCGCTCGAAATGCACTACGTCCCGACCTTCGCAGAGAAGAGGAGGAAGCCGTCATGCTATGACATGCCGTTTGGTGGGGACAACAAAAATGGCATCGAAAGACATCGAGAGATGGAATAGCTCGAGAGATGGAATAGCGCAATAAAGGCAACATAGAGAGCAATGTCAGCGCAATGATTTTCTTCGGAATTGGTCTTTATCTACGTTTTATAGTGATCTGTGTGCGGTCAGGAATTGGAGTGTTTCATTCGGTCCCGCTGTGTTTGTTCCCCATCATTCATCTGTTGGGTCTGTAATATAATATCATTCTTTGATTTCTTTAGGGAAACAGCAGGTCAATTACCGGTAATAGACAGTTTATTCGCCTTGAGAACTTTCGCGGCTTCGGTATCGGCCTTCTTGGCGTTTATTTTTGTCGCCCACTTGAGCATGGTGTTCAATTGTTTTTCGGTGGCAGTCTCCCCACCTTCCGATTCAATGAGTTGCCTCTTCTGTTCGTTGATGGCCTTGACAAGCAACTCCCGAAGTTCCTCCGACGACTTCTTGGCAAAGTTGTTGAAGCACGGTGTGTTCTCCTTGTCTCGAAAGTCCTTGATGGTCCCCACTTCTTCCCCCTCCGTGCAAATGAATACCCCAGGAAACCCATCCATTGCATCGTAATGCGTAGGTGGCTCCTTCGGGATGGCCGATGGGTCCGGCCAGGTAATGGCGTACCACCATCGGCACAAGAGATTTTGAATGAGCTTGCCCTTGATCGATTCTGTCCCATACAATGCAAACGACGGCGAGCTGTAATCGTTGTTGTTGTCTTTCGACGTGGTGCTTTTTGTCGCAGAAGATGTTGTCTTGGCTTTCTTCTTCGTGGCCGGTGCTTTTGGTTTGGCTTTCGCTTTCGACTTGGTTGGTTTGGCCACCGTTTTCTTCGTTTTGGAGGAGGACGAGCTCTTCAAGGCAGCCAACGGGATATCGTCATCATCATCGTCATCGTCACCGTCATCATCATCGTCATCATTGTCCTCCTCCTCCTCTTCATCATCGTCGTCGTAACTGCCTTCGTCCTCTTCCTCTTCCTCGTCCTCGCCATCTTCTTCCTCCTCCTCCTCCTCTTCGTTGTCGTTGGAATCCTCGTTGTAGCTCACAGCTGACCGAGATGCCCGGCGTTTCCGGCCTCCATTAGTTACGACTTCCTCCTCTTCTTCAAATTCTGCTTCGTCGCTGCTGTCATTGATCCTGGGCATGGTGCAGACTACTGACTCCGTTGTACTGGGCGTCCCAATGATGGTGCTTTTCGATTGGACTTGCGATGTTGCTTGTTGTCTATAGAAATGAATACTACAGGAAAAAAAATAGTACTGTACTTCGTAGTACGGATACACGTGAGATAATACTGGTAAGGCTAGGACTACTGTATTGACTACCGGTATGCAAAGGTGACACGAACTTTTCAACCCGTTGGCTGCCCCCGATCCCTGTCTCATGTCATCCATCGAATCAATTTTGAGATTGCTTGAAATCGCAAAGCATGTACCCGTACCGGTAAAGGAAGGACACTCCATGCAACTAAGACTATCGTAGAGTCATAGGTCAAGGGTCAAGGGTCAAAAAATAAGAATGGTCCAGGGTCACGGTTGGGGAAGGGAAACCATCTTTTCGCGTATGTTAGTATCGTAAATACCGTAAGGTACATACCTAATCACAAAGTTCGCAGCAAACTACGACATTGACTAAGATATGTACACCAGTAATTAATCTTACCGGAAAACGATCTCTTTTGCAATCCCTCATCGGCACCGTTCGGAATACAGGCATCACTACCTGGACGCAATGCGATTAGGAGGTCGAAGCATTCTGCGGTTGGCTTGTAAACGGGGGCACGAAACGCAGCATCATGCTTCGATTATGCAGGCATCGATTTCATACGTGTAGTCAATTTCAAACCGTCGTTCGAAAGCGACTCGCGGCTCCAACAGTTGCATCCAGAGAGTTGTCGTCGTCTCTCGCAACCAACGATAATCATGATACTAGCAATGGCGATGCGAATCCTAACGATGGCAGCAGCGGTAGCAGGATCTCCAAGGGGGAGGGCAATGGCAGCAGCGTCAAAATACTATACCAACGCGACCCAAGCCGCAATGGACTGCCGAAGGCATCGTTTTTGGTCTCGTCGATGAATTCCATGTACTGGTTGTGGTACGTGTTTGACTTCATTCCGGCAGTAAACGCCAGTCCGATCGAGGACCTTCACGTCGATCCAATCTACGGTTTTGGAGGGCTAGGGCTGAGCATTTTGATCCAGTCGGTATTTACGTTCTATCCACTTTCTCTGGTGTCCAAGATTGGTTACAGAGCATCACCGGCGATACCGACAGCGACAGCGACTCCGGATCGTTCCGGCACTGGTTCACCCAACAAAAAAAAGAGCAATCCTCAGCACGAACAACGGGACATATTGGTGTGGAAGCACACGCTGCCACTCTTGCATACCTCCCAGAAGCCATTGGTTTTCCCTGTCGGTGGGATTTCCATGGACAAGACTTCGGACGACACCCGAAAGATCCTCGAAGAACTGGGAGGGGACGTGGGAAAATTCGAAGGTCACCTGGGTTTGACGCGGATTTCCGAAAAAGACACAAACGCAAGCAGCGGCAGCAGCGTCACAATCAACTTTCCTCTCTTGGTGGACATTCGGAGTCCATCGGAGGTCTACGATTCGGAAATGATGCTGCAAACGCTTTTGTCCGGCAAATTCAGGGGCCATCGAGAAATGGGCAGGGAACAAAGTCGATTGGCAGATGACGCCAATCGCCAACGGACGAAGCACCGAAGAAAACAAGGCCAGAGGAGGAAAAACCGAGGGGCAAAGAGATGAAATTCATTGGCTTCACAAAAACCGACCAACGCGTCGAAGTCTTTCCAACATTTTTGGAACGAAAGACAGAAAAAATACATTTGTCGGAGGCTACTACGCCGACCGGGTTTGTTCTTTGAGGGGTCATTCTAGATCGTTTGTCCATACAATCATTGCAACTCAGTCACATGTTAGTTTATTCCACTGCCCATTCCTAAAGCAATAATCACACAAGCTTTTTGCATGTTTGACACGCCGCACTGCATTCGGTATGCATGAACTGAGGATTTTTGTTGCATTCACCGATCGACCACCAATGCGTGCACTCAGAATAATTGTTGACACATCGTTTGAGACTCTCCACGTTTCTCTTTGCTTCCCCGTGAAGGTATTCTTGTGTTTCGTATAAACGCCGCAGAACATCGGGTCGCGTTTCGTCATAGGCGACTTGCGGCTCGTCGCCCGAATGTAGTGAAATGCAAGACGAGCAAGACTTGCGACACTGCACCAACATGTACTGCGGATTGCTCTTGCATTCGCCGTTCCGAGCCCATTCCCCGCACCGCGAGTCCTCATCGGTACAGGGCACCCTCAACGATTCGCCCGAAGACAAGCAGCGGAAGGAATTCAAGTCTGTCGTTGCGGCCAAACATTCCATTCCGACGGCTTCGTCAGTCGATTCTTGTTCCTCGGAGGCAGAAGCGTTGCCCAATAGTTGAAGGAGACATACGATGGACCAGACGAGTATCAATGATTGTTTCATTTTTGGTACAAAGGTGATGATAGCGCGGATGACAGAATGTAAACTGATGCTTGTCGGTATCGATACGTAACTTACTCGTCTTATTATGAATGAGAATTTTTCGAGAAAGACAAGATGAGCCCGCAAACCGCTAAGGATGGTTTCCGTGACCTAGTACCTGGTACTCGTAACTTCTCTCGCACCAAGTGGTCATAGAAAGTATCCGCGCTCCATGTCAGATGCCAGCACGCTAAGATACGTATCGTACGTATCCCTAATATGTGCGAACCCTACATCGTAAGTACGAATAGTAGATAGAAATAGTATAGAAACGAACCATGGCGATTTCAAGTAAGGTTACTCGTACACGTTACCTGCTTGTACCGTTATTTCGTAAGACGGTGATTGAGCAACCTCATTGTCGGTTAATTTAGTTTCAGTTCTTGTGGGGGGATCATTCAGTTCCAAACTTGATCATTTTGATTGATTCACTTTCGAGATTGTTGATTGTTGATCGTGTTTCTACACCATATATTATCTTCGTCTGTGGAACAGCTGTGACCTAAAGCATTGATCGAATACCCGATTTGGGAGTGTCTACACAACAATAATCTAGAAGTGAACCCGAATATACGCGTCGCAAACTTTTTTAAACTGGTGAGAATCAACCGTAACGCGAAGGATTGGATCGAACCATGGTCAAAACCAGAAAAGGCCGGCAGACGAAGACAGGAGGTCGTTCGGGCGTCGTTATAGAGAAGACTGATGATAGCAATGTCGACGGATGGTTTGATTCAGCTCGTTCTCCAGAAGTAAACGCCAAGCAAACTGCGTTGAAAGAAGACTCCTCAGTCCAGAACGAGAAAAAGTCTGCAAAGAGAACCAAGCCATCGAAAAGCAAAAAAGTCAAGACACCAAAGAATCAAGTGCGCATGTCACTGGGAGGGACCGAAGCGGACGATAGCAGCCGGGAAGGACGTGACTCAACATCTGCCAAGAAGTACGTGGCAAAACTAAGACGAGATGGTGGGACCGGAGTAAGCTTCGCAAGTCCTTCGGATTTGAGCCGAGTCTCGACTGCTGCTTTCAGTCCCCGTAGCCAAGAGAAGAGTGACGCTGACGAAGACGAAAAAATCGATGCCAGCTCTAAATCGAACCAGGAAAATAATAGTGATGTCGAAAATGCCTTGTTGACCCAAGATGACCAAGAAGAAGAAGAGTTAGCACCAGAAGACGATGTCATTGCTCGTCAATCCGCCAATGGGAATGTTGCAAACCTTGAAGTCGCGAGCCCAGAAGCTGATTTCCCCGCTGGTGAAGATGATGGCGAAGACGATCTGGGTCCTCCAGCTTTACCGGATGATTTTTCAAACGAAGACGACAAAAATGAGGGGGAACCAAAGGACACGAAAATGAAAGCGGACGATAACGGTATCGATGGTTTAGAAAGCAACGACGAAAAGAATGATTACGGCGATCAGAATGATTACGGCGATGATGGCGATGAGGGCCCAGGTTTTAACATGGTTCATGACCCCGCAACACCGTTGACAGTGAGAGAAGAACGCGTAAAAAATGAAATGAAAAAAATCAGGGAAGAACGACGAAAGCAGAGGAAGGAAAACAATCTTGATTCCGAGAGCGAGAAGGATAACGATGACGAGGATGAAGCGGAGGGAGACAGGAAAGCCACCCCGAAAGTTGAAACGAGTAAAAAGCTCAAGAAACAGAAGAAGCGCGCAGTTCTTTTTTCACCGAAGGGGATCCCGATTGCAAACAGAAACTACGAGACAGTGCCTATTGGGGCCTTGGTTGACGGATCACCGCAAGAAGATGGACCAAGGCGATCAAGGCGTGCCAGAGTGAAACCGCTCGAATTTTGGAGGGGAGAAAAGATGGAATATGGCGCTCACAATGAACGCGGGTACATCGGTAAAGCACTTGGGGACATGCCAGTAGTAACTGGCATTCAGAAAGCATTACCTACACCTTACAAGAAACGGAAACCATCGAAAACCAGTTCTGCATCGAGGAAGGGTTCCAAAAAGAATGGCGCTTCAAACACAGGGGATGGTGTTATAGAGGAAGAATTCAACAGCACTAAACTACGACGAAGGTTCAAATATCACGACGGCGAGGAGGCATACCTCTGGGATGACATAACGGACGACACAGCCGATCAAAGTAAGACATCGTCCTTCAACCTATTTTGACCGCGTCTTCGGCTATGGTATCTATGGTATGATATCTATGTTTCATTATCTCACTCTCTATCTTTCTACATGCTTATCTTTTTGGACGCAGAGGTTGTGGCTTACACGAGCAACATGGAAGGAAGTGCGCTTCCTATTTCCAAAAAAAGGAAAAAATCGGAAGGGAAAGTCACGGGCAAAGCCGCCCAAGCCTTCAATATTCCAAACGATGACAACGATGACTACGTAGGCTACATTATGGGAAACTTAATTCTACCACCGAAAGGTATCAAGGACTCCGAGTCTGTTGGACCGTGTTCCCAAACATTTACTGTCGTTCGTTGCCAGCCCAAAGCATTCGAGGTCGCCTACGGAGATCCTGACCAGCCGGATGGCGAGCTTGATACCGAAACTGCGCAACGGTTCCTCCTGAGTCCTGGCGACATGTTCCGCGTTCCACCGGGGAATTCTTATCGTTTGGAAAACCACTCAGAATTTGCCGATTGTCTACTAACGTGGACAATTATTCGTCCAAGATCTGTGTTAAGTGGACCTTCGTAATGTGGCGCTCTATGAGGCTGCAAAGATAATCAGGAAATCTGAAAGGTCGTTAGGGGTTTGTCTATTTGCTGAGTGATTTTTTTACAACAAACAAACAAAACAAGACGTTCAGACGATACAATTCGCTCCAGGTTCCATTGTGGAAAACAAGGTCACTTATTGGATGAATTGTTGGAAATCGGGGCTAACTGCAAGCAAATTTCAGAATTCTGTTTGGTAGAGAGGAAACATCAGTGGTTCTGTATGTTGGATTTTGTGACGTCGTTTGAGTCCATTCGAGGATGAGACTTATCATCAATAAGTATTCGACAACAATCAGGATTGAAGTCACAAGTCACGCAGTTTTGATTCACTCGCGTAATATTCCTTGGACTTATTCTGCAATCCAAAAGTTCTAGAAGTCTTTCTTTTGCAATTTGAACTACGAGTACATATATTAGTAAAAGTATTGATATTTTGAGCTACTGCGAACATCGTGTACCGCTTGACAATGTAACCCACTCTAGCAGAAGCTTTCTTTGCTTGGAGAAAGGAGAGTGTCAAACAACCATGCTGTTTTCGTTTGTCACCACTGCACTTCATTCATCAACAGGGAGCACGTGGTCATGCCCACAAGGCAAAAATAATATTATAATTATAGAAATTCGTCTTGTTGACTACACATACCGTACAACAGGTTGGATGAGATAATGTAGGAATAGAAGGTCTCGCATCTTTAATGCATGCTGCCTTGCAGTTTCACAGTTTTTGATCATGAATAGTACCAGCAAGTACCGAACGGTAAGGTTACTGTTGATGAATTCTTACTAATCCGAATCAAATGATGAATGCTCGTAGTGCTACTAAGGTAACCTTACGGTACCGGTAAGAGTTACAAGAAAAATGGGCTTCGACCATGGAATTCCAATCGAAGATTTTGTAGTTCCGTTCCGATTCGAATACCGTAATCAAACCTTTTCTCCTCATTACGTCGGTATTTCTTTCTTAAAATAGAATAAAATTTCAGAAATTTGATCGCTATCAGCTGTCCCCGTTGCCGTAGAAAGACCTTGCGGACAGCTGATCAGCAATGTGTACCAGTACCAGTGGTGATCTTGAATTGAACTTCGACAGCTCCATAGCAAAAAGGAACCGGTTCCGTCGCGTGGTGTGATGGTTGGTGTCTTTGAAACGGTAATTAATACGGTAACCTTCGGAGTATTACTTCCAAGTTCGTATGGCCTCGGATAGGCCAATAATCAATTCCCAACATCGTGCACTTAAAAAAAAGAAAAAGCAGCTGTGACTACATGCAGAAGAACGACAGCGCACAACTTCAAAAGTTGTTTTGTGATACTATCGGTAAATGTGAGCAATCACCTATGCCCTTATTCCATCCCTGTCCAAAGTAACGTCTTTTTACGCGTAATACATGATCAGTATGGATCGAGGACACGGATCCGGACATGCACAACACACGCTCCAAACTGTAAATGCGCGCGTCATGAGAACGATGGAGAAGAAGAAAAGAGAAATGACGACAAAAAATTCGGCAGGTTCCAGGGAGTTTTTCATTCCGTCTTCGCTCTCCGCATGAGGCTAATTCCCAGCTTCGACGGGTATCCTTCACAACACCACCCTAGTCACTCGAAGAAATGACGAAACAACCGTTCTATACAAGCAAATGGAACTAACCTGTTGCAGGATCATCTAAATCCGTCAAAGAAGGAAAGCAGCAAGGTATTTGTTTCTGTTAGGGAGATTCGATTTGCAATCCGACAGACTCAACTTCCAGCAGTCCGATCGGCATCGAACGCAGCAGCAGCAGCATCGCGGATTAAGATCATTGCAATAATTTTGATCGTGCAATTCCGTGGGTGGAGCGCTCGCGATTTTGCGCGGTTTTGAAAAGGTCAAAGCGAATTTCTTCGATTGACTTCATCGAGAATCATTCATCATTGCACTAGACTAGAAGCGAGAAATACAGATTGGAGCAAGACTTCCACTCACAACGTTCCTGTAGTACTTGCTAGTTGCTCCTTGTAGAATACTTAGTCTCGATAGAGGGAGACTCAAGTTCGGAAAAGGAGCAAGCGCAATTACCACGTTTGGGGTGTCCAACAATCGTTGGAAAACTCCGTTAATTCCCACCCACCCGAGTCAAGACTTTCTACAACTCAACACAACACACCACCCAGCATGTCGGTGCCTTCTCCGTATTCGCAGACGTCACCTCCCAACGATGTCAGATGCCGGGTTGTTCCCAACAAAAACGAGCAGCCGAAAGAAGATTGCCGGGACTACTTGCGGACCGGAAGGTGCAAGTATGGTGCCTCTTGCAAGTACAATCACCCGCTAAACGTGCAGAGTGGAGGAGGAATGAAGGCGCCGATCAATCCGTCCGAGCCTCTCTTTCCGATTCGTTACAACGAACCCGTGTGTCAGTACTATATGAAACACGGCACTTGTAAGTTTGGACAAGCATGCAAGTTTCACCATCCGCCCGAGGTAGCGGGGACCGGAAGCTCGAACGTTATGAATGGAAATAATACAGTTCTCGTCAGCGTGCCCATTGGAGGCCGAAAGGACGATGGGGGTTCTCATGCACCACCCATGTGGAGAAATGGAAGCGAAACAAGCGTACAAATGCTACCCCAGAGACCCGAAGAACCGAACTGTATATTCTTTCTCAAGAATGGACGTTGCAAGTATGGAGCTACTTGTAGATACCATCACCCTCTCAACGGTAATCGAAACCGAAATGGATACGACGATGGGCGAAACCATGGTATCAACAACAACAGGCAGTCTCAGGAACATCGGAGCGTTCACAAAGTGCACTATGTCACCGCTGTGCCTCCGCTATCCATGCAACAAGGGCACTTTGTAGTTGCGGATGGTACCGTGACCTTTTTGTCTTCGGATGGAACCATCCCTGCCCACGTTGTACCGCTATCTCAACCCCTAAACAACAACAATAACAACAACAACAGTGGTAACAATAACAACAGCAACAACAACAACGGAGGCAAAGAATACGCAAATCCTGGCACGGGTACTGTTGCTTCATCCACGTCATCGACATCGATTGCATCCTCCTTTGAGGCGTCTGTCTCGAATAATATTGATTACATTGATGCATCTCAGGCTTCTCTCTGGAACAATCGAAAGGCTGGCGGGAATGTGGGCAACGCGTATGGCCTACCAGGTGTTGTATCTACAGGAAGCGCTCAGAGCGACGGCAACAACAATGTACAATACGACTCCAATACCGGACAGACAACCTGGAGAGGTCATCGTTCTTCCTCTTTTGATCACTCAAGAACCCGTTCTTCAAGTCTGTCCATTCAAGACGACGAAATGCGCCGAAGCATTAGCGTCCACAGTGCGTTGGACGAACGAATGAGTGGACGTCCTCGGAGTTTGTCCACGTCTTCTCCCATGATGCACGGAGGAAACCGAAGTCATAGAGATCCCATCTATACCAATGCTAATGGTAAAGCTATGAGAAGTCAACTTCGACCAGGGGAGGTCGACGATGGACTCTCAATGATGACATCTGCTTTGTTAACTATGCTCGATACGACCGCCGATAAATCTTCCGCACAGCAACAAGACCAATACCACGATCAATACCACGAAATTGATGAACGGCGCACCGCCAGTTCGTCTCGGATGGACAATCAACTCTTTGCAAGATCTTCCGCCTTGAATAGATCCATTGCTGGTCCATCCGAGGATCCGTCTCGAGGATACTACAACAAACACAACTTGCACTACGATCAACCTCCATTCATGGGACCAAACAACGCACCCCTTGAATATCAGGCATCGGATCATCTGTCGACACCGATGAATGGAACCAATGACTCTATGAATCTTCTCGGCGGACAAATGGAAGGCGAAACCCTCTTGCATCAAACAAGTAGGATCCAAGCTTGGCATGGACCTGCCACCGCCGGAGTCATTCACGAAAACGCTCAATTTTCAACGATGAACCCGAACGATCAATTGCCATCGAATTCCCCCGATGCCTCGACAAACATTGGTCTATACTATTAATAATCTTCATGAACATCATGAGCCCATGGCCTTTTCTTGATAAAGCCATTATAATTGTTATCATACCTCGGGTCTACCGCGGACCCATGTATACTCCACTTCCAAACACACTCACACACCACTAAACAACAACAACAACAACAACAAACGCGCGCACGCACACATACACATACACACACAACTATGCTATTCAATTTTGAATCCAAGTGCTTTGGAACCTTTAAGCTAAGCTCTGAGAAAAATGTTTCCGCAGCTTCTGCTACTTGAAGCTCGGGACATTGCTGACGCATATTATTGGTCGCATCTTATTGCTCCGTAAAATGTACATTTTAATATATCAAGTGTAGAACTGAAACCATCATATTCATTTTTTGTTTTGTTTTGTATTTTGACTGCTTTTGCAAACGTAGACGTTTTGTTGATTGATGCAATCATCGATATCTTAAAATATAATCTAGAATTTGTATCCAATCAAAAAAGAGATTGCACGATACGGTTCATGTACTTCGTGTACGTACTCTTTTTGTTATCTTGATGATCTATGGCTCGTACTATTAGTTACTATCGACTAACGTCCCGCCAGCAGCGACGGCTATCACGCTTCTCCTATAGATGAATCTCGAACCATCACTCCACGTCACCTCAAACCCGACTCTTCCTTTCTCTTGCACTCGCTCGGGAACTATTTCAGCTGCATGATTGCATGCAGTGGACGAACCTTTATGGACAGATACAACAACATTCTTTTCGTTGGTCTTGTTTTGATCTCCTTCGTCATCGTTCACCGTTGACAACGTTTCGTCGATTACATCTCCGGTCATGGGATCAAGTCTACGGAGACTCTGCGAAGGAACCCTTTTCTGCATGGCGCCGTTTTCAGAAAAGAACCGTACTAGGAGAGATTCGCCTTGTTGTGATACATTGATTGTGGACAAGTCAAAGTTTTCGCCATCGAAAGAGACCGACCCTTCCGAAGACGGCTCTCGATGTGGTAGCTGGAACAGTTCTCTCGAAACAATCTTCGCCAATTTTTCAAAGGCTTCCAGCTCAACTTTGGCTTCGTGCGGACGAGACAGGCAGATGGGAACACCTTCCTCGTTAGCCATATTAGCAATTTCTGAAACAGGAAATTGGCATATGTTTTCGGGTTTCAATGCATCGTTTCCCAAGCTTTCATTGATTGCATTCCCTTCTACGGCAAAGCCTCTTCCAAACGGATAGTGCTTGCCACCACCCTCGCATTCGAAGTATGCCATGTTCTCCACCATCGCTATCGTTTCGATACCCATGGTGTTGAACATAGAGATACCTTTGCGGGCGTCAGCTATAGCTAATTTTGACGGAGTTGTTACTCCTACAGCAAAACTTAGATTGACTTCTTGGCAAACTGTCAACTGGACATCACCGGTTCCGGGAGGTAAATCAAGAATCAAAACATCCAACTCCCCCCATTCTGTTCCTTTCAACAACTGTGTGACAACCCTACCGGCCATGGGTCCACGCAGAATTGCTGCATCGCTGTTCTTACCGCTACCCGGAATCCCACTTTTCGAAGAAACATAACCAAGCGAAAGTAACTTGACTCCCTTGTATTCGATTGGGCAGACCATGCTTGATCCGAGTGACGATTTGCGAACGGCATCGTCGTCGGGGGTGACCTGCAACGGAAGAGAGGGCCCATACACATCTACATCGAGCAATCCCACACGGCCACCGAGGCGGGCCAATTCGTATGCAAGATTGACGGCTACTGTAGATTTACCGACGCCTCCCTTGCAACTATATACGGCCAAGAAATGAGACACATTGGTCAAGCCAGGTCCCAGCCCAGACTTTACATCCTCTTGAGTTTGTTGTCCAGATTGTACAGTCCATGGAATTGGTTGTTTTGCAACGGTTTTCACGTCGACTTCGAATTCAAGGCCGCCATGACTTGAGTCGGAGGTTGTAGATAAAGCGTTATCTGCTGCCCATCGATTGATCTCTTCTCTTGCCTCTTTTTCAACCATTGATTTGAGTAACTCTATTGTTGGGTGCAACAGTGAAGGTAATTGTATGACTATTTGAATGGAATCTTTTTGTTCATTCTCAACAATCTTTTGAGTAACGGTCAGCCTTCGATGAAGCCAACCCAACTTCTGCAGGTGTAACTTTGTTTCAGGATCTATCACATTGGCTCCCACCACAGACCACAATCGTTCCTCAAGATCCGCCATTTGTCGGGGAGAGGCTCCGGCAATGTTGTAGTAGCCTTTTGTGCGAATGTTCCTTCGTTGCCGATCAAAGATTGTGATTCTTCTCGACTTCGCTCTGTTCCTAGCAGTTACATTCTGATAAAACGAAGATTGTAGTTTTGAACCAACTGAATTAGTGAAAGTGCTCATCATCTGTCCGGGTCGATAGATTGAACTCTGGGAACATGCCCCCAACATGTTGTTTTGTTTGATCGTATGACCATCCCATTTGTGATTCCTGTGGTTCCCGGATACGCCTTTGCACCACTGTGAAACATGCCGTATTTCAATTTTCCTCTTCAACGAAGCGGTGGACGGAGAGTTGCATCGGTACAAATGTGTCGCCCACATCGATCTAACGTGCATGTTTTTTCTTCCCGAATCGGTTCCTGGTATTCGACTTGGATCAAGTAGAATAAAAAAAGGCTAGACTGTTGGAAATGCTGTTGCAGGTATGTGCTACCCTGGACAGGGATCATTGAATACTGAATGTCATTGAGAACATGAACGTTGTCAAAATTGTTGGATGATGATGTGTGATGCGCAAAGAAGATGTGAGATTGTTGTGGATTGTTCATTCTTTTTGGCAATCGAAGTATTCAAATCGAACGAGTCAAAATATGTAAAAATGATACTTCTACTGTAACTTAGTGGGCTTACCGGTAAGGTTACTGGTTGGAAATTAATTGGATTTCCCAGCTTCGGACGTCAAGATACATACCGTACGTACGTCATCTTGATCCCTGACCGGTAATCTTACATTACGGTTCGACAGGCTCTTAGCATCACACATCACACGGTTCTCGACGAGATCGACACATCTTTCGGATGATTAATACTTCGTACTCAGTATCTTGACAGTTAAAATACATTGTGCTGTCGACCCGAAAGTCCACAATACAATCAGGTGCATACCCAAACCTAACCAAGGAATCGTACTTGCAAAGTGTCTACCATCGGAAGATAACAAGAAATCAAAAATGCAGCAGCTCAGCCTAGTCTATTTGCTGGCGGCCATCGCCTCTGTTACAGCGTTCGCCCCCGTGCAACCTTTCCTTTCTGCGACCCGTGGAATGCCTGCTCTGTTCATGTCGGACGAGGTCGATGAGGTCAGTTTGGATGCTATGGAGAGAATGGAAAAATCCATCGAATCCGTCCTCCAAAACTTGAACACAATTCGCACGGGCCGTGCCACCCCCGCTATTCTGGATCGTGTCAAGGCCGATTACTACGGTGTCGAGACCCCGATCAACCAGATGGCAACGATTTCCGTTCCATCCGCTCAGCAATTGACGGTGCAACCCTTCGACAAGTCGAGTTTGGGTGATATCGAACGAGCCATCATGGAATCCGATGTTGGTTTGACTCCCATGAACGATGGAACCCTTATCCGATTGAACATTCCCAGTCTGACCGAAGAGAGGCGCAAAGAGATGATGAAGCTATGCAAAGCGATTGGCGAAGATGGCAAGGTTGCGGTCCGAAATATCCGTAGAAAAGCAGTTGATGGTATCAAGAAGCTAGAAAAGGATGGCGAGATTTCGGAAGACGAGTCGAAATCCGGCCAAGACGACATCCAAAAGATGACCGACGACAAGGTGAAGGAGATCGATGGAATCGTCGTCAAGAAGGAAAAGGAAGTCATGACCGTCTAATGTGTGATCGGGAGTGTTTTTGGTACGAAACTAAATCGAAAACAAAAACAAAAACAGGGTAGTCACTCACTGTTGAGATGAAACAAATTCCGGAATGAATTTCGTGGTACAAACTTCGAGACTATTCGGTTCCTCGGATAAATTGACTCAGAACATAGTAACAGAATTAGCTAGCTATGATATTAGCCACAATTTTTGAAAGTATTAACAACTCCGTAATTCCTAAGACATCTTCGTATTGGCTCATACACCTTAAAGCTACTGCGTACTGCATCGGAGACAAATGAGACCGTTCGGACGATACCTACATGATTGTAATTTGGACTGTTACAACGAGATATAACACCTGACGTAATGAACTTGGATCCGAAACAACACTGATCGTCCTGGTAGAGCACGTGATAGCGATTAAACCGAAGTTTGGTAGTAGACATGCAGTTCCCGGCAGTTTCCGTGCAATCTATTGGAACATAATAACTATTCCTACTACTTATTAGTACGGTACTGATGTTCACTGTCATGGAATAGACCAGCACCCATTGCACCTTGTTTGATGACTACGGTTTTCTGGAGAGTGTACCGGTACAACTAATAATAGAACTATTATGATAATATTCCACACGGGACGAAACAACAATGTGTTCGGTAGTAGTATGCAAGTCTTACTCGCACTGTAGAGAGTGTTTTTGTTGAGGGTGTTTCTTGTGGGGAAGAGCATAATGCCAGTCCAAATCAGTTGTTCCATTCATTTTTGGATTTGAAGCACAGCGCGCCAGATTAAACAATATTTCAACTTGTTGGTAACCTTATGCTAAACTTACCCATGGTTCTTGATGGCATACCGATACTATCGCATTTCATTGTGTTTGTAGTGGTCGGCAAACATTTATCGCCGTAATGAAAGGCTACTACCGGTAAGATGTACCAGGCACCAAGTAAGTAGTTACCAGGTGAGTAATTACCGTAACCTTACTCGTAGCCATGTTTGTTGATTTGAATGATTGAAGGAAGAGTAAACCTTACGTACCGGTACGTACGTGAAATCCATACCGAAAGTGGCATGAATAATACTCAATACCGTACGTACGCAATCATTTACAAAGGTCTGAATAGAATGTACCGGTAAGGTTTCCCGTACGGTTGGAATTTCTTTTTCTTCTGGATGAGGATGGATTCAGGATAGGATGAGCATGGTCGCTCCAACTCAGAGAAGTTCTTTGTGGGAGGGAGGAATTCTACACGTGCTCGTATTATTACGTGTAACGTATTCCGACGGATTGCGCACCTCCAAAAGCGGAAACTCTGTCCGAAGCAAGTCCCATCTGTGTGTTCTCAATTTTACAATGACCCCAACTTCACCGGTGATCATCTGTAATCGTACCGGGATGAATTCTGCAAGACTCACCCGATCTCGCAGTGTTTTTTAATCCATACGGTAAACTCTTACTCGATATAAGGTACAGGTACAGAGATACGAGTAAGGTTACGAACCCTTCGGCATAACTGCAGTACAAAAGCGATTGGAATACTTGGACTCAGTTTCACTGGTCACTTTTCGGTTCTTGGCAAGCTCAAAGCAAGACAAACACCATTCACTATTGCGCGTGCTGAGAGTGCTGTCACTTGACACTCCTACGAGTAATCTTACCGGTACGAGTAACCTTATTCTCAATTCATATTCATACCGTAAGAAATACGTACGTCGGAGTACGGTAATACGGTAGGTACTCGTATCGATGCTGGATAGCTAAGGTTACGGTACGTATATTTTGTAATAGAACAAGAAAACCGGGTTCAGGAAGCAAGGAACGGAAAAAGAGCAACACAGAATAATAATCTGAAACATCACGACCCACGATTTGACTGAGATAGCGGCTCACGGACACGGAGACGGCAACAAAGGAGTTCAAGACATAGTCTCACGAGGACTAAGATTACTACCACTGCTTACTGACACCTGTTCTCTCTGCGATACCAACCGACCTCATCTATCGTAAGAGAGAGGACCGAAGCGGATTGAGTCATTCATTCATTCATTATTTATTCATACATCCATACAATCAAGATCATTCGCAAGAAGAAGCTTGGTTTTCGTTAGTTTCTGTTCATCGCACACCATGCAATTTCTTTTCCGCCAAGAGCTTTTGTCATTCGTGTTGGCAACCGCGGCGATTGCCGGTGGCGCAGCAGAATCCGGCTCGGGTTCCAGCCTTTCCATCGGCAAGACGTATGTTTTGTTTTGTTTTGTTTTGTTTTGTTTTGTTTTTCGTTCTTGTTCTGTTCCTGTTTTGCGGTTCGTTGTCTGGGATACCGATAAACGGGACTGTGTTTGCTCGGATTCGCAGTTGCGTTGACGGAGTTCCAATGGATTTCATTTCGCTGCATTGCCTTGCATTGATACATTCCATTCCGCTCCACATCTCATTGTTTTTTCGACGCTGCTTCTCCCGTTTGAACCCAATCCGCTGCGAAACCGAACAGTCTGGCATCCGAGACCGACCGCTTCCTCGAACACCGCGAAAACATCCGCCGGCTTGCCGCTTCGATCCGGTACGATCCCGCGGAAGGAGCGGAAGCCCAATCACCCGAGAGCCGGACAAACGAGGTTCCCGCTTTTCTGCGTCGTTTGGGCCAAAATGCGGCGGGTGCCTGCGATTCGGCCTTTGTCCGGTGCATTCCCAACCAAAAGTGCACCTCCTGCTTCGACACCTTGGCGATCGAGAACATTGATTGGACGGGAGTCACGCCGGGAGTGACCTGCGAGGAGGTCCTGAAGTTCTTGTCGGACGGAGGACACTGCACGAGCCTCGAGAAGGACGTGATTGCCCAGAGCGTTTTCTGCCAGACCTTCAGTGCCTGCGTCATTTGGGACGACGACGATGACGAGGCGGTGGACGACGACGATGCAACGAACAAGGTGGATTGCTCCGCCCTCACCGAGTGCGAGTGGGACGGCATGCACAAGGGCTGGATCGGCGACGGCGTTTGCCACGACAACATGGACGGGTGTTACAACACGGAGATTTGCGGCTACGACGGAGGGGATTGCTGCGAGGACACGTGCAAGATCACCGATGTCTCGAACTACATGGAGTGCGGCCACGATGGATACGCCTGCAAGGACCCCGCCAGCGACAATTGCGACAGCGATCTGACCACCAAGTGTCCGATTCCGAGCGGCAAAAAGAAGAGCGGGGACGGGACCGAGCCCGATCCGGCCGACACCAAGTGCAAGGAGGACGAGACCAAGTACCGCCTGGTCATGTACGATTCCTTCGGGGATGGATGGGACACCACGACCCTAACGATTTCGCCGGAGGATGCTGCGGACGTGACCTTCAAGGGAGGTCTGGTCGACGGATTCAAGGGCACGGAGTACGTTTGTCTTTCCAAGTCTCCCAGGTGCTACAATGTGCAGACACAGGGAGGAACGTGGGGTGTGGAAGTCTCGTGGGAAATTCGACCCATGAGCGACGGGGCTCCTCCGAGTGAGTAATGAACAAGAACAAACGATGAACCATGAACAAAAACAAACCAATGGGATTTTTTGTCACTCGTGTGTCTGCCGAGTGTCATCGTTCTCTGATGATTGCAGACGGCAGAACAGGAATTTGTAGCTGGGGACTTTTTCTCGGACTCAACGCATCCTTTGGTTTGCTATTTTTTTTTAAATTCTTTCTTCGTTTGCTTTGCCTTGCCTCGGTTCGTTGGTTGCAATTATTTCGTTTGCATTCATCATCGTCTCGATTGCATCTTCGTCCGCATCCGCTGCAGTCGCCGGGGGTGGGGCTCCCGGGGATTGCGACTTTAGTGTAGCGGAAGACAAATGTCCCAAGACCTGCGACGGAACGAAACCGGAAGCGGATCCCACAAAGGATCCGGATTACAAGAGTTTCAAGGAACTCTACAGCTGCATCGAAGACAAGTGTGTCATTCAGTTGGGTGCCTGCAATGCGGACGAGTTCTGCAAAAAATGCTGTAAGTACAAAGTACGGTAGAGTGCAGTGCAGCAAAGCAAAGTGCAGTACAGTAGAGTAGAGTACGCAGTGCCGAAGCATTGGTTGTATTCCATGATGGCGTGCAATCCGTCCAGAATCCCGCTTGGGTCGGATCGAAGAGCGCAATTGTAGTAGACGACTGACATTCTGTTTTTCTCTTCTTGTTTCGTGTTTCGTGTCCAGTCTCGCAAGATTCCTCCGATTACTGCTACGGCATTGATACATTCGTATCGATCATTGATTGCACGATGTGTTCTTGTACCGACAGGGCTGGAAGCCAGTACTGCACCAAGAAGTCTGGATCGGGACAACTTGTGCCGCCTTCTCCAAAGGATCAAGAAGACAAGAAGAAGATCCAGAATTGCACTCCAAAAGAAACCATGCTGGGAACCAAGGCGATCTCGGATTATTCGTCGTGTACCAGTCTCGACAGTGTTTCTCTCCTCATTACCGAATTCGATCAGAACAACTTTGGACAACTCGATGCCTTTGAAACTTGTGCCCACTCGTACAAGGACGAGGACAATCACGGCGGACGCACGGCTTTGTCGTGCATGCAGATCCTCAAGAATGCAATGACCAATCCAATCGTGGACGACAAAAAGGATGCGCCGAAGGAAGCCATTGCCGCACTCGCCACTAACCTGTACGATCACGGGGGAACCTTTTGCGACTGTTCCAGGAAGGCTTCGGACACGTGTCCTCTCTGCCCCTCGTTCATGAACTTCAAAACAATTCTCTACGAATCGATCGATGCCTGCCAATCCCTCGATGCAATCGATTGTGATTCCTGGAACGAATTCTGGAAGCCGTGCCAGAAAAATCTGGAAACCGAATTCCAGACTTCCGAACTGGAAGACGATGAGCAATGCGAGTTCGTCAAGAACGATTGTGGCAACGCCGGGCCTTTCCCGGCCTTTCGTCGGTTGGATTGCGAAGACGAAATCCCCGAAGAGGCATGGACGTTTTACAAGAAATTCTCCAAAAAGTGCCTCAAGGGTTCGGGTGGACTTCCCCCCGTCGAACCCACGGTCCCGACAAAAGCTCCGGCGCCAACTCCCGATGTACCAAAGCCTACTGTCAAGCCTACTACTGCCAAGCCCACTTCGAAGCCGGCACCGACACCCGTACCGACTCCATCGGAGCAAAGCAAGCCCACGCCAAAGCCCTACCATCCCTCGGACGACGACTTTGTGGATCCATCGTCCGGCGGTGAGAAGCGGAAATCTCATTGGTTCCGAAACATGGTGCTTCTCTCCGCTCTCGGGGCGGTGGGATACTACATTATTTACAAGAAACGTTGCGATCGCTTCACTATAGATCAATATCGACGCCAATTGTTTGGTGGCAGAAGGGGATTCGGTGCCAGCGGGGGATTCGAGTACGGAATGGTCAACAATAGTGGCTACGGAGAGAGTGAAATGTACGGCGACCTGAATTTTTCCACAACGTTTGAGCCGCCTTCGCTCCCTCCCACCCCACAAATGATGAATCCAAATCCGTAAATTTTTGCCAATTGCCACAGATGATGGCGTTCTTGACACCATTA
Organism: Pseudo-nitzschia pungens; assembly: GCA_037355855.1. Classification (NCBI taxonomy): domain Eukaryota; phylum Bacillariophyta; class Bacillariophyceae; order Bacillariales; family Bacillariaceae; genus Pseudo-nitzschia; species Pseudo-nitzschia pungens. Next base: position 4,131,987 of record CM074761.1, on the reverse strand, counting down.
TCATGTTCCAAACATTGCTCATGCTCTATATTTTTTGTAGCATTGAGACTATTATAACAATGTTGTACTCAGTTCTATCAAAAACTATGGATACCGGCACTGTAGTTCCGAACTAAAGATTCACATGCTCGTACGTACCGATATTGTTTATCTGAACTACCGGTAATTACGGTAAACCTTAAGATTTACTTCAAAACCAAGAATACCCGTGGTCGTTTGAACGTTCTTTTGTGTGAATGAAAAAGACGGGTAAGGTTATGATTCCATGCGCCTTAATTTTTTTCCCTCTGACCACAGTAAGATCTTATGTATCATAGGAACGAATCAAAAGAACCTGGATTTAAGAATGTCAAAAAAACCCTGATGCAAAACTATGTGTTTTAAAAATCCGGATGTATAAGTGTCAAAAAAACCCGGATGTATGAGTATAAATGTCAAACAAATCCGGATGTATAAGTGTCAAACAAACCCGGATGTATAATTTTAAATGTCAAAAAAATATGGATGTATAATTTTAAATGTCAAACAAACCCGGATGTATGAGTATAAATGTCAAACAAATCCGGATGTATAAGTTTAAATGTCAAACAAACCCGGATGTATAATTTTAAATGTCAAACAAACCCGGATATATGAGTATAAATGTCAAACAAATCCGGATGTATATCTGTCAAACAAGCCCGGATGTATAATTTTAAATGTCAAACTAACCCGGATGTATAATTCTAAATGTCAAACTAACCCGGATGTATGAGTATAAATGTCAAACAAACCCGGATGTATATCTGTCAAACAAGCCCGGATGTATCTGTCCAAAAATTCCGGATGTACGGATTGATCAAACTGAAGTAACTTACGGTAAATCTTAGCAGATTTCTGTGAATCAGAACTCATTCATGACTGATTTCATTCAGTCCAAGAAAGGGTTCTCGCCTTCTTCTACTTCCTGGCTGACCGAAAACAGATGTCTACGTTGACATGCGGTACCAGTATGCGTTAAATACGGTAGGTAACCTTACCCGGTAAGATTTTAAGTTAGTCAATACGAGTACGGTAGGTATCTTACCTGGTAACCTTAATTACTCGTTGTTACTTCTTCGTACATAATAGCAGTTCCACTAATGGTGCGAAAAATGATGCGAGAACGAGTTCATGCGCAAGTCTCGCTTATGGGCGGCGTCACCCGAGCAGTTGAACTGTCAAGCCTTAAGGTTTACCGTAAGCATGGTTCCTGATGACTGCCCTCGCCCTGTCCGACCAAAAGGGAAAAAATTACATCGAAAAAAATCTCGACCGAAAAGAGCTGGCGAAACGAAAGAATATAAGTATCGTTATTCATTATGGAATGAGGAATGAGTGATGATTGATCGTCGAGTTTTGTCAGGGCAAGGAGATGATCTGAATTGTAACCGTCATATCCTCAACTAAGAATCACTGTCACACCAACGCATATCTACCGCATACGCTCACTCATTATCATCTCAGCTGTCTACCAGACCTCTTAGTGTACTACATTGAACCATCCACATTCCAAAAGAGCCGCAGCCTTGCTTGGATCGATGCAAATTTCCCTGGTGAGCCATGGTGTCTCTGGATCATGGATTACAATTTTACCTGGGAGATTGGAGTGATATCTTCGAATATTTATCGCTGTACGGGCCGCACATTGCTCTCTGGGCAGTCTTGAGTGCTGTAACTATTTACCGACGAGAAATTAGTTGCAATCGATCGTACCACGAAGACGACGAAGAAGATTTAGAGGACTATAATATAACTAGAGAGGGTAAAGCCGCTAGTTCTCAGATACCCGGTGACAAAGATGCTGGTTCTTTCGATAATGAGGAAAAGGAGTTGATGACAGAGGAACTTTTGGAGGGTGCTGGGTTGTATTGCTCGGGGAAGCCTATTTTGAATTTCGCTTCCATGCTTTGGTTGGGATTCGATGATTCTAACGACAGTGACAGTGACAAAGGAAAAGCAATACTCAACGATTTGTCACCAGAAGATCTCTTGGATCGAGCCGGAAACTATGCTTCACTCGAACCCATTATGACAACCATTGCATTGTTCATGATCTGGAAGAAAACGCAGGGGCTAGAGGGGTTAGAGACACTGTGTTCCCCCCTATCGTTGTCATCATCTTTTGGTTTTCGGAATCACGGTTGTGACCCGCTTGGAAGAGATTTGCCACCGGACGTACACGTTCACATTGCATCATTTTTGCATCCGCGTGATGTCGTGACACTTTCTTGCGTATCCAAGGCATACAATAGCATTACCCACGATCCGAAGAACATGACTTCGGCAGCGATATGGAAAACATTGTGGGATCGAGATTATTCATGGATTGTCCTCAAATGGAACATTGGGAAACAAGCACTAGAGAGATCAAATTGCAAGCAGTGGGAATACAGCAAAGATTTCTACTTTCTCTTCGGACAATCCTATCTGGACTATGTTCTGGCTGGTCACAATACTCTTGAGAGTTGCTTAGTAGGCATCCATTCGAATATTTATGACATCACGCCATTTCTGTTAAGGCATCCAGGTATGTTGAATCAGGGACGTCTCTCGTGTCATCACAAAATTGCATCGATTCGTTCTCAATTCTTTTTCGTTTGTCGTTTGTAGGAACACCCGACACGCTCATGGTTCACAGCGGCCGTGACGCAACGTGCTTTTTCGATGACATGGGTAAGTTCAAAGACAAAAATGTTGCGTGCAGCGAATCGCTTGTCTAGTGGCCCTCACTGTGCTTCCTTTGAAAATTTTAGGTCACTCTCTTGGTGCACGAAGATTAGCGATGTCGATGTGTGTCGTGGTGAATAGATCAGCTCAAAGTGGAAACGAAGAATGTGGTCTCTTCCCCACTATCCACACTAAATTTGAGGAAGAGGACGACAGTCAACACGATGAAGGGAGCCATCGGCTTCCCCCGCGACTGGAAAATGGCGAAGACAATCTGGTGGCAATGAGAAGAGTGCGACGAGCAAAGACGAGGAGATTCAGCGGGATTATGACAAACGGGGGCGGCACTCTTCATCAAATGCGAACTCGATTTTTGGAGGAAAGAGAAAAAGTCCGTAGTCGAAACAGAAGAAAGTATTCTAACGATTCTTCCATCCTAGGCCACGAAGTCAACACATACTTCGATCCATTCACACGGCGTTGGCGTATTTGGTACACGGATACGGATTTAGAAACAATTTATCTTGCAGCTTCTTGACGATCAACAGCAGTAAGAAAGAAATCGGTAATTTTGAAGAATGAAGAAAAATTCAATTTTGCATGGAGACGAAGGTCCGGATGGTGGTCAATCCCAAAAGTAACACGTGGGGGAGCCAACCGTTATCAACCGAACAAACCCCACTCAACGATGCGAAACGTCGAGATGATGCGACTGAGGATTGCGCTTTCTGCTGAAGGAGTCCCCAACGACATTTCGTTCAGATTGGTAGCATCGACAGGTCTTGATATTGTAACCAACAAATCAGTCTCCTGTACCGGTAGACGAAGGACACATAAATCCACTCGAATACTCTTTATTTCCTGATTTGCCCGACGGCTGTTCCCTGCATTGTCGTAATCACGTCCCATAGCTACCTTTTGATACCCGCAACCGGCGCAAAGACTCATGGTATTGCTCCCTGATACAATTGATGCGTCGCCGAGGAGAGCTGTAGCCGCAGTAGGTTTGTCTAAGTTCCGAAACCTTATATCACTTTCTGATTGCAAAGCATCATTGCGTTCTGCTAATTCGTCGAAAAAGAAACGCGCAGCATCTCGGTCTTCTACTTGTTCCTGACGCTCCAATATCTCGACCACCACCATCGCTGGGTTGTCGTCAACGAAACTACTCTGGAAACACTCCTGGTTATCGGGGATGGGCCTCAGATCGGAAAGGTCTTTCCATCCTTTGGGTAGTTCGCACGTTATGGCACCCCCAAAGAGGGGTTGCGCAACTCCGCTAGTCTTCACGGATTCAGACGGCTGCATGGGAAGTTTCACTGTGCGGACGATGCAAATTTTGAGGCTGTCGAAAGGCAAATCGTCGGCCGAAGTAACAGTCGGCGATTAGACGACAGCTAAGTGAGCTCCGGCCGGAGAGTACTTGTACAACAAGGAGTAAACTCGAGGCACTCTCAGCAAGCCATTGGTTTTGGATCCATCAATTATTCCATGTTGGTGCACGTTTCGTCTTCGGTACGCACTGTGATTCGTTGGAATATATAGTGCGGTAAAAGCGCGCGGTGACAAAACAAATGGGTAACATCAAAAAATAATGGTGTTACATCATCAATCAGAACATTACTCTTTGTCCTGAATGGTGTACTAATTCTGGTTACCGTACCTGTTTACAAACATTCTTACATACAAGTAAGGTTACTTGTACTGTTATTTGTTCATGAAAACATCACAAACAATGAAAAAACCCTGTCCCCAGATGTATTGGATCGTACATTATGAGAGAGAACTACATTGAGAACCTACCAGTCACTCTAAGTTTAGTACTACCAACAGGGGACTGCTGTACTTTGTATTTTCGAGACAACGAACGAGTACTACTTTTGTTGGTTAGAACTACTACTAACAACAATTTGGTCGGTAACTTGTGAATGAGGTGATGGTACTGCTGGATGTTAATCCATCTAAATTCATAGCTACGGGTATAATCAGCTTCTAATTCAATTCTGATTCTGATAAAAAAACTATTTCCGTGTAGATGTTACTGCACAAGCAATCCATTTTCTTCCAATGGCAATGGTGATGGGATTTATGATGTGCTGCCATGTTGCATCTTTTACTATTGACTAAATGATGCTAAAATGCTAAACAGGATTGGCAGGTGTATGGTACTACTATATCATACCAAAAAAGCATGATGATTATGATTACGAATAGTACTACTAATTAAACAAACTGGTAAGCACAAACAATTGTGCCATTAGTAAACTATGAACAGACAGATCACAGAGGCGTATTAATCCTTCTACCAGGATTGGTGTTGAAAAGCCATGGACAACAAACTCTGCAGCATGGCGTCTAAGGCCTCGATGATAACTCTCCTTCGTTCCCCATCAGTATTAATTACACATAAAGGACTTTCTGCTCGCCAAACCTCAAGAACATTCATGGCCGAATTCACAGAGCTCCATGGTGGGTCATCGGCGAAGAATGCTACTCGAGCAATAGAACCTTATCAATAATATGAATCACCGCATTGCAGGATGAAATATCGAATTCGACTATCTGAGGCATGTAGTCGTCCGGGTTGCCTTTTCCTTTCTGATAGGTGGGAACGCCATCAACACAAAGAGTTCGGCTATCTCTGCCATTGGCCATAGGCACCAGGTTAAAGCCGGCACGGCATGGAAGATCACCCTTTGTGAGCAAGCTATCTGGTGAAATGTGGTAAAGCAAATATTCTTTCAACAAGTCCTCAGCATCAACGACGTCCCCTCGGAGAACATCCAAAAATGCCGTAGCTTTCACAATAGCTCCATCGTCAGGAGCAAAGATTGTCCATTGCCCTTCATCAAAAATGCTTGCCAACCCAGCCACTTCAATTGCCTCACAAAATCCAAACAAATTGTTGTTTTCGCATATTGTATCGTCTGAGAACACAAAAATAAAATTTGTTAGATACAGGGGGAAATCGACCACTCCAAATGCTCACCGAAACCACGTACAAGTTGAATTGCATCCGTATTCGTTAACGATCACATCGTCAAACTCGGCATCAAAATCTGCCATTGTAGTATTCCAGTCGTCGTCATCGATTGTTCCAAACTCTGACTCTGTTGCATTCCAGTCGTCGGGAGCGGTTGTTCCGTACTCCACGTTAGTTATATTCCAGTCTTCAATATCAATCATTTCAAACTCCGCCTCAGTCAAATTCCAGTCTTCGCTATCAGTCATTCCAAACTCTGCCTCTGTAGCATTCCAGTCGTCGGAATCGATCGTTCCAAACTCCGACTCTGTTGCATTCCAGTCGTCGGGAGCGGTTGTTCCGTACTCCACGTTAGTTATATTCCAGTCTTCAATATCAATCATTTCAAGCTCCGCCTCAGTCATATTCCAGTCTTCGCTATCAGTAACTCCAAACTCTGCCTCTGTTGCATTCCAGTCATGTTCCATTAAGAACGAAAATGTGTCCTCGCCATTTTCTTCAGGTTCTGCTTCTTCTTGCTCGACATCGTCGGTAGTTGTAGTCGAGGACGAGGGCATCACAGTAGAAGGATCCGACTTGACGAATATTGCTGTTCTTACTTGCTTTTCGAAATCTTCATTAATTTCACTCTCACTATGACGAGATTTTATCCCATCATTCCACCTATCGAAAATCATATCACCCTGATCTTCAACATCAATCACCAGGTTGTGATTCACCCATGAAATAACTTCTAACGGAGTATCATCCGGTGTTTTAATTTTGAATCCATCAAGCTTTAATTCAAGACCGGGAGGGTCAGTGTTGAAATACAGCTTCTTGGTCTTTGGCATGATGTCCCTTGTTACTGTTTGGGTAAGACCATTTTCATCAGTAGCCGTCAACAGAATCTTCAAGTAACTGTTCGTTGAAGCATCGAAGTCCTCCGGAGATGGTGCTGGAGGAATCACGATATCATTTCCAACCGTTTCGCCAAGAAATGGATGGTAGTGTGTACTGTGTACTTGACGAACCTCCCAGGTAAGATCCGAATCCGAAAGAGAGTTCCCCTCATCATCCATAGCATGCCCGACTAATATAAATATATCATTCACAGCAAATGTTTCCCCTTCTCTAGGATAGTCAATCACTGGCGTTGGCGGCGCCCCGACGATGATTGTTTTAGACGTCTTGTCTTCGAACCCAAATTCATCCGATACTGTCAGTGTGACTCTGAACTTTCCAACTTTACGATAAGACCTCGTTTTGACCATCTTCGTCGAAGTACCGCCATCTCCGAAGTCCCATTCAAACGATAGCTCGTTTCCGTCCGGATCCGAACTGCCGCTACCATCGAAGATGATGTCTTCGTTAATGTTAAAAATTTTGTCCTCAATATTGATTTCTGCATCAGGGGATCTGTTCTTTCTGTTTTCTCCTCCTTCGTAGACAATGCGTCGGATCGAGTATCCTCCTTCATCTACTGCCCAAAGACTATTCATTGAACCAGATGATTTATAGTGGGCATAGTGCTTGCCAATGTTAGTCGAGCACTGACAGATAATAGGCAATTCCCCCACACGAATGTCTCGAAAATACAACATTTATACACATACCTGTAGTAAAGCGCTTGCGTGTTCTTGTACGGACCAAACGTCAGCTTCGGTAGAAAAATGGACGAATGGAAGAATAGTTTGTTAGTTTGCGTTCAACCCACACTAATTCATGATTGCTATCAGTGCATGGAATGCCATGCAATTATGTTCAGTTTGAATCTCATACCTGTACTGGCTGTCCAGTGTCTTTTGTGTTCTTGAATGTGTCTCTTTTGAAGTCGGGACGAGGTGGGGAGCAGTCACGACAGCCATCTCCACTTTCCGAGAGAGTGAATATCGTCTGAAAGATGAAATCAGCGAACAAGTATTTGTTGTCGTACTCCGTTGGCCAAATTCCTATAGGAACAAACGCCCCGCCACTAACGCACCCGTCACCGTCGCTATTATGTTCATACCAATAAAGTGGGTCCTCATATTTTTGGTTCGGCTTACAATTGGTTTTGCTTCCACGGTCACAAGGGCCTTCCATTTCCCTGTATCCATAGTTTTTCGCTGGTGATTTAGATGTCACTTCCGAAATTTCCTCCCATGTTGCTCCCCCTACATCATTAACATAAAACTGAGTGTATTTCTTTTGGTTGGGATTCATCGCCAATCGGAAAGGATTCCGAAATCCTATGGCCCAAAGCTCGGAACATCTTCGGGAAGAGGACGTTGAACCACTCTTTGCACATGCTCTATCTTCCTCTTCCGTAAAAGGATTGTCGGGAGGAATTCCACCATCGTCAGTAATCCGAATGACAGATCCAAGCAGCGTATTCGTCTTTTGACTGTTTCCATATTCGTTTGCCATCCCACCATTCCCGAGTGTGACATAGAGGTAACCATCGTTTCCAAATTTCATATCACCGCCGTTATGAACCTTTGACGGCAATGGGGTCGTTCGTACAAGAATTTTTTCATCCACCATTTTCAGATCATCAGTAAGACGAAATCGAGATACAACATTCACTGGGCCGTCAACATCACTGAATTCGCATCCGCCGTTTATATCATAGGTGTATGTAAGGTAGAGATATCTGTTCTTCAGGAAATCAGGATGTGGAAGTATTTGTGAAACTCCTCTCTCTCCTTGACTACAAACTTTTTCCTCGATATCAAGGACATCAACGAGCTTGCCATCTGGTTTATCAGGGTCAAGAAGAGCAACGACTTCACCTTTTCGTTGACATATCAAAAGAATCGATCCTCCATCCTCTGTTGGGACGAAAGCGAAACCAGTCGATCCGGACTTGAAAGCAACGCCTTCATCGCGAAACCCAGCGGGTAAACCAAGAGTTCTTTGGTTGATAAAAAACAACAAGAAGAGAGAGCACAAAGTAATTCTCATCTTTCCTAAGCAATAAGCATGTTGTTGCTATCTTTCCAGCACAATTTGAAAACTATGCTTGGAATTCGATATTGAAAAAAGATTTAAAAGAAACGTTCTCGATTGGGCGATGACGAGGTGCAAAAAGAAACCTCACAAGAAATTTTAAAATACTGCCTACCATTTCAGTTTAACGGTTATCGCCTTACAATCAAGCATGTCAGTACAATTCTTCTTTTTAAGTATAGTCCAGTTTGCACGACCCATAAACTAACGGTATTCTGCGGGTAAGATTACCGGTATGAGTAATAAGAAATCATGCAACCGTACGGCAATTACTGCACATGTCAGAACTTTGTCTTAAGATTACCTACACGTACCTTGATTCATTCATACCTTTATTGAATCATGAAGAACAAGAACGTTCCAGTTTTGTTATCGAACATTCATACTCTAGACGTACCGAGTATCGGTATGAAAAGTGTATTGTGAATGTACAAGTTCATCATTGTGATTTTGACGGGTGGCATGTTTTCTTTTTCTGCGTCATTCGCGACCAAGTTGAGATTGATTCCATCGATAATAATCTTCTCTTGGAAGAACACCATCAATCCAAAACCTCACGAAAGATCCATGGTGCGTTTTGGGCTTCGGAGATGAAAAAATTCTGTCTTTGGCCTTCTGTCTCTGTCATCCTCTACGATCTAGGGCTTTCTCAAAGCAGAATGGAAGCAAGACAAAAATAATTCGAAGAACACGGCAACACCTCCATGCGACAACGACCATCAAAGCAACACACAGTGCACCAACGGATTCTGAGATTTTTCGAGAAAGATGAAGGGAAGGTCGAAACTGCTTTTGGGGACGTTGTTTCTTTGCTGGGCTCCTCTGAGTTCCTGTTTCATCCCTAGCACGTCCCAATCTGATGTCTTCGCACTTCATTCTAACCTAGCTACAAGAGTCGCGAAGCCTCTTTTGAGCTCGATCGATACCAATAGTGGAAACATGATCGAATCCAACGATGATTTCCAAAACAACGCGTGGTCAACAGCTAGGGACTGGACGACTGATTCCACCAGCGATTTCGATTTCAAAGACGAAAACAATGATCACTCTGGCGAAAGAATGTCTCAAATGTCAGAAGAAGACACGTGGATCCAAAATGCAGTCGACGAGATTTATAATCTCTTTTCCACTCTTGATGACCATTCATTTGATGATGACAGTGTCGAGGCCTCTATCGACAGTGAGATGGACGACGAGATTGCGATGCTAGTACGGTGCAACGAAAACCCTGAATCTTTACTGGTTCACGAAGGAAGGGCTTATGCTCCACTGACAATCGAAGAAAAGAATGAGCTCTCACAGCTCCTGATTTACAAGGACGATAAATTCGAGGCAACGGAATTTTTGAGGGATGCTGTCTCCAAGATGTTCAGGGAGCATGCAGCTCCTAGCCCCTTTGATGGCATTGTATCAATGGATAGAGCTGCTGTTGCTTCTTGGATGACCAAATCACTAAAGGGTGAAGGAGAGGGGAAGGTTAGCCAACACGATCGAAGGGTATTGAAGACTTTGTCGGACTTTGGTACATATGGAAGTGGTAGACTCGTTGAAGATGAGTTTCACAACCTTTACCTACGCTGTCTTCTTGGTGATGTATCGAAATTATCATCAGTTTCAGTAAAGCGACATTTGCAATTGAGAACACCATTTAGAGACGCTGTTTGGCGGGATATTCGTGGTACGTTGTCCGGTTGGAAAAATGAGGTTGTAGTATGAAGTTTCCTTTCTGCTAATGTGCGTCGTTCCATTCTGTAGCTCATGGAATGAAGTCACCTGCAGAACAAGAAAGATCACATCTTGTCGAAGAATTAAATGAACGAAATTCCAAATTGACGGTGCACGGCAATAGTGACAGCAAGAAAGCGGACCAGATCATCGTCGATGAATGCGAAATTTTGGATTGGGATTACAGAGCACCTGAACTAAAGAAAAGCAAGAAATCAAGGAAAAATAATAGAAATTCGAGTAGCCACAAGCTTGTGGATATGGCAAACGACCACAAGACACCTCTCAGAATGAAAGATGGAGAATTTGGTAGGTCATTTTCTCCAGCAAGTCGCTTGTGTGTATTATCTTTCGTTATGTTCCCCGTCTCAATTACTTTTGTGTTTGGACTTGAAATCAGTATTGATTGACGAAGAATCATGCATTGGTTGTCGAAAGTGCGTCAACATTGCACCATCCTCGTTTTCTATGACGGAAACAGGCCGCGCGAGAACCTTTTCGCAGAGAAAAGCTGTGGATGTCGAGCAGGCAGTCGATTCCTGTCCCGTCTCATGCATGCACCACGTCTCGTACGACGAATTGAGTGCGTTTGAGACTGCTAGAGACGAAGGAGATTCAAGAATCGATCCGAAGACTTTCAAGCAAGGCTACACCCCTATCCCGTTGCATGTCGCAGGAATCGATAGCGATCGCAACCGCCGCTCGTCATGGTATCACACGTTGAAATTCAAGTGCTTCATGAGTCCAGGTTGTCCCAAAAAGGGATGTTATGATTGCCCATTCTACCATAAACCTGGTGGGAATCCCTTTTTCATTGCCAAACAAAAGAGAGCCGAACACATTAGGGCACAGCATTTTATCGACAGTGGGGAAGCCGACATTCATAGGAGAGCAGTAGATTTGTAAAGCGATCTAAACATATTATAGTTGAACACGTCACAATTTTATTGATTTATCGGAACCCAGTTCTCTTCTTCGTCATCATCGACGAGTTCTACAATCTCAACCGTCGACGATGACTTTCTTTCTTCGCTTTTTCCATTTGTCTCATTAAAATTCTCATCGGCAGAGAAACCGCCTTGACGCTCTTCACTTTGTTTCGCATTGATTCCCATTGTTAAAACAACACCACTGGCGACTATACCCAATGCTGCGACACCCAGCGCGATCAAATTGTCGTTGTGATTACTTTGTTCTTTTGAGTCACCTCCGTCATTTTCCTCTGTTTGAGATAGAGGTACGCTGGTAGAGCTCGGCAATTCAGACTTTGTTGTTTCTATCGTCCCCGCCCTGTTGACAACGTCATCAGTTTGCTTTAGCGCACTTTTCATCACTTTTGTTGTCGGGGTGTGATTCTCCAGAATCGCTCGAGGCCAATTTCTCCAAGGTTGGCGTCTTGATGCCGTTTTCGAGGATGATGCGCAAGGTTCGTTTCATCGCCAACAGAGTTGATGGGTCGAAAAGTTCTTCTTCTCGAAGTTCAACAAGTTTCTGGAAAAAATCGTTTTTCTCGTCCTCATCGATTAAACCATTCTCATACAGAGTTGCTACCATCTCCATAACTTGAGAAAGTTCTTCATCGGGTGTGGTTGACTTAGAACGCAAGTCGTTTTGTGCTGAATTTAAATCGTTTAAGGTTTCCGACGAAGCTTCTATCGTAGCTGAAGCCGATTTTGGGGTTTGCAAATTATCGTCCTCATTCGTCTGCGCACTCGTGCTCGCACAGTTTCTTTCGTTCTGTGTTGAATTAAGATCGTTTAAGGTTTCCAACGAAGCTTCTGTTGTAGCAAAAGTCGGTTTTGTGGTTTGCATATCAATGTCCTCATTCGTCTGCGCACTAGTGCTCGCAAAGTTGTTTTCGTTTTGCGGTGAGTTGAAATCGTTTAAGGTTTCCGACGAAGCCTCTTTTACAGCACAAGCCGGTTGTGGGGTCTGCATATCATTGCCCTCATTCGTCTGCGCACTATTGCTCAGAGAGTTGCTTTCATTGGCATCCTTCTTAGTATTTATCTTTTCGTCTTCCCCATGTCCCAACTCCGGACTTCCATCACGTGGTTCAGAATCATCGTTCCTGTTCTCATCTTCCTTTCCCCAAAGCCATTTGTGACCAACTAGCACTCCAAGAAACTGTAGAACTGGTTGAGCAACATCCAAAACATGTTGATCTTCGGCGAGGGTATGTATATTTTTCACAACTTTTTGTCCGGAGTGAACCGCACGAATTGCCGCGCTCGTGTATTCTGCCGACCCATCGTCCGGAAAGCTACGATCGGCAACGTTTCGGCCGCTGGCCTGAATAGCAAGCGCTTCCTTTAACAAAACCGCAGCACCGTGAAGCAGCCCGTTTTGAGAAATCTCGAATCCAAACTTTACCAGAGACATTGCGTTGCCCGCAAACTCGATGGCGACCGCCGTGGTTTCGGCGCAGCGTGCCGTAGACAGTCCCACCTGCAATGCCGCGACCGAGCTCACAATATTGTGCCAAACCACCAGAAGAGATGGGGGTCGAAACGGATTGTGAACATCTCCCGAAAGCAGAATAGTCATTGTGTCCAAACTTTTGAGCCGTTGAGGTATTCTCCAATCGTTTTCGGACCGATCTTCGTTGCTTTCGTTGTTCATGATCGGTGCATTTCGCTGGCACGTCTCCATCCAACCAATGATCCGATAATATTCAACGATCATGAATGGACAAAGGATGAGACTCGAAACGAAAAAGGAATTGAAGTCGCTCACGGAGAAAACATGAAACGAAAACGTGAGCAGTGCGGGGCACCTCCGCATTACAGAAACAGCGACTGCGGTCTTTTTCTTTGGTGGGAACAGTTCCACCGCTCTTTTGTATGCCAGAACGGCTGGTTGAGCCCGATCATCGACATCGAACGAAAGAAGCATCGATTTGAGGGCCATCAGTGGTTCCACATGGTTGGTACCACTCTCCTTTGGATGGTTCGAGGTGTTCGGATCGGGCATCGAGGGCATTTCAGTACTTTGACTCTCGGGCTGCTTCTGGTTGTCATTGATGGCATTGCTACCTGCATTGCTGCCGTTGCTGCCATTGGATTGGAGGGCATCGATTTCTATTTCCATGTGGTCGATTTCAATATTGAGCATGGGTTGAAGCTCCTCCCACCGAATGTCGTGGGACTCGAATGGCATTGGTTCCTCTGGGTTTGTTGGTGCATTCTTACCAGCGCTTGTGGAAGAAAGAGTAGGCTCTTCTGTCGACGCAGAGTGATTTGAGTGCGACGACGGGCCACCCGCTGGTTTGGAAGACGAGGTCTCGGCTTTCTCCGTTCGCTGGTATTTTGTTGCGGACTCCGGATTGGAGGCCCAAAAATCACAAATCCACCGGAGAATGGCCAGTTGCAACATTTCGTCTTCCGTCACTCGTTCGCTGACCGAGGACAGGACGTCTCGCAGCGACAAGCGGAATGTTTGCCTCACGATGCGAGAGAGCCATTCCGTCCCGTCGTCTTGGTACATCAAGAGCAGTGTTGCGGACGCCGTGAGAAAGGGAGCCGCGAGGAGGGGAATCCGTCGCGCGTCGTTTTTTTCGTTGCGATAGCTAGCAATGGTGATCAGGAGGGAAAATCCGTAGAGCATGAGCAGTCCGCGATACGACACATCGCAGGGTTTCATGCCCCTCGCTTTGAGCAGGAACATCATCGTGGCAAGGATGCAGAGAGTGAATCCAATGTCGTAGAAATAGTACGACGCCGATGACATCGACCATCCCTCGCCGTTTGCACCGGCCGCGTTCGCAATCGTGAGTTCCGCATTGATTCGAGACAGAAACGAAAAGGTTCTGATTTCCAAGGCCGTCGGTATCATGAAGAGAACGAAAGAAAGCCTCCGTAGTTGGTGCGTGTCGATGCCTTTCACCACGAGCTGTTGTTTTTGTTGCGAGGTTGAAGGGTGTGCCGACACGAGCGCCGAAACAAGATCCCAGGTAGCTCTTATTTGGTCCTGCACGTCGAATGGATCGAGGTAAAGCAGACTAGCCACTAGAAGAAAGGAAAGGACCGCGAATCGTGGATACAGGAGGTACCAAGTGGACCAAAGAAAGGCTCTCGCCAAGAGACCACAGACCAGCAGGGCGATGCCCAGCCGTACCCGTAATTCCAGGCTCCATATCTGTCGCAATGCATTGATCAAACAGCGCTGCCAAAAGTAACCAATCGGGTTGTTCACTAAATGATTCTGTATGGAAATTCTATCCTCCAGCTTTCGTTGAACGGAGTTAAGCCGAGCACTATTCGAGCTACTGCCGCTGTCTTGTCCGCGATAGCTTGTTCGTCGTCGTCGTTGTTGTTGTTGTTGTTGTTGCTCATGTGGTTTCTTTCCTTGAAACGTGTTGTCGGCACCCGAATCCGCATGATTGGGTTCGCGAGCCGTTTCATCTCCTGGCTTCGACGCCGAATACGCAACCCTAGGAATTTCACGTGATTCGTCTTCCACAGTGGATCCTTTTTCCTCCTTGGATAGTGGGATCCACACTTCCTCTTCGTCCTCTTCGTGCTCGGGAAAGTCCATTTTTGTCTCGGATCATCGATGATTCGAAAAATGGGTCGGAGCGGATCGGATCAGATCAGATCATCACCAGTTCTAACCTTACCGACTGGTCTACTGGTCAAGTCTCTGTCAGTTATCAATCAAAAAGCCAGACAATGGTATTGGTTGTCGTTGTGATGATGATGATCGTTTTTTTGTTCCCCATCGAAAATCGGCGAAAAATACTTGCAATCAGAATGGAATGGAATTAGTGTTCTTCTTCTTGCTGAGACGATTCACTAGTAACTAGGGACTGGATCAAGTCGACAACAACAACACAATTTTCAATCATAAGGTTAACTTGCAACCAAAAGGATGCAATTTTGACTCAACGAGTCGAATCACGATGGCGAGGATGCTCTGGTAATCCTAGAGTGAATTGTGAATTGAGGTCACTAGCAGACGACCCACAACTGTAGGCTTTCCTCTATCCCCGAGCCGCGTCGAGTCGAGTCGAGTGAGTCGAGTCGAGTCGAGTCGATTCGATTCGAGTAGAGCCGATATTCAAAATGGCGTCGTTGGCACAGCTCAAGATGCTGGGCGATGACGAATCCTCAACCGCGTCCAGCAGCAGCAGCAGCAGCAGCAGCAGCACTAGCATCAACGGAACCGACGACGTCGCCAACTCATTGACGGCGAGCAACGACGACGAGATGAGCGTGGCGGAGTCCAACGGTGCCAGGGCTTCCACTCCCGATGCAACCTTTTCGGGTGCACAAGTCACCGGGGGAGCTCCAGAGGGCCATTCCAAGAAGAGGATCAAACTTTCGTTCGGGGGTACCTTAAAGGCAATCGTGTCCTCGGCAGAACGAGGACGTGAACGAGGACGTGAACGTGAACGTGAACGTGAACGTGAACGTGAATCTGAATCTGAAAACCGAGGCTCTCCTCGCGTCAAAGAAAGCACTCATGACAAAACTAAAGAGAGCGGGGACGACGAGACTCCTGTCGTTTCTGCGACGGAGAAACCCGTTAGTTCAACGACTGGCAATGGCGGCAGCCTCAGTCCAGGTGGTGGACGGGCGCAATCGAAACCATCGACCGGAGCGAGCGAATCTTCCGAAACGAATAATTCTGTGGCAGGAGACGGAACGAAACCTCCTCCCTCCCGAAACGGGTCCGCCGTCAAAAGCAAAGCCGGAAAGCAAGCTTCGAAACCTCATCCCACAAGCGCAGCGAAGCAGAAAACGACCAACTCGAAGCAAAAACCATCGACGCAGACCGCTGCCGGCAAGAGCAGCGGCAAAGAGACCGCCCCGCGTCCGCAGGCGCCCAAAAAGCAATCGTCGTCGTCTCCGTCTCTTGCGGGGCCAAGCAGTGCATCCGCCACAAAGAAACGCACTTCCATACGCAGCATCCGAATCGTGCCCATGTCTTCGCCGGGTTTGTTGCTTCCCCCGGGAAACAACTCTCGGGGCAATGCCAACAACCCGACCCGAATGGTCTCACCGAACGATGTCTTTTCCCAGACCATGGCAACCGCGGGGTACACGACCGAGGCGAGGACCGATACCCCGCATCGTGGGTCCAGTGTGCAACGGGTCGTCGACGACATGTTTGACAGCGACGTCAAGTTTTGTCTCAACTTTCCCAAATTGGTGCCGGAGGATTGGTTCCAAAAACCATCGGTGCCTCCAAAGGCGGCCCCGAACAAAACCGGGGATTCGGACGTCGGAGTCAAAACAGAAGTCAAAACAGAGGCCAACCCCGAGGCAGCCGCGCCACCGCTTTCGTCGTCCGGGGATGGTCCCGCAACCGCTCTCCCGGCAACGACGGAAACGGTGCAAAAACCCAACGACACCGACCGCGCTGCCGGAGCCCGCGGGAAGCTAGAGACGATCATGGAGCTGTCCGAGCGGCTTGTCAAAGCTTTCGAGTCGGATGTGCCCTCGGAAACCACCTCCTCAAGGAGCAACACGAACGGTGGCCGAAAGCGACGCAGGACGATTCCACAATACTCGGACATTGTTCCCCTGTCTCTCACTCTCCCGTATCCAAACGAATACTTCCAGAGACGATCGGAATACATCGAAAAAGTGAACGAGCGAGAACGGGCAATCGTCCGACATCAGGAACAACAGGAAGCCCTCGATGCGGACCCCGAGGGAAAGACACAAACCAGCACCGTCCCGGTTCCTCCGATCCCACCGTCGCCACAAACTCCGGAACCCAAGGAGTTGCAAGGGATCGTTCACGCCGAGGAACTCTTTGGATCTGGGGATCAACAGAAACAAAACCATCCGTTTTATCTTCCCGGAAACCATCGATTGGTAGATCATCTGGACAAGCGATGCTTTCACGTCGTGAGCGGGCGGTATTTTGGATTGCGGAGCAACACCATCGCGGATCCATACTTTGTCGGTCCCAGTGCTCCCGGCATCGGGGGACTCACCCTTTCCGCCACGACCGGCCTCGCAACCGCCAGCACCGGAGGGGGAGCCGGATCTCTCGGGGGACCCCTTCTGATGACGCCCGGTCAGCAGTCCTCGACGACGCCGTCATCGGCATCGGTGGTGGCCGCGAACATGTCGAAAAGCGCATCGAACGCTTCGTCGTCGTCGTCGTCATCGTCTTCGTCATCAAAGAATCCGTCCACGACCACGGCAAAGGCGGCGGACAAATCAGCGACAGCGAAAAAATCGCCGGCACCATCATCATCCCTGCCCGCGGCACCGACGAAAAAAATCAAGTTGGAAAGTTCTTCGTAGAGTCCGTCTCCATCGAAATAATTGTAATTGGCTTTGGGGCTTGGGCGTAGGAACGAGACCATGACGACGATAATTGGACTTCTTGTTATATTTGGACGCGTCCAAGAGGAAAGGTTTCGCAAAACGGACTGCGCTGTAGATTTTGTAGCATTTGGTGCTGGTGTTCGGAAGAAGATGTCCAATCGTTGTTTCGGGGTTATTCACGACGATCGTGACAACTTGGGTAATTCGGAGTCACGTCATTATCAAACAACAAACCGGATGTTAAAGATTGGTTGAAAATTTGGTTGCGCTGCTGGGTTCCAAACATGATTATCTAGTGATTGCCGTATTAATAAAACATAGAACTGGGTGCTCCCAACGCAAAACTAAACTATCAGTAGATAGATACACGACAATACGGCACCACGGAATTCTAATCAGTTAACTAAAATGCCATAAAGTTTCCCCTTCCTTCCGACCAATTCTTGCTACATTGCGTTCCAAGACTCCATTCGTTCTGTACATTGCGACGCAAACGACAACAGGAAGGCGGGAAAGCAATTCCTGGTCTAGTTCACGAATGTGGAGTTCGGGAGAACGCGAATTTGAAGACGTTGTTTTCCGCTTCTTCTTCGCCGGAGGTGCTTCCGAAGCAGTGCCAGCACTTCCTGCTTTTGATTTGTCGATTCGGCCCAACACTACTTCGTCGCTTTCTGAACACGTCGTCGTCCATTCGGTCTGGGCCGTTTTCCTTTCATTTTCGTTCGATATCAAGAAGGAATAGTGTACAATAGGAATTTTCCTAGCAGAAACCTTTTTCTCTTTTTCCTTTTCTATCGGCAGTCACCGCGCGATTGGGTGTCGAATCGACATAGTAACCGGCATTCAATTTTTTCGCATCCACATCTACAAAACAGTACACGTTCCCTTGCAATTCTTCGTCCAAAGCTTTGTAAAAATCTTTGCCATCTCTGCCACAACCCCATATCACAAACTTTTCCCAATTTGGATTCGCTCGAATGACACCGATCTGAAAAGCCAACGCTCGTAGCTGCAACAAGAGCTTTCGACTGGTTCGAAAACTTTGTGATTGGTCGTTTCCCGTGTGGCGATAGGTGACGAGTGGATACGGTGTCGTTTCTGTTGCTGCTGCCAAGGATGTTCTATGAAGACGCAGCTCACCACCGGATTGCAAATGCGAATGGAAGAAACGCAAGTCTTCCGCCAGTCGGATAGAAGACATCGTGTCATACTTTGGATGGACAAGACGAGGTGGCTGTGACGAGGACGACGATTGATATACACGCAGGAAGTCTGCCAGCGATTCACCACTTCCCTGTGGAGGAGCTTCTATGTAACCACCCACCATGGACCAAACAGTAAGTGGCATGAACCATGTTGGTTGCAAAATTGTAATCTCTCGATACTTCTCGAGCACGAGTCTTTCGGTTGAGAGATTGTTGGCCCAACTGCTATAATGCCAAGTGGAGTCGGGAGGATCCCGATCAAACGTGCACCCCAAAATCGTTCGATCTCGTGCTTCCTCGTCGACTTCAGAGAACATGTAGAGAACTTGTTCAATGACGCGATGCTTGTGCATAACATCGTCACTGTCCAAGAAACAGAGAAATTTGGAATAGCTGCTTCCATCGGCATGGTCATCATTGTTCGTTCTGTTTGATTCCGCTTCTACTTTGGAACACTCCCCATCTCGAACAAAGGGATTGTTCATTTCAATAGCTCGATTTCGAGCATAGCCCGCACCTCGTGCTTTCCCATCTTTGCTGGATTGCACAATGATTCGTGACGGAATCAGTCCATCCGAAGAAATCACTGACGATCTTTCTCCTGCCATTTGTTTGTTCTCCTTTGATCTAGATGATTCAATCTCTCGAAGTATTTCTAGGCTTTCGTCGCTGGATCCATCATCGTAGCAACACACCGTGATCAATATGGTGTACTTTTCTAGAAACGCGTGTAGAAGCGGGGATGGGGAGTGAAGCGATGGCGACGATTTTGTTGGTATTTCTTGGTTCAAAGCGGAGAATAGAGTCTCCTTCACAGTATCTGCTGCGTTGTGCACAGGTATTATAACATCGACTTCTATCGTTTGTAGCTGCGACATCTGATCGATGGGATCTGAATTTCGTTCATGAGATCCATAGAGCTACGAGTTCCTGGTGCAGCATCATACCGCTTTTGAAGATGATGATGGGTTGAGGGTGATATGAGATGTGAGATAGGTGATCGGATGGAAGGTGAATGATGAGAAGGAGGTTTTGCTTCATTCACTAGGGACTCGGGACTAACTTTCCCGTCTGTGATCTTGCTCATAACCTGCAAAATGTACGTAAGGTTACCGTACGGTATGCTCTCTACTGTCGATATAATCGCATGCTTTAGTAAAGAGTGAGGTTATTCACTAGCTATTCGGGATTCATCCTCACAGTCCAAACCGACTGACTGATGCAAGGGAAAATCAGGGCACAAAAGAACAACGATGATCTTCTCAAATTCTTCCTCATCGCTACTCTTACACACATTACACACACTTCGGAACTGACCAGAAACTTACGTATTCATCTTGAACCAGCTAGTCGTTATCTAGTGTGTTGTCGGTACCGCACTTCTCTCAGTACGGAAAGAAAAGGAGTCGGGAGAACAGATCCAAGCAATCACTCAGAACTAAAATCAAAAAGCAATGAAAACCGAAAGAGCGATGACCATATCGAAGAATACGACAACGAGTACGACAATGAGAAAGTGCCTGATATTGTTGTCGATCGTGTTTGGATTGTCCACGGCAATCCTGACTGCGAATGCTTTCGTGCCCGAGAGATCGACACGCACCACACTCTGCTGATCGGAGGCATAAAGAAAGTAGGCGTTGCCTAAATGCCCAAAGCAATCCCGACGACAAGATAGCACCCAAAAAGAACGAAAACACCGACGACGCAGACGAAGACCCAGTAGAAGTATATCTTGCGATGGAAGAAGCCTCGAAGAGAACCACGAGACGCCTGTTGTTCCCCCGAATGATTATGCAATCGATAAGTCAAACCATAACCTACTCGGCGTATGCATTTCTTATCTTTTCGTTCGCACTGAATATAGCTGGATACTCTCTGCTGAACGATGGCAATGGAATCAGAATTGGCACGATGGAGGAGAAGGCTTTTCAAATGGAGATTGCAAAGAGTATGAAAGACAAATAATGCACATCCTTTCGAGGGAAGAATTCAATTTGCTCAACCACGCAGGTCGATCGGAATCGTGCACTATACATGACGGAAGGAAGCGAAGCATTTGCAGCGATCTCACTTTCGGATGATAAATTAAAAACAAACAACGCAATGACTCTGTGAACTATCGTGACGCAAGTGAACGACACTATCGTTAGAAGCTCTCAGTCTGGAAGGAAGCGATAGCGTCCTGGTCTATGAAGATCCAGTTGCAGGAAGTCCGAGACTCTGCTTGATGAAGTCGTACAGTAATAGTTGGGAAGTGATGATTCCTCCAACTTGAATCAATCGTGCAACAATTCCCGAATAAAAGCCACCGACTCCACCACGCTCGTTGTAGATTTTTCTTCCGACATCTAGAAAACTCCTCGAAACGGATGAACCACTTTTGTTCTTGTAAGTTTCTGTCAAGAGGACATCTCCGGGCTGTGAAAGAATGCACGCAATCACGGATGCACAACACGCAGCCACAAACGAGACCTCTACTTTTGTTGACGAGTCGTTCACATCTGGTACAACCGAATACAGAGCCTGACAAATTTCATCGTACGTCACTTGCTTTCCGAGAGTGTACGGACACTGCTTCGAAAGCATGGCAGGCAATCCATAGAACAAGCTTACTACACCCGACTCTTCTACGAGACGAGGGACTCCTGTCAGAAGATTGTATTTGGAGAAATCGGGGTCCGTTACCAACCGAATCCTTGTCCGTTCCATCGGACAGAGAATTATCGACGCAACTCCACCCGCCAAAGCACTCGCAATAATGTATGCAATATTTGGACTTTCGAGATTCAGCAAACCGTAAATGATGGGTTTCAAGCTTTCGTAGAGGCCAAATTTTGCGGCACCCTCCAAGCCGTAACCGATCACGGTGGGTCCTAACCCCTTGAGCAATGCTTCGTAACCGTCATCCCGGAGAACAAGTTTGGATGATTCCACAACACCAAGGCCGTCATACTTTTCTGGGTCCGACTGGATCCGCGTTTTGACGACATCTATGGGCGTTGTGATTCCATGGGAAATCGATGCACAGAGACCACCAGCAAGAAAATATCGTGGATCTGGGCCACTCCCGAGGGCGTTCATTTGAGAATCGGCAAGCAGATTTCCCATCGCCGAAGAAGAATACGGAAAGATGAAAAGGAGGGGGAGAACCAGCATCGGAATCGAAATCGACGGTGCGTGCGGCGGCATTTTTTCAAGCGGTGCATTTTGTGTCTCTTTTGCATCGAACACGCTGGAGCTTTCTATCGTTTCAATTTTCAATCCAACCGAATTCATATCATGGTCATGATCATGATCATGGTCATGGTCATGGTCATGACCATGTTTCTCTCCGACAGAACCATTCCTTTGACACCGTTGGCATCTTGTGGCATCGAAATAGAAACTTGAACTCGGTCCCAACAATTCCAAAATCAAGGCAATGATGACGACTGGCTTTTGAAATTGCACCCATCTGAAACGAGAGTTGCTCAGCATATCAAATTGGACAACTTACGGGTTTGTGCCTAACTCCTTACTCGTACGACGAGGACGGAGCGCGAAGCAGGAGTAAGTTGCGGTAGGGAACGAGGGATCTGTGAATGGATCAATAGTAACCTTAATTTGCCCTCTTCCATTTACCGGCACTCGGAATCATCGGCAAGAAAATTTAGGGAAACGTTCCCGTGTGAAAATACAGTTTTTGTGAATTTTCGGATGCCGATGGTGCACCTTACCTGGCACCTGTAATGATAGTGTAGTACGTATCCGTACGAAGCTTACCCGTAATAAATACTTCGTGATCATCAACAAATTGAAAATAGGGGTCGAGAACTAAGATATTTTCATGACCCCTGAATAATACGATATATGTTCGTATTATGGATATTAAAACAAGTATCGCGCCAAATACATACCGGTACGGATTACGTACTTTTCAGACCAGCAGGGATGATGGATTTTGCGGTAAGGTTATTGTTGTCACCGTTCTCACGGATGGACCTGCGCAATCTTCGGGACGTCCCGAGACGACAAGAATAATTATCATTACCACCTGATGAAGGTAATAACCGATTTCAAGCATCCATCGGAAAGCGAATATTTATTTGGTTCGCACGAAGATTGTCTGGTGAATTGTCGCTTCATTCTTGATCCTTCTGCCAGCATAGCATACAACAGTTTTATAACAAAAGGTTACCATGTCGTCGAAGAAGGAAGAAGGTACGTCTGCCCAAGCCTTGATTCTCGCAACCGTCGCAGACTGTGTCGAACAGTTTCTCACGTAAATCTTGCCCCGCTATTTTCTCTGAACCATATGGATGCGGTGTAGCAACCGGAGCCCGCGGAGGTTTGTTTGGAGCCGGGGGTAGGTTCAAGGGAGGAACTGATCCTATCATGGAGAAGTTCAACGAAAGTTTGTGGTTCGATAAGCGAATGTGGGCTCAGGATATTCGTGGATCCGTAGCATACGCCAAAGCCATCGGAAAGGTGGGAATTATTACCGAAGAAGAAGTTCAATCAATTATCGAGGGATTGGGAAAGGTCCATAAAGAATGGGAGGAAGGAAAATTTGAGATCAAGCCAGGAGATGAAGGTACGTATGCACCAGTTTGGGTTCGTCATTTCGCTCGTGCAACTTTCTTTTGAGTTTTCCTATCGATAGGGTGGGATGCTCTCATTTCTGCATCCGTTCTTCTCTGTCATTGCAGATATCCACACCGCCAACGAACGACGCTTGACTGAGATCATCGGTCCAACCGGTGGAAAACTGCACACTGGTCGCTCTCGAAATGATCAAGTCGCAACCGATACTCGTCTGTGGGCGGTCGAAGCAGAACGAGACGTGCTGAAGGATATGGCCACCCTCTTGAATGCCGCAGCCAACTTTTCGAAGGAATATATCGACGTCCTGATGGCGGGATATACTCACTTACAACCTGCACAGCCCATTCGCTTCTCTCACTGGCTCATGAGCCACATCACTCCATTGGTCAGAGATGCCGAACGCTTGAAGGAAATCATTCCGCGAACCAATCGATGCCCCCTCGGTTCGGGTGCTCTAGCTGGGAACGCTTTCGGAGTAGACAGAGAATTTCTTGCAAAGGAACTCGGTTTCGAGGGAGTCACGGCCAATTCTCTGGATTCGGTCTGTGATCGTGACTTCGTCGTAGAATTCCTTATGTGGCATGCATTGATGCTCACCCACATTAGCCAGTTCGCTGAGGATGTCATTATCAACAACCTGCTAAAGTGCATTGACATCGATGATGCTTATGCCACCGGTTCTTCTTTGATGCCGCAAAAGAAAAATCCCGATGCGTTGGAACTCCTGCGAGGAAAGGCCGGAATTGCTCTTGGAAAAGCAGTTGGACTGACAGCTACTCTCAAAGGTCTCCCGCGCGCTTACAACAAGGATTTGCAAGAAGATAAGCTACTTTTGTTTGCAGCTGTGGACACTGTGAAGGATTGTTTGGCGATTGCGACTGGCGTTATTGTGACCATGAAGCCCAATCCCGAAATGCTCATCAAAGCATTGAGCCCTGAGATGCTGGCTACAGACTTGGCTGATTATTTGGTTCGCAAGGGAGTCCCATTCCGTGAAACCCACCACATCAGGTACGTTGTGAGAACAGAATTTCAGCTAGTAAATGGTGATTCGTACAGGAATTTCTAACTCTCGCCTCCTAACTCATGTTTCGACGCAATCGACAATGATTCAGCGGTGCCTGTGTTAGACTGGCAGAAGAGAAAAAGGTGAGCATTGATACCCTTTCACTCGAGGAACTACAAGCAATTGATTCTAGATTCGAGGCTGATGTCACCAAGGTTTGGGATTATGAGGTCAGCGTTGAGAGAAAGAGTTCTATCGGAGGAACTGCCAAGGCTTCGGTCTTGAAACAAATCGAAGATGTGATCGCGTTTGCCAAAACATTAGAATAAAGTCTAAGAGAGAAATTACAACGGGTCGTCCATGACGCAACTCTTTTCATAAGAAATATTATTATATCTCTATCCGCCCTTCGTCCTCAAGAAAAGCCCGGCCTGTTGAAAAATAAAATGCATTTCATCGAGGCGTTTCTGCTCTGTTTCGCTACGAAGAGATCGCATTTGTTCATGATATGCATTGTTTTTGCCGCTTCGTTTCGGAGCGCGGCTCTCGATTGCAGAGGTCTTGGCCGTGGGACTCGGACTAGCTTGGTCCACAGGATTTACGGTCCAACTTCTGCGAAGGCCTTGTTGTGTTTTTTTCCTCTCCACGAACATTTGCATTCATGATCTCGTCGACTGTCTCATTGTTCACATGCGCTGAATCATGATGTTTGTCTTCTACAGCGGCAACATTGCGAGACTTTTTCAGTTCTCGCAAACGGTTTGCAACGAGGGATTCCCCTGCCGATTGAAAAGATCCGGAATCTTTTCGACCCACAGCAGTCGTAATCGCAGGCTCCGTAGCGGTCGTCGATTCAGTATTAAGCCACGTCGATTTGAAACCCTTTTTTCTGGTTGTCCCATAAGCTGAACCATTGGGGTTTCTTGGCGTTGCATCAGTCTCTTTGGTGTGGGATTCCTCATCTGCACTCTTTTCTTCAATTGGTTTCGCAACAGAAGGTGTTGTTTGTAGCATGCTGTTATTCATTTGCTTCGCAGCGGCTTCTTCCTTTTGTCGTGCTTCGGCCTTCAATGCCATCGCTTTTCGTCGGGATTGAAGTTCTGACATCTCCGCTGCTTGTGCTGCATTACGCCTGTCTTGTTCCTCTTGGTGAGCTTTAGCCTCTTGTTCCTTCTCTTTCCGACGTCTCTCAATGTTTGAACGCGACACGGATACATTTGTTTCATTTCGGAAGCTCTTGGCTTTGGTGGGTTCTACGTCATTTTTGACTGAATTGATATGAAACTGACCACGAGAACTTGAAACAGATTTTGGATTTTCCTTTTCAAGGGGTTGTTGCGTTCCACTCATTGTCGACATATTGTTTTGGTTGTGTCGTTCAGGGACATTTCCTACGTTTGCAGGTGTAGGTCGCCATTGTTTTCCAAATAATGCTGATCCCGAGTTGATTGATTCTGGTCTTGTGCCAACAGATTTTGGACTTTCCCTTTGAATAGGTTGTTGAATAGGTTGTTGCGTTGTCGATATCTTGCTTTGGTTGTGTTGTTCAGGGACATTCCTTTCGTTTGCAGGTGTAGGTCGCCATTGTTTTCCAAACAAAGCTGATCGCGAGTTGATTGATTCTGGTCTTGTGCCAACAGATTTTGGACTTTCCCTTTTAATGGGTTGTTGCGATGTCGATAAGTTGTATTGGTTGTGTTGTTCAGGGACATTCCTTTCGTTTGCAGGTGTAGGTCGCCCTTGTTTTCCAAATAAAGCTGATCGCGAGGTGACTGGTTGCGATCTTCTGTCTGTGTTCGCTGCATGTTTTGTGTATGCGGCACCGTTCGAATATCCAGGCGAAAAATCCTTTCGGGATTTCAATCGCAATGCCGAAGACTTGAATCGCGAGGCCGATCCGATTTGTCGTTGACTTTTGAAGTTTCGTTGCTGCAGGGAACGAACGCGCCTCATTGCGAGCCACCTTCGAACTACGCTCTGAACGACGAGAATGTCTTCGTAAATTCGCAGGAAATTGATCTCGCAAACAAAACTCCTCCACTGCGTTTGAATCATGGTCGCAGCCAGGTCGTAAACATTATTTCTATCCATCGAATGAAAGTTACGCATTCGTTTTCGCACTAGCGCACCTCTCACGATCGCCTGGATTCGAACAATGCAGTAGAATCTCGTGACAGCCGCATCCATTGCTATCCATCGCCTACACGCTGACTGCACAAGGACGATGTGATAAAGCTTTCGACGATACTCATTTCTGCAACGCATTCCTCGATACTCCTTTTGAATCAACGAGGCGCAATAATTGTCTACTGTCAGACAATCTCGAACCCACCAGCCGCGGAACGCGGCTTGGATCCGAATCGCTGCGAGAGAGTAGAAATCGAGTGCCGCGTTGCTTCTTCTCGTTTGTATTTTCGTTTTCTGTTCGAGCCGATTTCTCCTCGCTAGATCGCGGACGGTGTAGGCCGTTCGAGTTCCCGTCGCTCTCCGACCGTAGAGTCCGTTTCGCGTCCGTTGCACCTTGATCTTGGCAAGAAATTGGCGTATTTTTGTTTGTATCACGACCGCCGCGACGGCTTCGATAAAATGCACGTACGATTCGGAAAACTTTCCCGGTTCCTCGGCGAACAAATCCATCCGGCGGGGACTCGCGGGACCTCCGCCGTCGTCGAAAAAGTCCGTTCCGGATGGATGATTCTCCGGAAACGCGCCCCGACGATTCCGAATCCCGCGGTCGCTCGACGACGCCCGGCCTCCGGAGGGTTGCGCGGGTGCGACCTCATCCGACGGGCAATGAGCGATTGCGGGGTTTCGCGATCCCTTTCGGAGTCGAAGCTTTTGCGAACGCGACGAGGAATACCGACTTCGAAGAATGGATTTGGGTTTCTGCGAGGAACTTCCGTGCTGCACCGGGTCGGAATCGAATCTGAGTTTTGTGGATTGGGGGCTGAAAATGTATTCCTCCTGCATGAGTTTCTCGTTCCATCGGACGCCTCCCCCATTCCTCATTTGGAGATCCATGACCGATGCCGGTGATGAGTCCTTCGCAGAAGAAGTCTCCTGGTGGTTCCATATCAGTGACTCCCGCGGCGTGTATTCCGATTTGGGTGTGAAATCGGCATAGGCGGGTCGTCCGTTGTTGCGTCTGGTTTTCGGTGTCGTTTCCGAGTGGGGCGAATGGTCCGCAACTTTTGGTAGCGAGAGATAATCTCGGTCGATGTTGTCCCGTTGTGCACCGAACAACACACCCTTTTTCGCGTTCGCGGGGAGCAAATCGGGATCTTCCATGAAGCGGTCAAAATTGTCTTTCTCCCGGTACAACTCGGAGTTCATCCCGCCACCGTTGATGCCTTTTCCACCGTCCATCCCCCCGTATCCATCTTCGCCGCGATCGGTGTCATCTTCCGTCTCGGCGGTTGTCGAGTTGCACGACGCCCTTTGCAATCGTTTCATCTTCTCCTTTTGACGTCGAACCTAATGACAATCCACAACCACACGAGCGACCTTAGTGAGAGAACACGAAAACGCACGCAGACGATGCGCGCAAGAAAACATTTTAGACCTTACCATTGCTGCCCGAACCCCTTTCTCTCGGCCATTGTCACCGTTTCGATTGTTGGTTGTATCTTCGCGCCCGTTTCTATCGATCGAGTTCGGTGTCACGGCATTATTCTGGTTGGATAGCGGCGACCGCGATGGATATTGCCCGGAGTCGAGCTGCTGCTGCTGCTGCTGCTGTTTTTGTTGCTTGTACTTGTGTTTGTGTTGAGATTGCATCTGGTGATCGATCAGTGATTTCCTGAGATTCGTCGGAATATTGAGTATTCGATGCGATTTGTTTCTCCGCTTTTCCCTGCGCTTCTGCCACGTATGCTCCCGTCGTTTTCGTTGCAACAGTTCTTCTTGGCTCTGCCCCGTGCTCGCGGTTTGCGCGTCGAAACCGCCAAATGTTATCAGGTTGTCTTTCGCGTAATCATAGTATCGTTGCTCTCGTTCGCGCGAGGAAACCTGGCGTTGAGCGTGTGGTGCTGTGTCGTGTGCACCCAAGTGTTGTGTTTCCGAAAAATGCATGCGTTGACCGCTGTCGTAGGGTGGTTGCTCTTGTCTCGACAGAAATGCGTCGGAACCCCCGTAACGCCTCCTATCACTGCTCGAATACAATATGCTGTCGTCGTGGACAACGCCCCCGTATCTCGGGAGATCGTAGCATCCGAACGAATCCGAATTCGCATGGCTGCCATTGCCATAGCGATTTCCATTTCGATAGCCATTTCCATTTCCATTTCCATTTCCATAGCCTGCATCCGAAAACGCACGGACCGAAGGCGAATGGGAGTTGGGGTACGAGGGGTCAAAAAACGAGGATCGGTCTCGGTTCGGACCGGCGTTTTGCGACGGCGAAGGGTTGCGGTAGCGATGGTTCGCGCTGTTGTTGCGTCCGGTGTTGTATTGGGGGCGTGAATCCGCGCTGTGCGAACGCCTTTGTTGCGGTCGGTAGGAGTAACGATCATTGCCCCGATGGAATTCCTCCTCGGAGGAAGAATTCACGTATTCGTGTCGCTCTCGATTGCGCCCGCGTCTCTGATAGTGCGTGTCCCAAGACGTTTGGTAGTTTCCTTCGTCGTCGTCGTAGTAGTAGCTGCTTCGGGAAAGAGATGGTGCGGTTGCCATTGTCCGCGCCCCACTCATTCCCGGAGTTGGGCTTGCTCCCTCTCGCTCTGTTTCTGTTTTCTGCTTCTGTTTCTGCTTCTGCTTCCAATCGAATTGTGTTGGATACAATTGCTATTAGTATTCTTACTTGTGAAGTGCATAGATTCCGTCACGTCCTATCGAACCGGGTAAGTTACTCTCTGTTCAAGCCCCAATTCGAGTGTGAGAAACCAACCGGTAAGTTAATCTTAGTTTTCAACTTGGAACCGATTGTTGGAAGCGTTAATTACCGAACCATCCTTGGAGGTACGTAATTACGGTAATTACGATACAGACCTGTACCGGCTTACTTCGCATTCTAAACTGCGGATGGTTCATACTACGTAGTAATTAAGGTTTACCCGTATGGGTTTGCACCAAATCGGACACCAAATCGGACCGAAAGTCGTCTTTTTTGAAAAACATACCGAGTGTGAATGACTACACGTAAAAAAAGCGGAAAAAGCGTTGGGAATTGTTGGCTGCGCGTTGGCTTGCGACCTTCTTTTGCGACTCGCCTACCATTTTGAATTGCCGGGAAAGCATGCCGATCCTAACATCAACACAAAAATGGTATATCGGAGTATCGTCATTGTGTACAAGAAACAAAACGGGATCCAAACACATGAAAGATTACGACCCGAACTCGTCACAATACCGGTAAGATACTCTTCACTCGACACAATTACCTTTCGCTCATCCATTTCATACAGTTCATCGGTCATTGTTATGATTCATAATATTATTTCGCTGTCTCATCTTGATTGACAACTTCAGATTGGATTATATTTAGATTGGATTGGAGCTAAAAACCAAAAAGAACACACCGACGTTGCAACAAGAAGTTACGATCCTACTGACCAAGTCTGAATGAAACCGACACTTCCGGTGGATTGGTCAAAGAGCTGGAATGCTTCACGATGTGCAAAGTGCAGTGTTCCCCACCTCAATGAGACGCCGTCTCGGGCGGTGATACTTATATTTCACAATAGCCTAATGGCATCAATAATATCTATTATTTGGCCTGGTTGGAACAGGAAATCACGTTCTCGTTCATCGTCCTTTTCGTTCTTGCAGCCCACCCGACTTTTTTGATTTGCACTCTGCCGCGATCGTTGACCGTTCGTTTGGAATACTAATTCGAACGAGACCAACTTCGTGAATCACGCAGGTATTTTGACCAGCACGTAGAAGGGGGTATGCGCGAATGGATCGGCGAGAAACAAAAGTCATTGATTGCAAGGGTTTTAACTACACGTACACGTACAAGTACACGGACGGCGCAAAGAAAATACAACTTAGAGTCGATCCCAACCAAAGGTAAATAGAAAGAATCACGGAACAACGAAAGGAGGAAGGCTGAAATCCGCTCGAGTTTCCGAAGCATCGGAATTCTTTCCCATTCTTCACAGCGACCTTCACATGGAAGAAAATCGAGGGATGAAGTAGATACCGGTAGGATTCGTGATACCATATACTAGCATTGAGTAGCCTACGGTAGAACGAGATGCGATTCCCGCTGTTGAATGCAGTGCATCGGGCAGCAAAATAGAAGACTGCGTGCGTGCGTCTGCGTGTGTGTGTGGTTGTCCGTGTGCATGTATCATTCAACAAATAATAGAATGAAGAAGCTTTACAATACCTTACATACAAATAGAAGCTTTGCACTACCTTACGGAATTCACTTCCCGATGCGTTTGTCCAACCAATCCAAGATGTCGCCTTCGATTGTATCACAAAGCGGAGACGGCTCGCACAGCAGACCGTGCAGTGCTGGGTAATTCTTTTTGGTTTTGTCTTGGGAAGGGCTCTTTTGATGGAACACTTCGGACCCTTCGTTGTTGACGACCACGTCTTCGTCCGCAATCAACAGCAAATAGGGATTCGCAATGCTGTCGAAGGCCTCCGCGATGTTCAGCGCGGTGTCGACGCACGTGAGGGCCGAGGCAATGCGCAATTTCGTGCCCGGGGGCGTGTTTTGGGGATCGTTCAGGACTTCTTCTCGCTTTTTCTCGTCGCGATATTGTTTCGAGGGGTCCGTAGCCTTGGAGGGAATCAGTCGCGCCGTTGGTACCACATAGGCCAAGCACTGCAAAGCCCTGTGTTCCAATGACGAGACATTCAATTTCAGCATCGGAGCCATCAGAATCAGCGACGGCGCAACGAACGCGGGATCCTTGTCTTTCTCTTGCATCTGATTCAGCCTGTGAGCCACCAACAAAGCAATGGCTCCGCCCATGCTCGAACCACAGAGCACCAACGGAAGATTCTTGGCGTCGCTGTACAAGGATTTAGCGTGCTGAAGCATGGCGATACCGTCCTCGATCAGATCGTCCGCACTCTTCAAATAACCCCGCAGGCCGTTTGATTTCCCGTGGCCGGGAAAGTCGATCGCCACCACCCCGTAACCAGCCTCGGCCAAGAATTCGGCTGCATAGCGCACGGTAGGATACGCACCATGAGCCAGAAATCCATGGTAAAGCACAACCAAGGCTTTCGGGCTGCTGCCTTTCGCTTTGTAGTGGTGTACGCAACAGTTCGTCCCTCGGATCGAAACGAGATGCGATGCTTCTTCTGCCGTTGCAGCTTCGCCTGACATGTTTTGAATTTGAAGATTTTAGTGCGGGGGCCTTGGCAATCGGCACAGCAATGGAATGTGTCGATGAATGAACTTAATGTGCGACTTCGGAATTAGTACACGTAGTGGCGGTAATCTACGAAATGAAGAGGCGTCGTTTCTTCGCGTGACTAAAAGATGATGCATGAAGGTTCACGGATAACATCGGGCGATGTTGGCGAATGATTCTTTTATTCGACGATGATCTTGTGAGATCCTGAAATGTTGTATCGAATCAAATCAATCAATCAAAATGAACAATCAATCTTGCGACGAACAACAACTCAGATAATTGGTACAGAAATCCCGCATGACTAGTGAATTAACTCTCTGTGTTGATTGTATAGGTTTGCAATGACAGAAGCAAAAGGGACACTATGTCGTATTGTATTCTGTCGTATTGTACAAGTACTATTTCGCAAGGGATGAGCCTGCCAACACCACCACCACCAACAACAACAACAATAGCTTTCATCAACACATTGAACAGATATAATGTTGAACCCAGAGATTGATTTACTGCAGCAAAACTTGCAAGAACCTTGCTTCAATCATGTTGAAACTTCTTCTTCTTTGCACTTTCTCTACCAAAGATGTGTTCGGCCTCCTCATGTTACTTGGAGGGATCTGCCATGCATTTCTGTCCACTATGCGCCAGCACTGTTCCTCATACGGTATACCTTCGGGTGCATATGCAAGATAGACACCCTTTACACATGTATGGAACTGAGGGACGATGAACAAGAAGGAAGAAGAAACCACAGTTTCATCTGTGTTATAACTAGAAGTCTAATGCCAGATGAAACCAACCTTCCACTTTATTATTTGTTGTGTAGAAGCTATCTGGATAAATCTGGATAAAGTAGTACGAAGTAGTAGCTAGTGAACATCTACCATTGGTCTTCGGCAGGGTCACCAGTTGTAGGAGGATTGGTAAGTCCTTACCGTTCGTACGTAGAACATTGATCAAAATACCGGTACTTTTACGCAACAGAGAGACGGCGCTATCTTAACCTTCCCCCCAGAAGTCGCAAAACACAAGGATTCGCCCCAGCAAGCAGAACGACCGGAGCCCTTGTGCCGGTGCATACCGGTAATTCAATCAAAGAGCGAGTCAATCGGGACAGTGTCAAGTATCATCTCCGGTCTTCGTTTTATGGGTCAATAACATACGTCGACGACGTTCGGAGGAGCGTGTTCGTTTCCGCCATGACGGAACAACTTTCTTCAGAGGAGGCTACGAAGCGGTGGGTAGAGTTGTTGTCAATTCGAAGCATGGGACGGATGAATTCGAGGAAGAGAAAGAGGTCAAGAACACAAACCTCAGACTGTGCGGGGATAGCGCTTCCCTCCCGCGGATCCAGGAAAGATCCATTTGACTGCAGCTCGGTGAAAGTCCTCCCCACTCACGAAATTGTAGAGAAGGCCCTGGACCAATACCTTAAAGAATGGAAGGAACTCGACAATCGGAAAGTCCATCGAGAGACAACAGCTGCGAATTTTTCACACGACGATGAGGCTACAACGAGTAGCGTCGTTGAATGTGGAAAAAAAACGAATCACGGTGGAGGATGGAGAGCGATGGAGGACCGCCTCTCGCTTCCCGAAGGTTTTGATTACAACACGAGGCACAAAGAGCCTCCATTGGATGATGGATTCTCGGGCGATCGGGTGATTTCATTGGATAATCCCACAGAAACTCTATCCTATCACGCAGAGTTGTGGAAGCTTTTCGACTCGGTGCCCACTTGCCGCGAACTGGAACAGGAGGCACGCCGGGGGCACAACGTGAGCAACACGCTCCGGGTGTACAATGAAACACACAATGTAAAGGGAGCCTTTCTCGATGATCATCTTTTGTCTCGGTTGCGGATGCCCGATCGACATGGACTGCCGCAATCACCAATATTCGTATCCCATTACAAGAACAATGAACCACAAACAACGCTTCCTTCATTCCCAGATAGCAAGGGGCAAACATCCCACTCGCCAACACTTGTCTTTGAGTTCTGGCGGAGGCAACCAAAAAAGGGTGCCTCGTCCGATTGCAACCGCATGGTTATCGAATTTCTCTCGAGTCAATCACTTTGGGACGTTCACGTGGTCTTGACACAGATGCAAGAGGACGACCTTTGGATGGCATCGCAAACGGACGAAGACCCAAAAGACGAAGACACAAGTAGCGTAGATGGTTCCATTTTGGACAGGGGCTTCGCGACCGCATTGATCCGCTCACAACGAAAAAACGACGCTGTGGATCAGCACAATCCTTCGGGGTGCTTTTTCATTGAAAACACCTTTTACACCACCGGGCCTGTCGATTATGCAAAGTGCATCACAGACTGGATTGACGGAAGCAACGCCAGCAACCACATTTCTCTTCGAAGGCGATATCTTGGCATCGATCCTTCTGCCGACCTCAATAATTACAAAACAATGAAAGGCACGAAATTGGGTCAAGTGCCCTTTCGTCTAAATATTCGTTACTATCACGCATGTCACGGGGACGTCGAAACAACGGTACTGCTTGTTGATCGAAAACTAAGTTCTCAAAAGGAACGTAAAGGCGGATCCGGTGGTATTTCTTACCCACTCATTCATGACATCTGGACCCCTGCCCGGTATCGCTTTCCTGCCGCTCCCATTTGTGATGCATGTCAGATCTACCAGTCCGTATTTCAAACGTCGATGAATTGCAAAACTACGGATGGTGGTCCTCGATCCCTTTGCCAAGAATGCTGCGAAGACTTGGGACTCCTCGAAAACGAAAAGGAATCGGTGAAACTGCACAGGTGGTGGCGCGATCAGGGCAGTTTGTCGAATAGAATTGCTCGTGAACATGGTGCAACTTTCTAGAAGACGTAAATCTAAATCATTTCTGGCACGTCCAAAATTGTTTCGTATCATATTATATCTTGACATCGTGACAGAGATTTCATGATAGACACTTTTCGTGTTTCGTACGGTGTGAAATCCATGGCAAAGTTCTCATCGAATTCGAATAAATTGCGCGGAACTTTCACCCCGGCACTTCGTCATCGGAAACGAGATGTGTTATTGATTCCAATTTTCGCAATTCTTCCCTCATTTGTCTAGTATCAGTTGGAGTTAACGTAAATCTTCTCCAAGATATCCATTCAAGAACCGAAAAAACCAACGGTGGAATGACAAGCAATTTGAACAAGATTTGTTGGATGTCTTCGTTACCGTCCGAAGTCAGGTCTAGCTTATCGAGCATATTGGCTGCTATGATTGGGAGGATCGATTCGGCAGGCTTGCAAAAGAGAGCATTGACCCCCATGAACAGAGCAGCAAGCGATGCTTCGTCTTGCCGGCCTTCGGCAAGATGCATTTTTTTCATCTCCAACACCATGTCGCTCATGACAAGATGAAATCCCGCGGTTGCAACCGCAGTTGTTATGGCAGGATATATAATGAGAAATGAGATAATGATTCTCGTTGATTTATGGGAGGCTCCGATCCATATGCACGAACAAAGAACAATATTCGTAGCGAAGAGAACTGGGTAAATGTTTTTATACCCTAATCGACGGATTGGAATGTAACACAAAATAGTGCAAATCAGACCGAGGGGGCGAACGATGGAGAGCAACCAGTCGCAACCCTCCCTCGAGACACCTTCATCGTGCAACAGCTGATCGACAAAAGTTTTCAAAAATGCATCCGAAAAAGACATTTGGCTTTCCAAAAGTAGTTCCATCCCAACCCATGCCCAAAAATTGTTGTACCCCCAGAAATCCTGTATAGCTTGTTTTGGTTTTAGTCGAGCCGTCGCTTTGGGAGCATGGGTGCGTCGTTTGTGACTGCGTAAAAATCGTATCCTCATGGATTTCCAATAGACGACAACCTGGTAGTGAATCATCATTTGCGAAACGAGGAAAATCACCGCAACAAATAGTGCCAAGGTCACTAGGAAAATTCGAAATTTGTTAATGTCGTTCGTTTCGAAAATCTCCAACCCAATTTTTGCCACGAAAAATGATGCGAACAGATTGAGTATTTTTCCGCTGGCCATAAAGTTGACACGTTCCTTGTCGGTCAAGTGGTGGTTGTCAGTGACCAAGGATCCCAGTAAGATCGCAGTAAAAGAATATAGTGTGTCGTACATGCTGATTGACAACACGAAATGAGCTTGGTCGTAAATTTCCTTCTGACTAGGGTCTTTCCACCGAAAAAATGGGGCTCTAGCACGATACGTTTGAAGTACATGAATCCAAAATGAGGACACCATTTTGTCAAAGAAAGGCGATCGCTGCGAGATGCAATTATCGTTGGAATTGAAACACGAAGAACTTACAAGAAGAACATGGCCAATGTACAACCCGAAATCCCGATCAGATCGCTTCTATTCATCCTGGTAGCAGCAGCATCGAGTATGTATGCTCCTAACAGGTCATTGAACGTATTGATCACAGTGAAAATGAGGTTCCCCGTACTATACGCATGAAGAGGCAGTCTGTAGACTCGAAGGAACATTTCCACATGGAACAAACTGAAAATAGTGACCAGCAACCCGAGCCCCATTCCGGCTATCGTCAACGCCATTGTGAATTTTTGACCGAATATGTGATCGTGCAGTTTAACCGAGTCGCCGTCATCCGCGTCCGAAGATTGCGCAGTCGTTGGGCCCGAGCGCATGGAAGTTATCTCGTCATGAGACCGGATGAGCCGCTGGTGAGGCTGGTTGTCATTCATCATTGTTGCGTTTCTTTGTCTTCGAACGGAAATGAACAAATTTGCCGATTTGGTTTAGATTGCGTATCGGTTATCGTTATCATTCATGCCACATACTATTGAGCGATTGCAATTGACTGTGACCGGGAGTGGTCCCATTGTTGTAGCTTGTGGCTGTCATTCAAAATCAAGACCCAAAGCTTTGTCTTTTGTCGTTCACCCAGTAATTTTGATTCTTTAAATTATTGGGAGTGAGTGCCAGGATTCGTTTTTAGATAAAAGCTCTTAGCTGAGCTAACCAATTGTCTTCTGTAAGGAGAACCTCTTTCAAAAAATGAATCAACAATCTCAAGGTTGTCTTGACCCATTGCGATTCATCGGATATTCACTTTTTTGGGATTTCACGGGTTTTCATGGGTAACCTTAATCTCAATCTCAACGTAACCTTACTTACTCTTTGGGCGCATGGTAGGGTAATACTGTATATGTACGTATGACAGAGCAGAATGTAAGGTACCGTATGATACGTGCGAGTGTGATGTTAAGATAGCGATAATATACGATGTATGGTGTGTATGTAGTGTAGATATATTACGTACGTACGTAGTGT
Source organism: Pseudo-nitzschia pungens (assembly GCA_037355855.1). Classification (NCBI taxonomy): domain Eukaryota; phylum Bacillariophyta; class Bacillariophyceae; order Bacillariales; family Bacillariaceae; genus Pseudo-nitzschia; species Pseudo-nitzschia pungens. The sequence continues at coordinate 4,094,926 of CM074761.1, read as the reverse complement.
GTAGTATCTATCATATGTGTACCTACAGTACGGTACAAATGTTATTATGAGACATAAAATACCACATGTACGTGATAACAATAGTATTAAGTCTTACTACTACTACTGTATTCAATATTCATAATCCTCATACGAGCATTCTTATCATAATCATCATGCTGTAATGGAATCGAGAGCGTGTCAAGGTAGATGTCGTTACTTGTACAAGGTCATCTGGTGATTACCAAACTACAATTTGGAAAGTAATGGTCCTCACGATCAGCAATGAACCTTACTTGCTCCTGCAGCTTCTTTGTTAAGTACTCATTATTATTTGTAAGCTACTCATCGAGAACAAGTTTTTTCTCAAGGAATCCCAGCAATGATTCCAACTGGTTGATATCCTTTTGCTGTCTATCAATTTTGAACTAAGGAACGGAGAGGAACGCAAAAGGAACGAACAAGAAGAATGTGTTTTGAGAAATGCAACCGTTAGATCGAAACGAGTGGTTTGGCGCTTTGCTAGCTAAGCTGTGCTTTGAACAACATACCTCCACATTCTGACAATACTGTCGAGTCATTTGATCGATTCGAATAGGAGTGTGCGATGTTGGCTTGGTCTTGCTGTGCTCTCTCCAAAAGTAACCATCCAGGTCGAGACGTTTACCACTCGTTTCCAATGTCTTGACAGCAGCGTTGTATTCGTCGAGCGTGGCCTTCATATCAATGTTGGATGATCGAATGAGGTACAGAATGACTGTCTCCGGAATGGAGGGCTCCAGCTGTGGGAGAAAGAGGTGTTCGGGATGGCGAAGATGAAAGAAGCATGATATTCGTGTCATCAGCGGTGCTTTCGTTGAGACTTTTATTCAATCGTTCGGCAAGTTGTTGTCTTCGTTCTGCAGATTTGGATGGAGTTAGTTCTAACCGAATGACAGCCTCCTGAGGCGACATATTTCGTCGGAGGAGGAGTTGACGCCCGGCTGCAATCATGGCTCGTGAAGGTCCACCTTCCCGAGTTGCCTCGAATGCTGTCGGTGACTTTTCTTCCACTGGCGTCCCGATGGTTGCATCCTTGTTGCTGTCAATAGAGTCAATGGCTTCAGTGTCGGCGAAATGGACTCGTCGTTCGGGCGTTTCGACAACAGCCAACCGGTTGTTTCCGACGCGCTTCTTGAGCATTTCGACTTCCTCCTGCGTTTTCCGCAGGAGTTCCTCGAGTTTGTCTTTTTCTTCGGAACTGTCCTTCGCTAGATCCAGAGCCAGTTGTGCATCTTCTTCGGCTGCTTGCAATTTCATCGTGGTCGACTTGAGTTCGTTCCTGAGGTCCGACACTTCGGTTGTGGATTGTTTTCGTCCCGATCGAGCATCCTCGAGTAGTTTCTTGTTGATGCTTTCAAGATTCGATGCTTTTGATTGCATGGAAGCGAGCGAAGATTGACACTGCTTGCGCAAACGTTGCTCCGATTTCAGCTCTTGTTTGGTTCGTTCTAGCTCCATTGTTAGCTGCAAGAGGTCATCGGCATGCTGCTGTGCAATCCGTTCCAACGAAGTCGGCGACTGGAATTCTCCTCTGTTGTGGGTACTAGTATTGGAGCTCTTGTCTCCGGCTCCTTGGTGTCTGGGAATGGGAGATATAAAATCTCCTGTCCCTGAAGGTTTTCGACTGGGGGATCTATATGGGCGAGTGGGAGAGCGTGGGATTTTATGGATGATTTCGCCAGCACCATCCTTGTTGCTTTGCTTCCGACTCGGGGACTCGTCTTCCTGTTGAAACGACTTTTCTTCGCCATCAGCATCCTTCCCGTCGTCTACAGCGTTCTTCTTATTCAATCCCTGGATATCGGGATGTTTGGGACGAGAAGCAATGACGAAGGAGGTCGATGCGGTGGTAGTAGCGGTCGCAATCGTCGCGACTGAGGACATAGAAGCCTCGAGGGAGTCAACTCTGAAGACTGGATAGGATTGCGTTTGGTACCGCCGAGCAATTTCTTGCGCCGTGCGGGCATTTTTCCTCGCGGTCTCGGCTTCGGTGGCCGCATCGGCGGCGGAGCCCATCATTCTGGTGCGGGCGATGTCTAGGCTTTGGATCAGGTGCGCTGCCTCTCGTAGCGGAGACGATTGGACCCGGGTACTGCTACTGGCACTCACGGGCGATCCCAGATGAGCGGTGCTATCGTGACTCGCGTTGTGAACGGGCGTTGACGGCGCGTCCATCTTGTGCTGCGGGGCGATTCCAGATCCTTTGGTTCCATCGGTATTCCCATCACCGACAGTCCGGCTTCCGAGGCGCGGTGTGGTAACTCGTGGTGAAGAGGGTGGAGGTGGCCGTCTTGGCTGGGGCGGTCGACGAGGAGGGGGTACAGAAATGGGCATTGCGATTGGATTCCACTGCAATACAGTTAGGACTACTCGCTTTGGCTCTACACTGTGACGATTTCAACCAGAGAGTGCAGATGTGTGGTTTCGGAGGAATCCTAAGAGATGCCAGAGACCGCTGGTGTTTCGTTCGTTGAGGGAAAGCTTTACTGTACTGGTATTGCCGTCCTTGCAGTTTGAAGCTCCACCAAACAAACTCTGTTTTAGTCTCGAAAGTCATTGCGTTTCAAAATTCAAAAAACAGGCTTCGGGTACTTCGATAGTCTCGTGGAAAAACAGTGAATACTTCATAGTTTCCAGCCACTGGTCAATAAGTTTCAATCATGGATGATACTGGAACCGTGTCACGATTCCAAGTGATTGCAGGACCAGGAGTAAGATCAAGTCCAGAAAGGCTTCCGAGTCTCAAGTCACAAACTATTACAGAGAGAGACGGCAGAGAAGATAGGGAATTCACTACTGAAGCCAACTGCAATCGACATCGTGGGTAACGAATTTCCATCAACTTACTTTTCCGAGGATGGGTACGAGTACGTTTACTCCTATTATGTTTTTCTTTCTTCCAAGATCCCCGGCGATAGAATGCGATTCGATCCGTCCGATTCCAAATGGATGGATCATCGTATTCTGCTTGTCTTTCTTCGACGATCGCCGTCGATGGAACGCGATTCATTCTATCCGTCAAGGTCCAAATGAATGGACACAATCCAGTTAGATGTCTTGTGGCAAACAAGAAGGTGGATACTAGTACTTAACGACTGGACCAATCAATCTTGGCCATGCGACAAAAATCCAAGTCTTGGTCGTACATGATGACCAATCATCATCGTAGCACCTTCTCCAAAAGCAGGTTGCATTCTGAACGATTGAACGAGGAAACCTCGTCTTTTGTACGGAAGGCCTACATACCTGTAATCCGTTCCTTTGGTCATAAATTCTCTTGGCTGTCAAAATACACAACAGCACACAATTGAAATTACAAACTATTTCACAATCGTACGTTAGTTATGTGGACTCCGGGCAAAAAGATATCAGGAAATATTCCATTTTTCTTGCAGCTTACGAACAACGTTTCGTAATTGAATATTGCATCCCTGTTTTCTGCTTGCGTTATTTTACCACAGCTGCAAGCCACTTCGACAACGCGTGACAAGAAACGCAAGAATCATGGGCAATGCAGCAAACGCAGGCATTCGTATCGCAAATGAGACGGAAGTTCCTCTCGTTTATGCCATCAAGCAACAAGCCGGCCCCTTATACTGGGGCGTTATCCAACCAGGCGAGCGTGTAGAGCGCCGCACTGGTCGCGTATGGTTCACGGTCGAAACATACCCATACGATGGAAGTAACGAACCAACTACTTGGCAAGCCGTGAAAGCTCAGCTATTTTTCAGCCTCCGTCCATTTCAACAAACAATTGCAGGGCTTGGCGGTGCTTGGTCAGTACTACTAACTAGGATGGCCTTGGCGTCGACGAAGGTGCTGGAGAAAGAGCGAATCAGGAAACTTAACCATGTTTCTATGAGTGGACATTATGCTAACGGTGATTGGATCTATGTCAGAGGAGGCCCAAAAAGAGATTCCACGCGTGAATGTTGGGAAGGCATGTACTTTGCATCATGATATTTTTTTCCGCGGCCTCTGGTGGTGCTGTTATTCTGATCAGGGACAATCGAGCAACGAAGAACAAACAAGAAGTCCTCATTTTCTTTCTTATTGGTTTTGGGAAAAAATACTTTACTTCTGAACTGAAATACAGGTTGCTTGGCCATTAATACTACTTGTACTTCTTGTGGTACTAGTACCTACTACTAGTTCTTTCTTGGTTGTTCATTCCTCCGATCATAATGAAGAACAACAAGAAGCACCAGCAGCAGTGTGACTGATCAATTTCCATTTTCTTGCATTAACTAGCTACTACTACTAATACTATTAGTTACTATTAGAGTAGCTAGTTTCACAACTAGTACTTCGTATAACATAAGAATACGTATTGGTATTCTATTAAAGTACTACTGCTACTAGTAGTATTAGTAGTACAAGAAATACTATTTGTATGTAATTATTGATGATGATGTCGCCACAACGCGCTACTACAACGATTACTCTGTTAGGAGTAGTTCTACCGTACCACCTTAATACAGAAGTACGGATGATGATGCCACCCCGTCGATTTCTAAATCACTTTACACAGCAGTTACTACGGCACTCCGGTGTCGGATTCGAAAGGCTTGGTATGATGCTGCCTTGCCCCGTCTAGTAACAACAGTTTCGGAAAGCAGTTGTATTACCTCACACGTAGTCTTACTACCGGTAAGTCATACGAAGTAAGTGAAAGTGTTCAGAGTATTCACGAACAATTCGGGATTGAGTTATGAAGGACATTCACACATTCACAACATGAAACATGCATCAGAAATCAATCTGACCGATGGTCGTTCGTCGGTCGCCGTTCATCGCTGTGGTAGCAGTAAGCATTAACGAAGATTTCGATGTTGTGTTTCCGATGGTCGACCATTGATCACCTCAACAGCAGAGTCTAGTACGAAAACCGGAAGTCACGTCAAGACTGCCTCAATCGACGAAGTCATCATTGCAAAGTGCTGGAGGAAAACTGCCCTCTTTGGATCCGAAGGAGAAAAAGTTGAATCGCGGAGGAGATACAGCACCATCGAAACACGGAGAAAATGGCATCGGTTGCGTTGCAGATAATAAGAAATTATTCGTTCCTCAGAAATGTCCCTGGCCGAAAGAGGCTGCTTGTGTCGACAAATCCTCGCGCACAGAGCCAAAATAATACGCACAGAACAGCAGCAAGAATCGGGATCCGTTGCATACCACAGCAAAGTTGCCGCCGGCAGTTTTCGTTCCTTTCTCCTGCATTCACCAATCGCCTCGAACTCATGGTAGCCAGGCACGATGAGCTACTGCAGAAAATAGAAGATTCTCCCGACGAAGGATATCTCCACGGAAAGGAAATGGCCTCGCTCTCCCACGCGGTGGCGTTGCACGAGAAAAAGCGCAAGCTAGAGACGGAAGAGAAGTCAATTTACGAACTATTGGAGGAGCTGGACAACGACGATGGCGTCGTCGACGACGACATGGCCAAGGAATGCATGGCCGAATTAGAAGAGATTCAATCGTCACAGAAAAAGCTGGAAAAGAAGATCCGCATCGCAATTTTGCCCAAGGACGAAAACGATTACCAGAGCGATGCCATCGTCGAAATCCGAGCCGGGACGGGCGGCGACGAAGCTACGCTGTTTGCTTCCGAACTGCGACAGGCCTACGAAAAGACGGCAAAAGCCATGAAGTGGGAATGCGATATCATGAGTGAGAGCACCACGGATCTGGGGGGAATCAAGGAAGCCGTGCTGTCGATCAGCGGGAGGTCGTCCACTGGCGCTGGTGCGATGCACTTTGATATAGAAGACGACGACGAAGACGAAAACACAATGGCCAATCTTGGACCCTATGGACTTTTCAAGTACGAAAGGTAGGACGAATGATTGTGTCTCGCATGGAGTTACCTCCAGGCGTTTGTGATGGGCTTCGTTGTTTCCTGCGCACTCATCATTCCGTCGGTCTGCAATTTGTAATGTTTTTTGTTACAGCGGAGTACACAGGGTCCAAAGAGTTCCGGTAAACGATACACGGATACACACCAGCGCCTGTTCCATTGCGGTGTTGCCGTTGAAGCAAGACGACGGCAATTCGGGTGAACTATTGCCAATGTCCGAGCTCAAGATAGATACGATGAGAGCATCGGGTGCCGGAGGGCAGCACGTCAACACGACAAATAGTGCCGTGCGGATCACCCACATACCAACGGGAATCACAGCCAGCATCCAGGACGAACGCAGCCAACACAAAAACAAAGCCAAGGCCCTGAAACTGATCGCGGCACGCGTTCGTGACAAGGAACGAGAGGAAGAACAACGAAAACACGGCGAGGCCAGAAGCACGCTCCTGGGCGGTGGGGATCGCAGCGAACGAATCCGTACGTACAACTATCCACAGGATCGCGTTACCGATCATCGTTGCAAGCACACTACGCACGGAATCGCAAAACTGCTCGACGCAGGATCGGAAGATGGTCTCGTAGCAACGTTTTACCCGTTTCTTCAGAACATGGTGTACGACGAACAGATTGCTGCACTCGAGAACGAAGATCAAAACTAATCCTCTTTCAGCTTTGTCGAGGTGCTATATCCAGTTTTTTCTGATGATAAAATGCTCGTGTGCTATTGATAACTCTAGAAAAATAAGGGTATTTTTTCTATCATGTCCATCAGGTAGTATGGCGAGAACCGTCTGTATTCTATAATGACTCGGGTGGGGGTTGTTTAAATATCAAACTGTTAGTATTCATTAATTACAAGAAGGCGGCCATACCGGTATGTGTTCAACAATCTCCAAGAATGAAAGCTTTTCTTGCACTAAAAACTTCAAGTCTGATCGAAACAAACCTGTTATTCAGTTGAGATGGCTTCCATCCTAGAAGCTATCATCTATTTTGTTCTTAGAGTAGAAATCAAGAAAGCATAATGGTGGGTTGCCCAATACACACGTGTAACTATCACCTCATTTTGAAGGACAATCATGTTGCCATCAATGCTAAACCAAACAGGCGAAATCACCAGTATCATCACGCACTAAAGATAACAATAAACGAATTCATTCATTTCAACTGTCAATCATACCGTAGCAACTGCTGTCGAACTCCTTCAAGTAAACACAACATAGGGTAATGTTGTGACATCTCTCAACAATCGATCAATCATCAAATAATAAATACGAAGTAATAAATACTGTAATAATCATCTCAAAACATCTCGTGGTCGAATTGGTCGGCTTCAAGTGGCATACACCAAGTTTGAGAAAGATTCTTTTAACTCCAGATTCAGTTTTCTTTCGTTGACACCAACACAACTGACGTCAAACGGAAGATACAACGACTCCATAGCTGCCGACGGACAGCAGCTTGAGATTGTACCGCAGCACTATCGAAAGTTGGAAGAACGTGAAACTAGGTTGAAAGCTCACCAGACATATTGAACCATTACTGCCAACTCGGCCATAAATAAGCGGAGAAGATGAGAAATGCTCCGACGCTTCGACGATTGTGTTTTCTATTCAGTATCATTTCCGTCCAATTTTTTCTGCCATCACATGTTCCAAGTGCATTAGCATGGAATGCCTGCAACGTGCTGACACATTATGGTCGGCGATCGAGAATTTTTGATAACGAAGAAACGACAACGCAACTAAATGGTGCGTTCGAGGAAAACGATAGTGGTGCCCCGGGAAGCCTCTCCGCTGATTCGATTTATTTCGATATTGAAGTGGCAAATGAACCCATTGGAAGACTTATTTTCCACATGACAAATCCCTCACCACTTCCAAAACATGCGGAAAACATCATTCAGCTTGCCAAGGGATCTCGCCGCGGAATCGATCCCAAAGCTCATTACGTAGGCTGTGAATTTGACTACTCACCGGTTGCAGTAGAAGATGGAATGGGTAGATATCGATGGAGCCACCAATTGAAGGGAAGAGGTCGAAATGGGATTGGACGAGCTGACCAACTGATAACCGATCCCAAGTCCCAGTCAGAATGCTGCCATTCAACTTTCGGTGGTCAATATTATGGGGATCTGTACACTGTGGTAGAAAATGATCCCGGTGTACTGTTGACGGTGCCTGTTGTCGGGCCAGGTTACGGCAGTTCCAAATTTTCAATTGTCCGTGTTGGAGAATCCCCAAAAGAATGGAAAGAAACGTTGCTTCTCAATTCAGGAGTAATTGGTAGACTCGATGCTTCTTCTTTAGAGGTTTTGCATGCGATGGCTAGACAACGAAGAGGACCGCCGACAGTGATAGAAACAGGTACATTAGACTAGATTCTCAACAAATGTGTCTGACGTAGTTGTAATTTACGATAATCCCTCATCAACATGGCTATTGACTAATTGAAAAATATTAGCTACTGATTTGGCACCGTGAATTTGAGCCCAGTGATGATCACGACACCACAACTGTTTGCTTCAAGACATTCACATGCTTTCAATCTATCTTCCCCGTCTTTTTCGACTGTGTGCCAGACGAGCATACGCCTTTTCAAGTTCTCCCTTAGCCTCGCACTTGGGGAAATTTTCGAGATCAAAGTAGTGGGGGGCAAGCTCAACTAACCAATCGACATCGGTAACTGTTACAGTTCGAATGTAGTTTTTGGTGGTCAAAGCGAATTCTTCAAAAATCACCCACTCCGGTCGGCTGTTAATTACCGAGCTAGGATGAATTGCAACATGTTGGTTGTCCTTAATTGTCAAATAGTCTCCCGTTTTTTGTCGGTAAGCAACTTGCATAAACATTCCTGCCGTAAGCGCTTTTCGGACTTCAAAGGAGGCAAAGGAACCATCTCCCTTTATGTCAGACGAGACTAGTGGTATATCCAGTCTTTTCATGATGCCAATCAGCTGCCGTCTGACATTCACTACACTAATCATCGAGCGTTCATTAATATAGTTGTCCCAGCACCATTGCCTCTTCTCTTTGTCCGGAATCTGATCGTATTCATTGAAAGCCCTGAGGAGAGTCAAATGATCACTCTCATGGTGGCTGAACTGAGCTTTTGCTTCATCTGCTTGTTTTGCGGATTCTCGTGGTCTCATGAAAATTTGTGGAACACTCAAGCATGCAACAATGGTGACGATTTCAGCAGAACAACCGTAATCAGGGCTGACGAGAATAAGTTTTGCCAACTGCGGATCCAATGGCAATTCACTCATTTGGTATCCGATTTCAGTCATTTCCCCTTCGTCGTCTAGTGCACCGAGATAATTCAAGAGTTCCAATGCTCTCATTAATGTTTCTGGGGCAGGTGGATCAAGGAAATCGAAGTGCACCAGGTCGTCGATTCCGAGTTTCTTCAATGTCAACACGACGTTACTCATTTTCGATCTCAAAATTTCGGGGTAGGTTGTCTCCTGCAAATCATCGTGGAAACTTTTTTCGGTGTACAGACGGAAACACTTTCCAGGTCTCGTACGACCGGCACGACCAGACCGTTGTTTCGCGCTAGCTCTTGATATGGGAGACACCAAAAGTGACTCGACACGGATTCGTGGGTTGAAGACTTTTTGTTTCGAAAAGCCTGGATCAACAACGTACACGATACCATCAATGGTCAAACTGGTTTCGGCAATATTCGTAGATACGACCACCTTTCGTCCGGGTTTGCCCCCGGGAGTACGTGGACCAGGAGCTGCACTGAAGATTTTTCGTTGTTGCTCCGGCGGAAGCGAAGAGTACAACGGATAAACAACCAACTCGGAATCCATGGATCTTCCTTTTTCCCTGATCTCTTCGCATGCCTGTTCGATCTCTGCCTCTCCCGTCAAGAAAACTAGAATATCACCGGGTTCCTCGCACTGATGGATGTGCAATGTGGTGCGCACTGCAGCTTCAACATAATTTCGTTCCGGCTTCGCTGTGTAGAAGACTTCGACAGGAAAGGTTCGTCCGGGAACTTTCATCAACGGGGCGTTGTGGAAGTACTCTTGGAATTTCTCTGCATCCAGTGTGGCAGACATGATAACAACTTTCAGCTCGCCATGCTCTGACCCCTTTTTTCGTTTCGGCAAAATTTCCATCAATAGACCCATGATCACGTCCGTAGCTAAGGTGCGTTCGTGACATTCATCGAGCACGATAGCACTGTATCTCGACAACAAAGGATCGTGCATCGCCTCCCTTAAAAGCATACCATCCGTCAAGAATTTCAAAACAGTAGAGTGCGGATCGCTGACATCCTCGAAACGAATGGTGTATCCAACTTCTCTCCCGAGCTCAACGTCCATTTCGTCGGCTACGCGCTGCGCAATACTTGTCGCTGCGACTCGGCGAGGCTGCGTACAAGCAACGCACGTTTTCCCCTGGGTTGCCAACCCGGCCTCCAAAAGAAATTGTGGAATTTGAGTGGTCTTACCACTACCCGTTTCTCCTTCGACGACAACAGATTGGTTTTCTAAAACTTTTTTGATCAAATCGTCCTTGAACTGATACACAGGCAGCTTGACACGCTTGTCCAAAATATCATAATAACGTTGAGAATAGGGTGACCCCGTCCAGAAGTTCACATCATCTTTTTTTCTTTTCGACTTCGTGCCCTCCAAGTCAATTTTGCGGCGACGATCGGTCATGGTCGTGGATTTTAACGATTTTTCTCTGCGTTAGAGTGCGCTTTGTACTTGTTGCGAGCTGATCGTGGCTGCTTTACGGAGGGAACTGTGTTGTGGCTCGACCCTCTGGAGTTTGTTGCGTTTGTGATTCTGCCTCAAGTCAGGTTTACATCGAAAAATGCTAAATAATACAGGTTGCGTCGGTCGTCGTTCGAGATGAGGGCGAAGTAAGGTTACGGTACGGGTGCTCGTAGTGATGTATCGTACCGTAAGGGATTACGGGAACGGATGTCTCGCAAAAAGTGAGGTATGTGTGGATTTTGGTTGGTTTTAGAACCCATGCATGCCGTCTGTCGTCCGTCCACTGCTTCCATTGTTCATTGTCTAGTCGTTTGAGTCAGGCACAGTAGTATTGAGTTTTTTCAAAATTGTGAACGAGTTTTTCGGCGAAATTTTCTTTTCCGAAATTGAGATGGGAGAGCCAGAAAGGAGAAAAGAGAAAATGAGAAAGACCAAACACGACACACGATCATTCGGTCCACCCTTCAATCAAAACGCCGGCGGCATCGGAATACGTACCGCACCAAATCGAATGGAAGGCGTGGACAACAGATCAGAAGGGGAAATTTCGATACTTTCATGATCCATTGAATCCAAAGTCTGAAAAATGCTCAGAGGATCCAGTGTGCGTCGCATAGCGGTGCTTGGGAACTTCACACGAGTACCACCCGGCGTTCGACAGACAACGAGAGACTTTGGCCGGTATTCCTTCTATCAAACCAATTCTCATTCAATACTGTTGCCGCATCGCGCTGTTTCTTTTTCTACTGTGCCGGGATCATCGATGTTTCTATGGGGTTGCGATGCATGTTTCCACTATCGGAGTAAGAGACATCTGCTTTTGACAGCACCGACCGATGAAACTGAATCATCGTCAACGGCTTCTACGCGATGGATTGCAACTAGTCCTCTGTGTATAAGTCCATCAAAAACAAACGGCATATTATATCGAATCATCCGATGGCTTCAAAAATGCTGGAGGGATCTATCCAGGTTTTGTTTCATTACGATACGGACAAGCGAAGTTATTTTACGTCTATCCCCTCTCATAATATTGACCCCAGCTGCTCTGGTTTCGACCAAGTTTCTGAACACTCCAATGATTTCCGACCTGGCATGGAGTTACGCTCTCAAGGCCATCCAGGGGTTGGGACCTGTAGCTGTCAAATTCTGTCAATGGGCGGCAACCCGGCGTGATATTTTCCCTCCTGTGTTGTGCGATAGATTGTCAATATTACACGACAATGGTTATCCTCATTCTTGGGATTGGACCCGCCGAGTCTTGACGCAAGCCTTTGGAGACTATGAAAGTAAGGGCTTGGTTGTCAACGAAGTGATAGGCTGCGGGTCTGCCGCGCAAGTGTACAGGGGCACGCTCACCGTCAAGTATGGCTCGGGAGAATCACAAGATCTCGAAACGAAACGAGAAGTGGCTATCAAAGTCCTTCATCCGCGCTTTCAGGACCTGGTGGACCGCGATCTCGAGTTCATAGAGATCGTAGCAAATAGCCTGCATGCTCTTCCAATCACTTTCATCAGAATGCTCAATTTACCGAGGGCTGTTGAGGATTTCAGTGTGGTGCTGCGCCATCAGGCTGATCTCAAAACAGAAGCTGAAAACCTTAAAATATTCAGAACGAATTTTTTCAGAGATTCGCAACAACAAGAAGAGCAATCATCAATTATTTTCCCGCAACCCGTTGATGGTTGGGCATCGCACAGTGTCATCCTAGAAGATTATGTTCATGATGCTGTGCCAATAGCACACTTTCTCCTCGATACGAGTGAAGAAGGCATGCATAGACGAAAAGAGTTGGCCGGTCCACTACTTCGTGCATTTCTGAAAATGGTATTTGTGGACAATTTCATTCACGGAGATCTACATCCAGTATGTGTTCAATGTCTCGTTTCAGAAGGTTTTTTCCTGAGGTGATTTTCATACCTCGGCCTAGATTTCCTCAATTGACCGCACTTGCGTCTTCTTGCCTTTTCTTCCAACGAATTTCAAACCATATAGGGCAATGTTTTAGTCAAGACGACACTTGAACCAGTATCGTCGTCTCCGTGGGATGCCTTTTGGAGAACCGTTAAAGCCGAAGGACAGCAAGGAAAAATGGAAAACGACGAGAGGAAAACGAAGAGGTCAATCGTATTTTTGGATGCTGGGATAGCCATTTCACTAACCCCAAACGACAGAAGGAATCTTGTTGACTTGTTTCGGGCAGTTGTTTTCAATGACGGGAAACGAGCTGGGCGGCTTATGGTGGAACGCGCAAAATACGAAAGATGCAGTGAAACTCCGGGTGGCGTAGACATGTTTTCAGAGGGAATCGGAGAAATCGTATCGGAATTCCATGATCGCCGCAAAGAGGGACTGACATTAGGGGCGGTGCGGATCGGTGTGTTGTTGCGTCGAGTCTTGGACTTGTGCAGAGTTCATGGCGTGGAAATTGATCCCGCCATGGCAAGCGTAGTAATCAGTACCCTGGTTTTGGAAGGGTTAGGCCGATCGTTGTCTCCAGATTTGGATTTGTTAACCTTCGCAAGGCCATTTTTGATGCACCCTGGCAGAATTTGAATTTCGAGAGTCAGCCAGGATGGTTACTACGATGTTTTTTACAGATAATCGGTCGTGATAACCCCTGACTGCAACGGATCAAGGATACCTAATGGTTGATATAATTGTCTCATTAGTTTTGATTACACGTACCGCAATATATACGGAATGACTTTCAACTTACGGTAGCTAATGTAATTGGCATCTGGCTCTTGCCTAGCGAGGAATAATACGAGCACGAAGTACAAGTATGTGCTTTCCTTCTCTGTAAGGCTATGATGTTGTTGCATCTTTGACTGACAGGCCCTACATTGTGGTCAAAGTTACGGGCTGATTACAGAGTTGATTAAAGTTGTCCTACCGGTACCTAACCTTAACAGGTAACTTTGACGGTAACCTTACGAGTAACTTACTCCTACAAAACCTGGGTTTTGACTCATCTTTAGAGTCAGTCATGGACGGGTTGCAATCCCCAAAGATAACAGCCAATCAAATTACGTATTAGGATTCATTCATTCGAATTCATTCGTTGTGATCTTACCGCGACATCTGAAGACATCGACTAGACCGATCATCATCACTTCCTAAAAATAATTATGTCATCAAAAATACCGCTGCAGGATCATGGATACGAACTTGCATCATAAATACTTGTAATCGTTATCCATCGTTCATCAAAACCACACAAACTCCTGAGCTGCAGAAGGTGCAAAGACAATTTCAAGTCAAGCTTATCGCATCATAATATATTCCTTCTGATTTTCACGCAACATGCTCATTCGAAATCTTACGAGAGGATCGCTGCTTCGTTCTCCAACGAAATTGTTCGGGAGCAATCGTTCAGCGCTTGGTTCAGCGACAAATCCTTGTGTGTATGCTCCGTCGAGGAACCTTTCAACGAGTCCATGGGAACAATTTGAAATGGCACCCGTGGACCCCATTGTCGGATTGAACGAAATTTTCCAAAAGGATGATTTTCCGAGCAAGGTCATCGTTGGCGTCGGCGCCTATCGAGACGATGTAAGTCTCGATTCCTGACGTGAGGCCTACGGCCTACTTTGTGGATCTCATTTTTCAAAATTGAATGTGCACTTTCAGTTTCACTTACACGAAACATTTCACATTCCTTTTTATTCTAGACTGGAAAACCATACGTATTACCATGTGTTAGAGAGGCGGAAAAAATAATGATGGAAAAAGATATGGACATGGAATACACCGGTATCGTAAGTAGTTTCTGCGTGTCCTCTTTGCATTTTGACACTGCAACTTTTGAATCCGGATTAATTGTAAAAGTTGTATTCATCTCTATTCGTACGTTTTTTCTCGATGTCCAAGGCTGGAGAACCAAAGTTTGTCGACCTAGCCCTGAAGTTCGTGTATGGTGATGATTCTACTCCGATTCTGGAAAACCGTGTCCAAGGAACTCAAGCACTGTCTGGCACTGGTGGACTTCGTGTCTTTGGAGAGCTCATGAGACGGCATGGCCATAAACACATCTATGTTCCAAATCCAACTTGGGGTAGGTGGTATAATGCGGTGTAATTGATTGCGATGTTTTGCGATGCGATGCGAGTACATTCGTTTCATTGTTGTCTCGAGATGTAATTCACAGTGTCTTTGATCCTTCATTCAATTTTCGCAATATAGGTAACCACATTCCGATTTTTACCAACTCTGGACTAGAGGTTCGCAAATATCGTTACTACGACTCGGAAAATTCTGATTTGGATTTTGCTGGCTTGATTAATGACATCAAGAACATGCCTGAAGGATCTATAATTCTTTTGCACGCATGTAAGTAATCAAAATGAGTATTTGCCTTCAAGAACAAAACATCGTCCTCACTCGATGACTTTCAACTTTTGATCATCGTGACAAAATCGTAATTGTGCTTCAGGTGCTCACAACCCGACTGGAATGGACCCCACCATGGAACAATGGAAGGAAATGAGCGAGACAATAAAGAAACACAAATTGCTGCCCTTTTTCGACTGTGCATACCAAGGAGTAAGTCATACTCGTAAAATATTTTCGAATAATTTCTTTGCAGAGCAAGTCGGTTTCTCACACTCCTGACAGTTTGCTTCGGGAGATCCTATTCAGGATGCTGCAGCTGTACGTATGTTTGTCGAAGATGGGCATCTTATTTCTATGGTTCAAAGTTTTTCCAAGAATTTCGGTTTGTATGGACAGAGAATCGGAGCTTTATCCGTGGTTGGCAGCAATGAGGAAGAGGCCAAACGTGTGGTTTCTCAGATGAAATTGGTTATTCGCCCCATGTATTCTAACCCCCCTCGCCAAGGAGCTCGACTCGTAACAACCATATTGGAGGATCCAAAACTCACACAAGGTACGTAAGAATACAAAAATTGGGTCGATAGCTACAGTACGAAAGCGATGACTCACACTTGACGTTGTTACTGACGGATTGACACGAAAGACTTCTTGGACCAGTGCAAGGGGATGGCCGATCGTATTAATTTGATGCGTACATTGCTCCGCGAGAAACTGTCGGAAGTTGGTTCCACTAAAAATTGGGATCATATCACGAAACAAATCGGCATGTTCGCATACAGTGGTCTTACGTCAGATCAGGTGATGAAAATGAGGGAGATTCATCACGTTTACTGTACTGCAGATGGACGAATTAGCATGGCAGGTGTTACTTCTGGCAATGTGGATTATATTGCAAATGCTATCCATGACGTGTCCAAATAGAACCATTTGACAGCAACTATCTTCTCAAGACCCCGACATGGAGTGAGCACCCCAGAAAGAAGTACTTTATCGGTAGCGCACGTGTGCAGTCTTGTAGCTTCTATTTTAACAGAGCTATAATAATTGAATAACACCACTCGTTTGACAGGAAACAGGCCACATGTCATCAATTAGAAAACGTTCTCTTGCAATCGCGGTGCTTGCTCCTTCCGAAACACCAAAGATGCTGTATATGTTGTCCTCGGTGAAACGGTGCAGATGGCAATTGTCAGCTACTATTTGCTGTAGCCCATCGAATGCCCGCTGTTGGAGCTCGAGCAGTCGATAAGGTTCGTCGGCGTTCACAGCAACGTGTTCAACGTAACCAAACGACCCACCTTTAGCTTTCAATACGCGTTTGATTTCATTCAACGCTACAACTTGGTCGTCGACGGAACAAAGCGTAAGCGAGCAAACAACGCAGTCAAAATATCCGTCTGGAAAGGCCAAGCCCGAAGTAAGACTGCCTTTAGCAAATTGAAAGGATACTTCCAGGTCGCTGTTTTCTTTCGTCCGCAACAACACATCTCTAGCGCTTTTTATTGCTGCCGTTGACGGCGAAACGATGTCGACGCCAGTCAATTCAACCTTTGCAACACCTAGCGATGACAAGTCGACGAAAGCATCCTCGTATAAGCCCCTCCGTATCACTCTGACGTCCTTTCCAGTTCCAACCTCTAATATTCGAAGCGGACGTCCAAGCCGTTCCAATGCCTCGTCTTTGTTCTTCCCTAGACCCGAACCGGCAGGAACAGACGCTGTGACAGCTGTTTTGATTGTAGATTTCATTCTGTCTTCGTGGGCATCGGGATATGCAAACTCTCCCCGGGTCAATTTCTTCCCGGCATCCGACAATACTTTTCCGTAAACGACAGCGCCTCCCAGAGCAATTGGTGCATACAACAATTCTCGCCGAGTCAACTCGGATGAGGAACTCGTGCCAAAATCATTGTTCTTCAACGGATCCAAAGAAAAAGCATCCGAGAACGCTACCAGTTTGACAAAATGGATAAGCAGAATTCCAGCAGAGAGGGACGCTAGATTCCTCGACATCTTGTTCCCAATGGTTCTCTTGGTGAAGGTATCTTGTTGTGTATTTCGCAAAACGACATTTGGGTCGTTTTCCTTTGGCGGAACCAAGTTGCCCATAACCTTGTGCGTACATCGAAAAATGAATTACTTCGTATTACGAGTAACTTAGTGTCTGATCGGTATCTTTCTCAAAACTATGACGTATGTACGTTGAACGCGGAAGGTACCGGTAGCTTGTCGTAGTACCCGGTTTGTGGGACGCCACTTCATGCACCATTTGTCAAGGAAAACTCCTTTTTTGTTATCTTGATCATCAACGTTTGGTCAATGGTAGGAATGAAAGATGAAAAGAGTATCACGTTGAATTATCAGGGCTCTTGCGAGTACAGAATCTGTTCACTAGAGAGAGACGTCAGCTAACCCATCATAACTCTCGTTGAAGTCGTTGTACTACTAGTAAGTGCCCAGAGCTGTGATGACAATATTATGAAATTACTACGTATATATTATTATTATTTTATGATTCAGAGATTCTTGATATTGTGAAACCTTTTTTCCTAATGATTTATGATTAAAGCACTTGTACCAGTTTGTGTAGTTCGTAAAAATATGATTGTTATTGTTTAACTTTCTAGCGTACGTGTAGCCGTTCCATCTTCGTTCTCGATCGAGACAAGAAAAATCTATGATTATTATTATTTTTATTTTATGCCAATTATTTTTATTGTGAGATGCTAGAGTCTCCAGCTTTAGCTATTCGTGATGTATGTGTAGCAGACAACGGAAAAATTCCGAATCCATTGTTCCCGGTTTGCCGCGTTGTTTCATTTTCGTTCCACACTCCCCATGACATGTGAACATGCTGTATTGTTTTCTGTATTTTGAAATTGACGAACGAAGAGGTATCATTCAATACTCGTCCTTTAATTTTTGACCCCAATTGCCCTGGTGCGGAGGGCCACCGCCGTAGCCATGGCTGGTGTTGTATCCTCCGGTTCCGCTGGGATGAGATCCCGGTGGTGTTGGTTGCTGTTGTTGCGGATCCATTGGTGGTCCGGCACCATACGATTGATCGGGACTGCAAGACAAAGCTTTGTGAGTGTGTTGTTGTGGAGGACAAAAAGATGCGTGGCAACATACGAGTTTTGAAAACAAAACGTACTATCCCATTGGCATACCGCCTTGATAAGCATTTGCACCCATCATCCCCATGGACCCATACGATGCACCTCCGTAGGGGTTTTGGGGATCCATTGGAGGTGATGGATAGTTACCGTAGCCCATTGGCATGCCTCCGCCACTATTATTTATTCAAAGATAATTTCAGGAGTTTGGAAAAAGGGCAACACGCAAGAAACAAACACAAAAAGACAACACCAAATCAGATGAAAATGCAAGGGTGAACGGCACGAACCGAACCGAACTGAAAGCAAGAACCAGCAACAACAACAACAACAACAACAACAGCACCCACCACCACCACCACTTACTAGGGGTTCATTCCCATATTCCCGTACCCAGAAAAGTCGCCGTATCCATATCCGTATCCACCGCCCATGGCACCCGGTCCCATGCCTGTCGGACCCGCGGGACCGGGCGGACCCATGCCTCCCGAGGACATTCCCGGAAAGCCAACACCGGCCATGTCTCCGTACCCGCCCCGCGCATCGGGATAGGCCCCGACACCGACGCCCCGATCGTTCGGAACACCCGCGGAACCGGCGGGAAAGGAGGCGGCGGGTTTCATCGCTTCGCTTCTCATCTTGGCTTCCTGGCGCCCGTTGTATTCCTGCATCTCCGTCTTGTATCGTTCCGTGTCCTCGGACGCCAGTTCCGAATATTTCTGGAGCCTGTCGGGATCAATGTTCTTCCAGCGCTGTCCTATGATTCTAACAGAGAGAAACAATCGAAACAAGGTAGCAAAACGAAAGGACGTTGCATCCATCGAGACCATGGTTGTTAGATACAACCCGGCGCAAAAAGTTCGCCTTGGGTGTTCGCTGAACCAGCAATGTCTGGAAAGCAAATGATAATCTCCAATTACTCACTTTCCCATTTCTTCAAAGGAGACTTTTCCGCCCTCCTTTTTCAGACGCCCGATCGTTTCCTCGTCGAGAAAGCCTTCGTCGTCGGGATCTTGTTTGACTGCTGAAGGGTCCTCGGCCAGAACGACCTTGATGATTTTTTCTCTCTCTTCTTTGAAGAAAAAATTGTAGGCACTAAGGGGACGTTTCGGCTTGTCTTTTGGTTTTTTCTTAGTGCCCAAAGAATAACAACATTAAAAGTAACAACAATATTTATTAACAGCAAATACAATAACAATGCTACTGGTTGGACGGAGATTCATAATCATTCGGCGTCACGAACTTTCCAAGGAATCACCTCGACGACAGAAAACCCCGGGGACCGTCGCATTATTTGTTTCGACCGTTTTCAACGTTAAGTCTTACCTTGGTCGGTCTCTTTATGACCGGAAGCTTGGATCTAGGCTTCGCGTGATCGAGAACGTCATCTCGTGCGCTAACCATGGTGTCGCTGTGGAAAGAGTGAAAGAGGTGGCAAGAAGAACAACATCGCGGTGTGAGCAGGAGCAGAAGAAGAAGAAGAAGAATTGCGTGCCAGATTCGGCACGAGACATTGTGCGGTGTCTAGCTATTCGATTCGGGGGAAGGTTGTAACGATCACCATGGTCATTCGAGAAGTCACTCGTCTTAGACAACGAGGCCATCACTCGAACAACCGGCGTGGTTCGTCACCATGATACAGGTGATCGAAGATGATTGATTCGTACTGACCGCTGATAGTTTGATGTATCGGTTTGGGTTGAGGATGTGAGTGACAAATTTGACACTCCTTTCCCATACAGTAATGCGATAGTGAATGCTAAGAGAAACCTCCGAGCTCTAACAAAACGAAAGTATTTAGGGCGAAGACGAAGAGAATGCAAGCCTAATTAGAAGGAATGGTGCTAAACAGGGCATGCTTTTCAAGTTGCCAACAGTGGCAGGCGTAACGCACATCTTACGCGTATGAAGATAGAGGTCCGAAATAGTATCGCGCTGTTTTTTGTGTCACAAACTCGCTCAACTTTCGAACTTGAAACTCGCTGGTACGAAATGCTCGTACGATCTACGGTAAGACTGGAGACGTAGGTTGTGCTGGTATGGGTACCAGAATTCCGTATTTAGCACGGAATGTTTAGTATGGTAGGCACTGATAATTTGTGATCCCGAAAAGGCTCTTGCAACAATGAAGCGGTTATTTGCACCGTTAGAACAGGAAATTTCGGGTCGAAAACTGAGTTCGATGCTTTATCATCGTCATCTCAACAAAAAATAGTTCATCAGGGTTCAATCTAACAACGTAAGGTTAACCTTACTCAAACCTACTCGTACTTGTACTCTTACTCGTACGGTACGCTTTCACGAGATGATAGTCCTTCCATGCACCTTGATCCTAGACTAGATACCGTTTATTAGTGCGTGTGAAGTCAATCGAAATGATGGTTGATGCTATGAACTAACCTTACCGGTACGGTATCCAAATCTGCTGGTATGCAATTCTGGATCTGATCGGTCGCCTCCACATTACATCAAATCGATGAAACTTGTTTGTCTAAACTACTTATCTATTATTTTGAAAAGCAAGCGTAACGCGCTTTTAATTAAAAAAACTAAGATTACTTCGTTCATCGTAGTGATACCACTTTTCATGCAGTAAAATACGAAGTAACCTTACGGTTGTAGTAGTAGTAATTACGAAGCCTTACTTTTTGAATAAGTAATTACTACTACAAGGTAACCTTATTTCGTGCAACAACATCATATTCCGACTTGCGACAATTTCGTGCTCATTTTTTTCAGCTGTACGGTAAAATAAGGTTTTTTTACCTCGTAAGGTTAAGGTTACCGTAGAATGAATCATCAACAGGCCCCAGGTCCCTGGCGCGGAGGAAACGATACAGTATGTGCGCCCGGAGTATAACAGGTATGTACCG
Organism: Pseudo-nitzschia pungens; assembly: GCA_037355855.1. Taxonomy (NCBI): domain Eukaryota; phylum Bacillariophyta; class Bacillariophyceae; order Bacillariales; family Bacillariaceae; genus Pseudo-nitzschia; species Pseudo-nitzschia pungens. The sequence goes on along the minus strand of CM074761.1, from coordinate 4,073,979 downwards.
TACATACTCAATACCCCCCGTACCCATGCTTATGTTGTTGTATTGTGGACGTACAAATGGTATTGGTACCGGTAAGATTATGTAACTTACGTGTACGTTACGTTAGAGGAGATTATTTATCGGTAGAATAATTGTTCTGATTTCGATAGGAGATGTGAATATCGTAATAACCGTAGAAGATGAAAAAAGATCACTTGCGAGGAAGGTAACAAGGAACACTTGCAGTGTGATTGGATTTCGTTGTGGTTCTCACAACATCTCTAGTATCACGAAGCGGTCGGCACCAACACAAACGACACCTCCCGAGAGCATCTGTCCAAACGTTGCGACAACAACAAACGCACTTGATCGCTGATTTGTGACCGAAGTTGGAGGAACAAACATGAGTCACGAGATAGAAATGAACGATCTTCTCGGTCATTCCGAAGCGATCGTATCGGAGGAGCACGATGACGAAGACAGAGTCAAACATCCGATTCACGACCAAGGAGCCATGCAGAATGGGTCGGAACGAAAGATTCATTCTCGTACGAATATGACTCAGTGTCGAATCATAGTCCTACTTTTCCTTTTGATTGGGACTGCTTGCCGTAATATTGGATAGGTTTTACCTGTCGCAGGAGGAAACGGTAGGATCCCTTTTGGGAAATGGACGAGGAGAATGAAGCAGTCGATCCCGACGACACGATCCAAGGATTACAGATCGGAGAATCCAGCGGTGAAGAAGTCGACAACCGTGAGAAAGAATCCGGAGATTGCATTGATGATCCTGATTTCCGTGTAGGCGACCTACCCGAAAAGAACTGTGATTGGGTTGGACAACACCACGGATAGCGCCTGTCGCATAAAGAGAGTTCAAAATCATTGTCCGGTTGCTTGCAACAGGTGCTCTGGCGGCGATCCAGGCACCGGTGAGAGTTCTGACGAACCCGATGGCTCGGAAAGCAAAATCGACAATGTCTCCACGGCGCCGGACGAATCGAAAGGAAACAACGACGAAAAGAATGAAGATCTGACCACAATAATTGCTGGAATCGATGACAAAGACGTATATTGTGAAGATTTGAGTCGTTACAAGGAATGGCACGAAGTGAGAATCAGCAGGGCCGATGGAAGAATGTTCAAAGTTGTTGGGCAAATGAATCATGACCAGCAGTCATTCACGTAAGTCAAAGTTCACCTGGGCGCGAATACATCTTCACACCAATTCAAGAAGAAGTTGTTGACGACACTCACTTCGACACTGATGCTACTTTCTCGATAACGAATCTCGTATGTACAGGCAGGGACTGACTTATGCTAAGGGGACACTCTTTGAAAGTGCGGGAAAGTACGGTGAGTGAATCATGCTCTCTCGGTTGATTTGCATTCTCCATTGTTCTGCAAGCATTGGTCACTATTTTGTTTAGAAAGAATCTGAACGCTCTTTTGGATTCCCACAGGGCAATCAACAGTTCGGATCTTGGACTCAGAAACTGCCAATGTAGAAAAAAAGGTCGCGATGACACCGAGTGTGTTTGCAGAAGGTATAACTTACTACAAAGATGAACTGGTTCAAGTAACGTGGAAGTCTCAGCGTGGTTTTAAATATGATATTGAGCACTCTTGCACAAATCGACGAATTCCATTTCGAAACCACTGTAAATCAGGGCTGGGGTATCACGTGGGATCGTTGCAAAGACGAGTTGATCGTCACGGATGGAAGCGCAAATCTGCACTTCTGGGATCCGAGAACTATGAAAGAAATAAGGAGAGTGGGAGTGAACAGAATGAACGGATCCAGAGCCTTGGAAATGAATGAAATCGAATTCTGGCGTGGACGCGTCCTTGCAAACATCTGGTTTGAAGATGTGATATTGGTGATCGATCCAGAAACAGGGATAGTGGAAAAGGAATATAGTACGTTGCATCATGTTTTTGTCTGCGTTCTTACGTGCATTTGCCAGCTACGTGTAATCATGATGATCTCACTTTTATGTTGCAAAGATTTTAGCTCATTATGGCCGATTTCGGAGAGGAGAGGAAGTGGAGCAGATGTCCTGAATGGCATTTCCATTTCAGCAGATCCAGATGTATTGTATGTCACAGGGTGAGTGTCGAGATTTTTCGTTGGCTTTCGTATCGTTCATATTAGTCATCGTGACACTGTTCTCCGAAGGAAGTTTCAGGAAGTCCTCTGCAAAAATTGCTAACCATTTGGTTCTCTTCAAATATGCTGCCGATTGAAGAAAAATGTGGAATAGAATGTACAAGGTACAGCTCCTACCTGAATTATGAAAAGGGGGATAATTCCTAGATCTAAGAAGTCTACCTAGTTTGATGGAGTCGTCCATTACTTAATGTTTTCATTCCGATGGGTTACTTTGCAAATCATCGTAGAGAAAATACATCTATAGTTCGAGTCTACTGCGGAGAAAGAATTCCTATTGTTACAAATAATTTTGTGAAAATTTTGGAAATGCAGGAGTTTACGAAGATAGTGTTTTGTCCTTTGAATGGGAGACGACGTGGTGGAAGTGCTGTCGACCGAGAATACCTAGGTCTGTCAATCTACCTATTACTTTCAAGAAACTCACATCGCCATACTTCGAGCCCTATTTTGATGGTACATGTGTATCACCTGCCTACTTGAATTGAAAAGTGGTCCCTAGAAGTCATAATTCAAAGTATGGACTCGCCATCTTTTTATATCATCTGAGAAATCGGTTCACACAAAGATTTTCTTTCATTTGGTCCGGAAGAGGCAGACAGAGTTATTGTTGTGTGGTGCTGGTAAAGCAATTATTTGTCAATGAGTCTGCCGTCAACCACGCAATACGTTACAACTTTCTGTTTCGGTGGCAAAGCATAATCGGAAGAATTCTGGAAAGTCGGGGACGGGGAATTCTTTTGATCAGGAGAGGGAGTAGTTCGGTCCTTGATTCTGTCGCGCATAGCAAGATACGCCGAAAACAACAGGAATGTGAAGAGAACGATCAACCATGCGATAAAACTTTTCGGCATGTAAAATTCATTTACTTAGACCGAGAAGAAATGTGAGTAATGGCATTAAAAAAGTTGCAGTTACCGCAAAATCATCTGAGATCTTTTTGCCGCACTTACATCCAAAAGAAAAATCCTCTTCGCTTACAGACTCGTTAGAATAGAAGCCATCGTGGGAGAGACAGTTTGGACTTGTGAAATCATTTTTGCAAACGCAGAAGCCCCGTGATGAACAGTGGCCATTTTTCATCGATCCGCAATCCGCATTTTCTCTGCAGGGAGCACCTCCCTTTTGAATTGGTTGCAATGGCGCAGTATCACCGGTTTCCATGTATCTCTTTTGGTGCCCCTTAATGAAAAGACTCGTTGGGCGATCCTTTGGAGAGCAACCAAGAGTATGCTTTTCCTCTCCTACAGCCTGAAAAACACGAACATAATCGATTTCAAAAGTTGCCGGAAAATTTTCGCAGTAACCTGTTGGTAGCCCGCAGTAGCAGTCTGGGTTCCCACACTCATAGCATTCACAGCTACATCCGTCCGGGCAGGGCAGAGGAAATCCCCAAGTAGAAGCAACGGCTGTATTCATCAACAAATACATGGCTTCACTTGGTATTTCGCTTCCAGTAGTTTGAAGGCTCGAACCTGAAATTCCGTACATGAAGACATCGTCTGTGTACCACCGAATATAACCTCCTGAACCATCCGCAGCCGGCGGTTCCCACTCGACTCTGTAAAGGTGTTGATTGGTGTAATGAGACGAATTCAACCCACGATTTGCTGAAAGGGCATCTGCTTGATACGTATATGACTTCAACTTGTGAACAAGTGTGACCCCATAAAAGAATACATTGAGTTCTGATTTTGTTAGGTTGTCGTGGTTGTATTCCAAATCAGTGTACCAGTGTCCCTGTTTGGGTTTCAATCCAAGTACCGGTCGATCACGTTCAATTCCTGGTGCCACCTGGTACGAAGCGGATTGATAAGGCTTAGTAATAGTTGTACTTGGAAGTTTCTCCGCATCACCCTGCATTGCTTCAATTACATCGATTTCCGGGGCACCCCTTCCACGAAAATCCTCCATACCGTAGTGATGGATTCTTGAGCACGCACTAACTTCTTGACTTAATCGATTTTCCGCATCGCATTTGTTGTAGCTGTAAGGCCACATGTAATCCGAAGAGCCGACATATGTTGCTCGAGCAAGGTTTCCCAGCAACCACACTGATGTTTCCATCCGTAACGCAGATAATGAAAGATTTAGCATACTCAGAGAAAGTTTTTCGAAGAGTCGTTTTACAAACGCAAATGAATCAAGCGCGATTTCACCACCCATGGGATACTACTTACGTGCTGGCCATAGACCACCGATTCTCGGGCTCCCGGGTAATTTGGCTCTGAATTCAACAATACCCCCCGTGAAGCAAAATTTGTTCCAACCTTGCACCATAGCAGATTGAATATATTTTTTGTCATTGTAGAACTTTTTAGTTTTTTCATCGAATGCTCTGTATGAATTCACTTTTCTTTCGGTTATGATTTTGAGCAAACCATTTTTCGTCTTCGCATTGTCGTCGTGATAATAGTGGAGAGCGGCATTCGTGTCTGGTATGTCGATAGAGGAGAAGTAAAACGAGGAAACCTGTCAGATAGAACCATACACTGAAGACATCATTGCCTCTTTCTCTCGCAAATCAAGTTATTTCTAATTGGATGTTCGACACGCGGAATCTCTCTTACGGGCAGAACTCACAGTCGTTTTTGCGGATTGCTGTCCATCTGGGATCGCTTCCATCTGTAAAGCTTCTTCCCTCTTGCTCAAATTCGTCAGAAAACACAAGCTCAAACTCCCTCGTATCTTCCGAATAGAGCGACTTGGTGGTTCGGACGTTTTGTGGCGTATCCGGATCAACCCATGATGCTTCAATGAAACAAAGCGTCAGAAAACCCACTAACGCAAAGATACACCTTGGAAAGTGTGAGTTTGTCATCATCGTCAATTTCTTGGAACCGAATGGAAAAGGAGACGACGTCCGTTCCACGAGTCTATTCTTTTAGCACTAGCGGCTGTTCTTCGACACACAATGCCAATATCTCGAACGACTTGGCCCCAAAAGAAAGCTACCAGGCTGTGGTCTCAGGTTGGGAGACCGTAACTGCGAATGAAAAGAGATCACGGCTCGGCAGAAACCTCGACTTGATAGAACTGTCTATCCCGACTATCCTCTGTTATTGCTATATATGTGATTTTGATGCAAGAATGAGGTAGGAATATATCGCAGTTGATGATCTATTCTACCCCCCGGTGTGGAAGATGGGTTGTTGAATTATATATCACAGACTGTGTAGATAAGTAGTTCGAACTGTGATGAGTACCCTGGTAGGTACAGTATTGAAAGATACTCAGTGCCGTAAGAGTAATCTTTCCACAAGTTTCTATCAATTCGTACTGTGACGGACCTGCATTTGACAACGGAGGCACGATATAATTCATGATTTCCTTCAAATCCGAATGCAATCTCAAACGTGATTTCTTCCCTACTACACACAGGTTCAAAAATCCAGCGCACCAAATCATACATCATCGAACCAATCAGAATCAAATATATGGAGAGCTACATACGTACGAAACAACGCCAACGAATCAACAAGAATTCAGTGACGGCTCATCTCACTCTCTGTCTTTTCTATGTTGTTCTTCACGTAAGGTTTACCGTCCGGTATGTACGATCCTCATTGTTAGAAAAGTAAGACGCATACGGGGTAACTGCACGTACGTCTTACTTACAATAGGATTAATTGTTTAAACATGCTGAATACGTACGTTACTGGTTATTTACCGGGTAGTATTAAGATTATCTATTGCATCATTATTTTTTTGCATCACCAATCAAAACAGCATGAGTTCACGTAAGTGTGAAGGTTCTCCAATTATATATCATCCTGTAGGTAGTAACCTTAGTCAGGTTTAACCTACGGTACGACGTGCCACCGTTTATGACTGTGACGATCCTGAACAATCATATAATGTTGATAACGCACAGCATTCAATACCTTCATTATGAAAAATAAAATATATCAAGGGTCATAATAAAATTATAATAACCCCTTCTGATCCGAGAAGAAAATGCAACCCACAAAAAAGTAAGGTTACTTCGTACTTCGTATTTCGTACTTGTAGTTCGTAGTACGTACGTAATCATAATACGAACTATCGTTTTGTAGTAATTACGTACGAGTGGTGATAGCAATAATCTCAACATACCCGGTACCGGTCTCACCACGACTGACCCGCCGAGTCAAGTTTCTCTAGAAGAACAGTCCCCCTAATTTTCTAAGGTTACCGGTATTATCTGAGATCCCCGCACTTCAAAGTACGAGTAACTTAATTCACATCAGCTGTCCCCAGTTTTACGTCCCTTTCTACTACTACTACTACTACTACTACTACTACTACTAGTACTGCTACGAGTAACCTGAGGGACAGCAAGTACGGTAGGAATTCCGTGTACTATCATCTCAGATTACAAACGTCAGACATGATGCAGATTTTGCAAATAACACACACCATAACCTTCAAAATGCAAATGTTGGTCATTGCACCAAGAGTCTTGATTTGATGGCAGTCACAAGTAGTACCGTATCACACTAACAAACAGCAAATACTGATGCTGAATACTAGTAGTCTACTACTAGTAGTAGGTCCAAAAGCTGCTTTGTGACACCACTGCTAGTAGTAGCAGTACTACTACTACTAGTACTACTAGTAGTAGTAGTCAACAGATATCTCCAACAAAAGCTATGATGACTGATTCTTGCTGACAGGTGTTTATAGTTTACAGTTTACAGAGAGGTGTAGAAATGGGTTGCTTTAGAAGCGAAGATAGTATCCTCAACCCATTGGGTGTGCCGAAGAAGAAGGTTCTGAGTTAAGAATTTCTTTTTGGGAGTATTTACTATAAATACATACTTGTAATTATTCTGCTGCACTAAATCAATGGATTTTTTTTCAAGTTGCACCTTCGCAATACTAGTTGCATTTTAGCATGAGCGTATCCCACAATACGTCCTCATGTGTGATAGCAAAGCCCTTGTTGAGGTTTAAAGCAAAGTTCGAGATTCAAAATTCAGGTATGGGGTGCAAACAAATTCTTGTCTGCAAAATCCCAAGAACTTTTTGAGCACAAAAGAATTAAGGTTAAGAATTCAGATGAGAGGGAGGATCTGCGTACGGGTAACCTTACCAGGTATTGATTGGTTTCAATATTATCGCCACCTTCTTGCCGCTCCTAGAAAGTAATCCCTAGACCAGAGAGACGGTTTTCTCGGACACGGATCCATTGTTGTGCACCCTTGTTTCCAATAATGAACTGCACCTTCATGTCTTTCGCTACTCTTTCTCCCTCGACAGCCTTGAATGGTCGAAACGAGACATGGCGTTGTAGCACTTTTTGAAGAGATGCTATTGTTTCTTTCGCAGAACTCTCAACAAAAACAAATACGGGGACTGTCCCCCTCACAACATATCTTACGGAATCTTCGCTCTCGTACCAGTCGTCAGTACTAATCTCGCCAGCAATCTCTGGTGTTTTGACGTCGCAAAATACCTTTGTATCATTTGACCATTGACCAACTATATGTGGGATTATAACTGATGCGGCCTTAGTGCACGAGTCGATCCCGGGCTGCGGTTCCCAATCGTTGTAGATAAGACCAAATGAAAAGTTGACGCTCAGGAGTTCCCGTGACTTTCTAGCTGAACAATCTCTTCTTTCGCGTCCCGATTCGAACGAAATATCTGGTATGGAATACCTGGTGTTTTTGTTCTTCAGCTTCTGTTCCTTGCTAGCAAACCGCTCACTCTCCTTCGCATAGTTCTCGCCACCTCGATAACGACGTAGTATATTCGATGCATTCACTTTCTTTTCACGTTCGACTTCTTTGAGAGCTCGCTGTTCCTCTATTTCTTGCATAGAATGCCTACCACCGCGATAACTGTGCAAAATTGCGGATGCATTTCTTTTTCTGTCGCGCTCATCATTTCTTTGAGCTTTTTGATGCTTGTGCCATTCATCGAGGAACGACATGATCTCGAGCTTGAGTGCGATAAATTGACTTCAGTTCTTCTGTGGAATACTATCTCTCCGTTGGAGCAGTTATGGATCTACTACCACTTGATACGATAAAATACTCGATTTTATTGCTTTTGAAACCTTCAGTGTTGTTGTCACGTATGTTTCCTTTGGAAGGGGGTAAAACAGTATTTTTTTGGGAAGAAGGAACGATGAGAAAAGTTTGCGTCGGTCCCGCAAATCGGCCTTCCACTTTGACGTTGTCATACAAAGGACGTACCTGTGTCCGGCGTCCGTATTGCCGATGGAATGAATATTTTTATCACAGCCGCGATTGTGAGAAAATCTTTGTTTCGATATCTCTCCAGGGTGATGTGTCGAAGAGACCACTACGCGTACCGGTATGAAAGTTTTTCGTAATTTTCATCGCAATCTGTACGGTAGAGAACCGCATTCGTGCTTTGAGCACACCCGAAAAGACTTCGAACCGGCTGGTGACACCCAACCAAGATTGGAAAATAATGCCCGTCATTTGGGATAATGAGCTCAATGGTCGGGTCATCTTTTTGTAGAGTAAACCTTACCAGTATGGTGATGGTAACTACACAGAATGCAACTAAAAAGAATGAGTACCAGAAAACATGTAGAATTTCTACGTGGGCTCATTCGGCGCGCGCAAAACTCATTTGGTTACAAAAAAGAATGAGTACCAGGGAAACACGTACAATCCTACATGGCATTCACTCTCACTCAGATGGGTGTGAGCGATGCCTAAGACCGGTAGAACGCATCACAAAAATATTTCCAAGTCGAAAACTAAAAACACCGTGTAAAATCACGTGATAAAATTTGACATCGATTTTTTCTTTAGATGTTATCTGATTTTACTTGACATCTCTTCGGCCATTCTGAAGGAGAGCAGATCCGCAGACCAACAAGGGTAACAACAATAAACCTGAACTAAAAACATGCCTTAGCAGCAACAACAGGGGTACTTCCCCTAGCCAACAAAACAAACAGCAATACTACTAGTACTAGTAGTACTAGTACTACTAGTGAAACAGGGTGGTGTTGGTGCAAGGCTGCAAGGATACTACTACTGGTACTACCTAGAGTGCTGTCCTAATAGACAGCATGTATCTCCAGATGTGATTGTTTGTTTGACATACCAGAGCTCACACTTGTTTAGATGTTCTCATGGAGCTATTAGTAGTATAATACAAATACATGAAATGCTGCTAGTAATACTACTAGTACTACTACTACTAGTACTAAGATGCATACCACCATTGGCATCATGCCCAAGCTACAGTGCTATACTACAAGGCAACAAGATACATACAGAGCTGAACTGAGCTGAACTGAGCTGAGCTGAGCTCAGCTCAGCTCAGCTCCCACTTATTTTGTTCTGATCTCCTTTAAATTAGTAAGCACCATATTGGGGATGTAATACTAGTAATGTACTACTACCTCTAGGGGAGTGTCTTGTAGTATCTGAGTGTGTACAATACTATCGCTTGAACTGTATCCCCCTGCACACTCATTGTTTGCCAGCACTCCGTGGGCTGTTATTGTTGCTGTTTCTGTTGTCTTTTTCATATCTCTTGCTGATGATCAAATATCAAAGTAGTACTAGTAGTACTAGTAATAGTAATAGACTACTACCACTACTACCACTGCTACTAGTAATAGTACTACTACCACTACCACCACCACTACTACTACTAATAGAAGTGGTACTACTAATAGTAGTAGCAGTAGCTTTGGCATACCGGTAGTGTTTTGGTGTTTGTGTTTTTTTTCTGTGAAATAGTGAGCAAACAGTGGATTACTGACAGAAATTTCGATAGACATGAGTCCTGTTTTTATTAATAATGCAACGAAGGTTGCGCACCTCCGTGTTAATATACGGAGAAAAAAACTACTGTTTCAGCAACGTTAAGGGGGTCTACAGAGCAACCGGTACTGTACTCTCAGCCATTTAAAACGGTCCCGTACGTCAAAAAATGAGGCGTACTTCGGAACGTACCTATGTATACGTACTATGTGGTAGGAGTTGCACGAGCGCGTAGCGCGCGCAACTAGGGTTGCATTTTACCGATACGGTAAGGTTACGGTAACAAGAAAGGGGATCCGGGAGACCAGTATGAAAAAATATTTTTTGCCTTTTTGAATGAAAAGACAAAACGCAAGGCGACAGTAAGATCTTAACCTTACTACAACATACAATGCAATACCAAAACGTATCACTGTCCCCTATGGTAACGACACATTTTTGCCTGCCGTAGACTCTTTCAGAAAAAAGTGTCCCGAAACGTTACCAAGTACTGTTTGCAGAGGGCAGAGAGGTTCAATCATCAGTGCCTTTTTAAAATGTGAGCATTCTCTCCTTTCCTGAATTCATTCTACTCATCTCAAACAAGCCGCGGATCAAACTGGCCCATTGTGAGACTTTTTTGCTTCTTCGTATTTCGTGAAGGTTGAATGCATTGATCTAATACAGAGAAAGGAATTGAATTATACTCTCTTGTCTCTGAATATCCCAACAACAGTCCCTTTAGTCCGTCTCGGCATTATCTGACAGTATTCGAAGTCCGATGGTTGATATTTTTGTGATTTAGTCGACGATGAAAAAAAGTTAAAGAAACTGCCGCAGAACGTTCAAAATACAACTGATAATCTAGAAGACAATTATAACGTTTACATGACAATTCCCATTCCATACTTGAAGGTTTCAGAAGGGTTTGACAGAGAAGCGGTTCCACTGACTGTCAAAGAGACCTTAGGTGCGACGTCCTTGATCAAGGCAGCAGAGACCGAACCATCCCCAGCGTACTTAGCCTTAAGAGTTCCGAAGTCGGCCTTGTAAGATCCACCCAAAGCACTAAGAGTGAATGCATTGTCACCAGAGTGCGATGTAGCGGAGGCAACAGTGACTTGAGGGTTGACCTGGTACATGAGGCCAAGGTTGACGGAGGAAAATTTGTTGACACTGGTAACGGCACCGAAAAGCGCTCCGGTCGCATAAGAAGCACCAACATTCAAGCTGGTGATTCCCGTCTTGCCAGAAAGACCGTATGTAGCGTCAGCTCCAGCCTTGACTCCAGAAGGAAGGCTCATGCAGGCGCTGGTGGAGAACGCATCCATTTTGACAACATCGAGGGAACCAGTGGCGAACAAGTTTCCTTGAGTGTAATCGACTCCAAGAATAGCTCCCTTTCCGGACTTGAAAGAAACCTTGACATTAGGTGCTACCTTCATGGAGGTCTCCAAAACTTGACCACCGTCGGCAGTAGCTTGAGCCTTGTCGACATTAAGCTTACCGTAGCTGAACTTGCTACCAATCTTCGATGTCAGAGCACCGCCTGCTCCACGTCCAGTTTCGATTGTTACAGCAATGGGACCAGCATTCTTCTTGCACTTGAGCGATTGCTTGGTGGTGTAATCGTCGTTCAAGAGGTCTGTTCATATAAGTCGTCATGGGAAGGATAATAAAAGTAAGATTTGAACGAATCAAGGTATGACAACAATAGCGAGAATAAGTTTAGAACAATTGACATAGAAAACCAAGAACCACACTTCTTGTCTCTCTCAATAGAGTGCGATTCCAATATAGGCATCGAGGATTGTCGTACTCGTACGTAGCCGAGGGAAAAACTTCGCGACAGAGATCGCGCGGATTCGACGAAGATTCACTCGCTGTACTGTATGACCCGGCATTCCCCGTCATCGGTAGGAAGATTGATAACCAGCTTTTGGTTGAGACCACCAACTCTCTCGTTTTTGCTTAACTTACCGGTGGGGCCCTTGGCGAGGTCAGCGAACTTGGTAGCCATGTTGTATTGTACGGATAGTTATGACACAAGGATGTTGTTGATTCCAAAAAATAAAATATGAGATCCGTAGCCACAGCGTGATGATGTTTCTAAAATTTGGAAGGGTGTCGATGTGGAGCAAAATTCACGGTTAGCGAAGATGGCATTTTCTGTCGAACGAAACGTGAGATCAGGAGCCACTAATTGGTGTCAAGGAGGCCTGACCTATGCGAGCAGGCGAACAAAATCAGTAGTTTTCATTGGATTAAAAATAAATGATCCGTTATGCTCGTATGGGTTTTGAAAGTGCTTCGTAAGATTCTACTCTAAAATATTACTGTACGTTGATGATCCAAAAAAGGTATGGTAGAATACACGTACGACCAGTACAGTTTCAACACAAGGTGTCAAGTCGAGGCCCTTTCTCTATCTTCATTTGCTTATGGCGTACGTACCGTCCGTCCTTCACATTGACTGTATGGAGTTTTACTGTGTGGTACGTGGTTACGTCCTACGTAATTGTATCTGTAGAAAAAGTGTGATTCGTGATCCATTCCGTTCCTATTTTTTGGTATTTTTTTGTACTCGTACCAGAACGATCCATAATCGGTATGAAAAAGGAATGCCGTACAACAACTCGTACTTCAGACGCAACTCTTGTACCGATCAGCGAATCACAGGAAGCTATTCGCAAGTAATCTTACAACTACGGGTAAGGTTACTCTTAGTAGTACCCGTAGAGGTAACTACGAGTAATTACCTGTGCTTGTACCCGTTAAGATTATGTTGTTCCAAACTGAACCAAAACGGAAGAAGCAGTGAGGCTACCTGGTACGAGTAGCAGTACCGGTACGAACTGTTCGCTCATCGCTGATGCCATTGCGCTCAAAATTCTCAGTTCATTCATTTCCTTTCATCGAGGCATCTAAAAGAATGAATTGTAAAGAACACTACCTTCCAGAGCTAGAACTAGCAACAGGCCAAGTGCGAGAGGCATTGCAGGCAATCCTCTACACTATTTTATTGTGAGGAAAAGATTGAAATCGAAATGTTTTGCCCGTGCGAATCGTTGAACTGTTTTGGGAATTGATTTGTTCTTCCATATTATTTCACCCCACTTCAACTGCTCTTGATTTGACTCTCACAAATGGAACTAATTCATTTCGTGGCTTTCTTTCAGCATAAGATCTCCGGGTCCAGTCTCGCCAAGAGACGTTGAGTGCGAAGGCTTCGACTCTTTGACATATCCACGCATCGCAAGTACACCGTCGTCACCGTCGAGTTTAAATTACGATGTCGACAAGAAAGTTGATGAATCGATTCAGAACTTTTTGATGAAACTATCGCAAATTGGGCCGGAACTCCTTTGCGTACGTGTTTTTCTTTGTGTTATGTTAACAAACTTTGCAGCCGAATGTTGATAGAAACAAATTGAACCTGCGACGCTCTTATTGATTTCTTGACGCCCCGTTTTGGTTGCGGAATAAATTTTACAGGGTGGGTTGACATTAAGCTTTTTTGAGCGGAGAAAGACGCAACAATTATTTGGGTTAGTTTCGAACGAGGAACGTGTTGTGTAAGTCTTTTTTTGTCATTCTTTTTTTTGAGAAACGAGGAGTTCTGTTTATTGTATTCGTAGGCTTTTCAAACGGTCATCCTATTATTACTCACATGAGTCTATTGCGACAGTTGGGAACAATGGCATCTACGTGTGGTTGTCAATAATACTCCTCGTCCAGTGAGCGATGATTGTGCTGCAATGATTGAGCGTCAGAGAATACAGGTAAGAATCATATACCATCATCGAAATGAATGGTCTTTTTTCAGATTGCCCGGATCCTTTCGATTCACGCGATTTCGTTCTTCTCTGAAAATCAATTGATATTGCGCTCTCAATCTGAATGCTTTCTCGATTATTTAGGACACGGCAGAAGGCATGCTACGATCTGTATTAGTAAAGGCGTACGAAATAGCAGGTGCTTCGATCGATCATGTTCCACCAGTCATGTATGAATTCGAAATAAGTTGCTCGAAGAAGGTTGATGATCGAGAAAATGTATACTCGCGTGTGACGAATATGCCGAACTTGATCAACCTAAGCAATTGACTTTGCCTGACTTGTTGTGAGCTGTGTGATTTATTGCTTTAATTTTCTCAAGATGAATGCAAGCGGAGATGGAAAACCACCGACAGAGGTAATGCAAAAAAAATGCTAGACTGAAACCTTGCATCGTCCTTGGAAAAATTTTTACTTCACAACATCCTCTGAATAGGTGTTTTTGATGTTTTTGCGAGGAACATTACCGCATACCGAGTGGAGAGTAATGGTCCTCCTGGCACTCTTCCAAATATGCTTTCGAATAAAACTCAATCCATTTGACAGAGAAAAATCGAAGTGAGCTGATAGTGCCGATGCCGACGAAACGCCGCTGGTTGCCCTCGATCCCGGTTGTTCCTACCATGATGCACGACAGGCAATGAGTGCAGTGAAGACTTCAGAATATCGAATGATTTGTTCCAGGATTTAAAACCAGGACTGAAACTTGCAACAAAACTATGCACAAAGTATTTGTTAGACGAGAACTTTGCTAATATGTGAATCAACGCATAACGTCTCGCCTCTATTGCTGTTGCGTACTTCCCATTTTCCAAACGTCGGTAATGCAAGCAATTACCAGTATTCAATTTCAGTGTCCTTTTTTCCGTTTGGGAGTACCGAAGTCGTTTGTTAGTTTCTTGGTGCGGAGAAAATCACACCACTCATGCATTCCCAGTTGATGCTTCTATGAACAAGTGATCATCAATCTTACGGATGGATGGAAAATGAATGATAGTACCATCATCAACTCCTACTGGTGGTCGAGTTCTGTAGAGAACATGCAAACTTCAACGAGAACTGAAACGATTTTATGCCAGACAACGGTGCTGTTTCATTGCGTAAACTTACAACTTACTTTGAATTGGCATTAGTTATGCTGGGTAGTAGCTCTATAGCACAAGAAATTTCACAAAAGCAGACTAGTAGTAGGTTAAAAGACAATTAGCAATAGTATTAGCAACTTGTAGATGCTGCTTGAAAGATCTCCTCAACTGCACATTAAGATCGACAGAGTTTCTTTACCAGCTAGGACTACGTTCTAGTTCCATAACAGGTGGCCTAGAATTGAAATGACCTCTTGATTGAGAAATCTTCGATACCTGATAGCTCGTTGGAACTTGGCCGTTTTGCATCCACATACCGATGCTTGTATGAGTAAGTTTTAATTTTAAGATTACGTAAGGTTAAGTTACTCGTAAGTTACTGTTTTTGTGAAATGCAGCGTGAAAGGCGGACGCAAGCAAGACAGTCCAGCCATGGGCCATTCCCCACCAGTAGAAACGATTAAGAGTTCTTTTGTTAACAGAACCTTGTCTCCTACTTTGGCCACAGCATGTTGCATGACCAATAATCTAATAAGTGGACGTGTTTTTAATGTTTTCCGTTGCACCTTCCCTCTGGCAAAAAGTATCGTCAGGCACTATTGTAATGTTATGACTTCCAGCACCTTTATTCGAATTGATATTATCGGCTATTATCCGTCGAAAAAGTTTCATACCCGTAATACAAAGGTCACAAGGGAAAAAAGAATACTGCATCGTCATTGTTCGAAGTTTGTCGGCTTGCTCGCGCCTTCGACACAGTACTGCAATTGTCTACGTAGTCCATTGAAACATTCTTGCCTTGTTAGTTTTTACATGTTGAAGACATTTCCTACCCAGAGGACCATTTGGCGATTTTGAAAGAACCGCGTGTTCTTCGCAAACATACTTCGATACCGTTGGCTCATGCATGTCCACCATTCTCAACTGATGAATGTAGTTTCATCTGCCTCTACTCTCGTGGATGGTAATTAAAGAATATTATACATCAAATCTTTGATGTCTTTCGTCGGGACAGTACTCGTACATTACTGTGATCTCGAGAAAGACTCCTAACCAACAACTGAGCTGAAGGTCTGTTGAACCTTGAGTAACTTTTGTACGAATACCAGGTACACGAGAATACTGACTCGGAAGAGGAGGAAAAACAATGCTGGAAGTTTCTTCTTCGACGGTTGCTTGGATAAGCGTCGTCGTCGTTCAATTTCTTATCCACTATTTCATTTTAGAAGCCCGACGAGAAAGAATACGCGAGGAGACAGAGGTTGTCTTACTGGAGGAGAATCTAAGTCTGTCTACCAACGAAGGTATTATTGAGTCCGACCTTGACTCTACAACCACTCCAGACACACCGACTGCCGCTCCCGTGTCCTTTCCGGTACCGTCTGTGGCATCTCCTACCAAAGAACGAAACGCCCCTGCTCGATATGTCGAAAATTCCTCATCGTTGACCGAGCGCAAAATTTATATTAGGTTTAGCGATTCCGATATGGACAAGAACACCCCATTATACTTGATGCAAACTGGAAACGAAATGCTTAAGGTATGCTAAACAAAGAGGTTCGATTGAGAACATATTTCCTTGTTGGCTTAACTTCAAGTTGTTCTCACTTTCTTCTTGTCATGATCAACACCATAAACCGTTATCTAGAGTTGCTCCTTGAAAAATATGGTAGAAGAGCAAATACGCTCTGTACCTCAGTAATTCTTTTCAGAACTGAAGATCAATTCCAGGACAAAGGTTTTACCGCTGAACGTGACGAACATTCATTCGCTCACTTTAATCTGAAATTGCTGTGGACCTAGAGAAAATTTCCCTTGACGTCCACAAGTACAGTCAATTGATCCCATCAAGACTCAGCACAAAGACTTCATACAGCACGCTGCAAATTCTGTTTGATGAAAACACTTTCATCATTATGAAAAGACGCGGAACAATGTACAATACAAAAATGAATTTCAAGAAGACAGCAGCTAATCACACTTTCACAAATACGTGGTGAATAAAAGCAATGAAACAACAAACGAAATGCAGACATACATGAAGTAGGTCGAGAAAGCTACATACATGTCATCGCTCAAAATCACAAGCTATTTCCAGACCACAGGTGCCAGATGCTAGAAAAACCCAAGGCGCCTTCCATCACGACTGCAAATCGTAATCATTTCTGTGTGCTATTATGACAAATTATCAATGTATCGAAGATTGTAACATGTAAAGAAAGTGTTTTACACAAGTATTGCGATTGATACAGAACTATAGACGGAATGCACTAGTTGTAACTAGGAGATGCAATGCGGGAAAACGAATACTGATCGTTGCGCCCATACTGTTCGCATTGTATCATTATTATTAACATCATCGTTGTCATCATCACCACTCACTTGTCTAAGGGTAGTGCATAACACACGAGTTTTCGACAGGAGAATTTGGAATTCGATCGAATCTACTGTTACTCGGAGCTCGACCAATTGTCTTGCCATTCGTTGTTTACGGGCACGAGAGAAGACCCAAAAAAGAATGGGTGCTCAAGACTTAACGATGGATTCAAGCAATCAAATCGAAATACCGTTTCTTCGTTCGATCCTCTGATATTCCCTCCGGCGAGAGGGTTCATTCGGGCTGTGATCCACAATCGTAATACCTAGAACAGAAAACGGCAACGTACTTTACAGCTCCTCCGTACTAATCTCGTCACTTGCTTCAGATAACATTTTCAATGATCTTAATGCGAGGTTGGCATGGAGTTCCACTCCTACAGGAAGAACTTCCTCGTCCAACGCAAATGAAGGGTGATGCAAACCATAATCTGTGCGGGGTATGTGATACTTCTCATCTCCGCCACTACCCTGACCGATGAAGAAAAATACAGAGGGGACAGCTTGCGCTAAGAAAGCGAAGTCTTCACCACCCATAGTTGGAACTATATCCCTTGTTTTCCCTTCACGAGAAACTAATGCTCCAACACTCTTTGACCAGTCGAATAATTCTCCGTCATTGACTGTAGGAGGGTAGAAATCTGGTGAAAATTTGATTGTGCTGTGACATCCATGTGTCAAGTCAGTGGCGTCAAGAATTTGCGACACCTTGTCTCTCAGGGACATGAGCATTTCGGTACTCAATGCCCGAATCGTTCCTCGAATCGTCGCAGACGCAGGAATAACGTTGAATGCGTCTCCGGCGGATATTTGCGTAACCGATACCACTCCTGACTCAAGTGGGGAAATAGTTCTTGATACTATGGCTTGAAGGTTCGAAACAAAAGACGCCGATGCAACGATAGGGTCGATAGTCAGATGCGGCATTGCCGCGTGTCCACCCTTGCCTGTTACAACAATTTCAAACATTTCCGCAGCTGCCATCAATGGTCCCTGGCCTCGACGCAACTGTTCCAGTGGGGAGACTTTTGTTGAAAAGGATTTATGGAAGTGAAATAAGGGGCAAGACTTTCACCATGAAAGAGAAGAAAACAAACGATTGTAACTTACGTAGGCCAAACATGCATTCCAAAGGCATTTAGAGCCTTAGGCTCCAACTCCACAATCCCTTCTTCTACCATCCTCTTCATTCCAGCTCCCCCTTCTTCGGCTGGTTGGAATACCAATCTCACTGTTCCTTCAATTTCTTTTTCAACGCTTTTCAGCAATGCAGCAGCGCCAAGTAACATGGTTACATGACCATCGTGTCCACAAGCATGCATCTTTCCAGGTGTTGTTGATTTAAATGTTTCAATCCCTTTCGTAGCTTCTAAAATTGGAAGAGCATCCATATCGGCTCGAAGAATGACACAAGGTTTTTCTTTGTCGCCACTTCCAATGTGAGCGACGATTCCATAGCCACCTGCTCCAGGGTAAACGTCCGGGTGCGTATTTTTGGCCCAACCAGTGGTGTAATCGATTCCTAGTTCGTCCAAAATGTTTTGAATCGTTTCCGAAGTGAAGGGGAGTTCATACATAAGTTCCGGGTTGCGATGCAGGCTTCTCCGCGTAGCTTGAAGGAATTCATGCATTTCTTTCGTGTTTGACATCGTTCGGATTGTATCTTTCAACGAGGCGGATATATCCGAATCGGACGAACTCTGGAAAAATGTCTCAACAATGGAGGATTCTGTAAATTTTTCTGCCGATTGAGAGACCTTCGAAGCAGCACCTCTGACAGAAGAATACGTGGCTTTTTTGTCATCGTTTTCGACGTTTCCCGTCACCGACACGCTCTCATCTTCGTCGGTTTTTCTCGCCCTCGCTCCAAACGGAAGGGAGGACACGGTTTGAAGCAGAATCAGGACATGCGGAAGGCACTTGAACACTCTCATTGTGATTCTGATCCTTTATGACACGGTCTGATCAGTAGCGGCTGAAAGTTTTGATTATGCGACGGCACTCGCTTTTGCTCAACCAGTTTCTTCTCTGATGTTCCAAGTTGTGAGACGACCCTCGCGAAAGAATGAGATCATGACATCAGAAACCTGAGCGACTAAGCGATCACAGAAGAACATTATCGACGATATCGACGATACAGTTGGGCGTTGAGTAAGATCTTACACAGAACGTACCGTACGTTACCTTGTAAATTGGTACAAGGGAACCAGTGTAGTCTCTCCTCTCGCTTGTATCTTTTAATACCGATTTAGGTATGAGTAAGTACGTACGTATGTTGTATTCACGCATCGTAATACAAGTTTTCCGTAATAACAATACCGGTACCGCTACCGGTACATACCCTTTCGGTAAGGCTTCACTTCTAATAACAATGCTAATTACGGTAAGTCTTACCAGATCTTTACTGTCTCCATTCGGTACGATGTTTTTTGATTGCTGTACGGTATGTTGTAGTGGGTGCACTTGTTGGTGGTAACGTGAAGATTTTTACCACCTGTTGATTCGTGCTCTACCATCCAATTTTGACGAAAGAATGATTTTTCATGTTTATGATTGCACGTAAGTCTTACCTTAATTACTGTACGAGAGCCGGTATTTCACAGAGCTTGCTTGTTCCAATGTTGATGAAACAAGTTTTGATGGGTAACTTTCACGAACAATCTCAACAATCAACAAAAAAAGTACTTTTTTTTGCATCCTCATCCCGGCTCGTTATGTTGTAAACCAGCATTCCATCGAAAACAAGAAGTGTTTCTTCACAAGATGGTTGACGACAACATTGAGAACGACCCTTTGCTCCAAGAGCCCCCAAGTATTGTTCGAGAAGAAGATTATGTGATTTTGGTATTTGCAGATGGTAGAAAGATTTTTGCACAGGCGTTGACGAATAAGAAAGGAAAGACACCACCCGTCAAGATCAACAAGCGATCTTATCCAACTTCAAATTTGATTGGCTTGTCTTATGGGACGGTGTTGGAGCTGGGAATAGGGAAGCTCGATCCTCTACCAGAGGGCGAAGATATCGTTCCAAACTATCCCGCCAGTCTTACGCCCGAAGGTACCAATGCACAAGGGCTGGAGAGTGAAGAAGCTCAGGCCGAGGATAGCACGTTTCCTACCATGAGCCTCGAACAAAAAAACGACAACCGAAATCTGGTGGACGATAACAAATCGCAGAAACTCCAATTACAAGAAATCGAACAAATGAGACAAGATGGGACGCATGGGTCAAACATTGTCGAAAAGCTTATCGAAAATTCGGCAACCTTCGATCAAAAGACTGAATTCAGTAAAGCGAAGTACATCAAGAAAAAACAGCAAAAGTACCAACAGCGCTGCCGAATTGTGCGATGCACACCGTATTCAATATGCGAAGCTATCTTTGCGAGTAGGCCAAAACTGCTTCTGAACATGAGAGAGGATACTCTTGGTCAGATGCTAAGCCATGCCAACGTGAGCGCTGGATGCCAAGTCTTGTTGTACGAACACTGTGCTGGAGTAATCACAGGTGCATTGGCTTGGCGAATGGCTGGCTATGGAAAGATTCTTTCAATCTACGAAGGGCAACAACCGTCGTTTCTCGAAATGCTTCGACGTTACAACATGAGCTTTGCTGAAAATGCATCGATTAAATGGTTGCATGCCGGCGATGTTTACGGCGAGTCGGACGATAATGATACCGAAGAACCGGATCCCGACAAGGCTGAGCGAGATAGCTTGGAATGGCCCTGTCCGCTACAGAACCACACGAGAAAATATCTAGAGACCATGAAAACGGTTCGCGAGAAAAGGCAATTCCTAGCGAAGCGATGCGCCAGATTCACGAGAAAGCTTACCCGACAGACTCCGATGGAAAGCAAAAAAATGCTCGAAGCGAGGAAGAGCGATTCGGTGAGTTCCATACAAACAACACAGACGAATGACAGAGTATTGAACCTATTCGTTCTCTGCATCCACGACATCCACAAGTTGCTAATCCGCCGTTTTTCTATTTTTTTCAACATTTATTCCGTTGATTTTTCGTGCAGATTATTATCGCTGTGCGTTATGATCCGACAGAAACTCTTCTAGGTCTTTTGCCATATTTGGCAACATCCTCTCCGTTTGTTGTTTATTGTGAATATATTGAACCGCTCACGGAGTGTTTCATGGAACTTCAAAAGCGAAAACTCGCTATCAATCTTCGTCTTAGTGATACGTGGATGCGTGAATACCAAGTTCTACAGGGGAGGACTCATCCTAGTATGAGCATGACACAGAGCGGTGGCTTCATATTGACTGGTACCAAACTGTGTCCCGAAACAGGGCACAATGAGCTGAGCGAAGAACTTGCACAAGAACTTCGCATGACGGTGGGAGGTCGTCGTGGAAAGAAAAAGAAAGCTCAAGAAGGAGATGCAGAAGAGGGTTCAAACAAAAGGAAAAAGATAAAATGAAAGGGGTGGTTGTACGGCTGGTGCGAGCAGTGCGCGATAAGATGAAATTCATGAATAGGGAACAACGTTGCCCTTTTGAAACGTCACGAATCGAATCGAACCGAATCGAATCGAATCGAATCGAGTTGATGATGTTCATGGCTGCACGTTATCGCCAAAGTACTTTTTCGTTCAAATGTACTGGTTGAATACAATCATAGATAACAAATAAAGTATACCACAAATGCTTCGCTGAAACATCGCATAAGGGTAACAAAGCCATTGAGTGGAGGGTGATATACTTGTATATTCTGATCTTTCGTGCTCACTGATGTGGGGTTGCAAGGAATCTGTAAGAAACTTAGTATTGGATTCGTGATGTCAAAAGTGAACGACATTGCTGCCATCTGAATTGGAATGATTCATATCATTGGTAGTACGACTACTTGGGCTATTTAAAAGAAGTTGCCTACTATTCAAGAAGTGTGATACTAAGCGTTTCTGACAAGTAGCTACTAGTAGTAGTAGTAGATGGTAACAACAATGAGGCCGATGGTCACCATGACTGCTAGTAGTAGTACTACTAGTACCACTATTCCTCATTAGAGTTCTTGAGAAAATGGCTACTAGAGATTACTGCATCAGAGCTGACTTCTTTTAGATTAACCCCCAGGAGGATGGAATCGAAGCAATCATCAGAAATTGTGAACTATCTGCTCCGTGTTTAAAAGGTTACACAATTCTTTCTGCTTATACTGCTGATAGTAGTAGACCTAAAAATGCTCTTCTTACGAAGTGCTGACTCTGACTCGCATTCATACTCTTCCTAGCTCCTACCGTACTTCTACATCCCGGTACGCAGTACCCGGTAATTGGACAGCTCTTTCCCGAATCGAATCGAGCAATCCCAACCAAATGCAGCATTATTACTCAGAGTTCGTAGCTCGTGAATACGACACGTACGAATGTTGTCGCCGTTCGTCGGAATGTGACCCGAAAAATCTTCAACTCTCGAAATTCTCCGTTCCTTCTCCTGTTGGTGGTCTTTTCCGATAGCATCTCACATCCGACGAAGTACGGTATCCGTAACGCTTGCATTGTACGAAGTAATTCGAATACGACACGGAACACAGTCCATTCTCTTCGCCTCATAACCAAAGTTACTGTAACCGGAAACAATGAAACAATATTCCATTTTGATCACGTTTGCGCTTGTCTTGTGTCAATTGATTGGCACCGAGGCTTTCGTCTCAAACACCCGGTCTACGAGATCTGTCGCTGCTCCGTCCTCTCGTTTGTTTGTTGGTACGAAATTCGATCGATGATCTAATATTGTGGTGTCATCATTGCGACAGATGTTTGATTACTACGAAGCGTGGTGTTAATAGAAAAACGAAACAAGCTATGGTTGACATGGAAAACTGCCTTTTTATTTGCTACCGCGTCATCCACCTATCGTTTGACTATCAAACGTCCTTCTTTGAAAAGAAGTCTGACATCACTCAATTTTTTCCCCGCGTTTCTTCTTCCGTTTTCCATTCGACCGAAAAGGACCTTTCCAAAAGTTCTCCAACCGTGGGGAGTACAACAAGGTCGTCGAAAACTTGATGTACACACGAGGAATTACTCGCGAGGAAGCCGAAAAGGAATACGATGCATACCTCAACAATCCCAACGACTACGCCTTGAACAAAGTAAGTCATCCAATGCACTCCACACTTGGTACCAGAGAATTGGCGTGTCTCGATGATTTGTGAAATATTCTGCTGCTTTCCCATCTAACAAATTGACCCTCGTCGGTCTCAATGCGAAATCTCAATTTCTGTCGTGGTCCAGGGCGAAGCATACTACAAGTCGTTGGGGTACAAAAACTTGATGGATGGCGTCATTGGTGAAGCAGAGAAGGAAGGTCGGGGAGAAGAAGTCCGTGAGCGCATCGAAAAGTTCAGGAAAGAGAGTCAACTCAAGGGATTGGCTACAATTTCAACTTTCATCGCCCTTGGGTTTTACTTGAAAATTACCCATCCCTACGTTCCTCCCCTCTAGGCACTTCCGTGGTCGGGGAGAAATCCGTTGCATTTTTGAT
Organism: Pseudo-nitzschia pungens; assembly: GCA_037355855.1. Classification (NCBI taxonomy): domain Eukaryota; phylum Bacillariophyta; class Bacillariophyceae; order Bacillariales; family Bacillariaceae; genus Pseudo-nitzschia; species Pseudo-nitzschia pungens. Next base: position 4,050,314 of record CM074761.1, on the reverse strand, counting down.
GGGATTGACGGATGGTATGGTGCACGATGTTGGTTGTTTTGTTGCGGTCGTAGAGTACTGTAGACATTCTATAATGCCATCATTTGGTCACGATGAATCTTTCTTTTATGCGCACAACTGCAGGACTGAACGTCAGCCACAGTGACGTAGATTGAGCTATCAAAAAAGACGTAGATCTCCGTTTCTTCTGTTGCGAATGCAAATATCCAGCCGTATCGCATGCAAGTGCACAGTTCGATCGATGACGACCGACCGTTGTCACTTGCATCGCTAGACGACGATTCTTGTCTCGAGTCCTTTTGTCTCGTAACTTCATTGATCATGTCATCAAACGCGAGGCAGACGTCCAATGGCAAGCGAGATGCCAACAAATGCCGACAATCGAGTCCCCATGCCGACCATTCCAACGTAGTCGAACGATGCCCCGTGCGTTGCGGTAATGGTTCATTGACCCTTTTCGCGGGACCCAAACCCATGAACCGCCGTCCCTCGTTCCTGTTTTTGGTGCCGTTCGACGTCCCTTTCTTCGAATCGCGCGCGGATGGAAGCTTCGGATCCAGCAGCAACACCATTTTTTGTGTTGCTCGTTCGAGAAAAATAATGCTCTGCCCGGCCTCGCTCCCGCATTCCGTTGACCATGATTCGGAACGATGGCGCACCGGAGAATTTTGAGGAACTATGCGGATGACGGTTTCCGAAAGTTTCTCCTCCAACTCCATGAGCAACAGCTTTGTGCTAGAAAGCTTGTTTGGTGCCGAAGGATCGACCGGAATATCGAGAAAAATCAAAAAGCTGAAACCTCGGAATTCGAACAGGACCATGTGTGGGCTTGAGTCATCATCACGGGGAATGGCACCTCCGTGGTTCTCCTTGTCGCTCGCTGAATTCGCGAGGGGCAAGTGAACACGAGGAGCCCATATGTCGTGTTCAATGCTGCCAAAGTCGAGGCTGTATGTTTCATCCGAAGCATCCAGCATGAAGGACGGGGGCGACGACACGAATCGACCTCGACAAAACACATCCCTTCCGGCTTTTTTGTCCCCCCGCTTTGCATCTCCCGGCTCCCCGGGTGCCGCCGTCGTTCTGCTCGGTGGCTCGTCCACCATCGGGGTAAGATGGCGCGCCAGTCGTTTCAAAAAGCCCGGTTGCAATTCCGGCAGCGATGACGACGACGACGAAAAACTCGCGTTGGCCGACGACGGTGCGTGGCTCATTTTTGTTCTGTACGAAGCCATGTGCGCCATGAGTAAGCCCACGGTATCGTTCGAAAGATCGTGTGTTTCGCAATCGGACAAGGAACACAGCAGTTGGCCGCTCTTGTAAATTGCAATTCCGAGCAGAGACGTGTTCGACGCATTATTTCTATCCAACGAACTCCGAGAGTGGTCTTTTAATATTCGAAGGGTGGATTGTCGCAGGGACTCTAAAGTCCCGGGTTCCATCGAACAGGATTGTGATTGGAATGTGTGACTACCAGAAACCTGAGCGATTGGGGCAGGAATCATTTCTACTAGACATCGACCTGCCCCACCGTTCCGAATGCACACTTCGAGGAAGTGGCTCAGGTATTCATTGTAATGAGATTCCAAATCCAGACGTAGCGATCGGATAGGCAACCACTTTCGGAGTGCTTCGATTTCTTTCTGCAGTTCCCCGATGTGCTGGTTCGTTTCTTCGACATCCCGATCCAAGGTCGAGGGGTCACGAAATCTCGATAGTTTGGTTCTATTCCGGCGGATACTTTTCAAGCACACGAACAGCCTTTTCATTCCCAGATATGGACAGTCTCGTTCTTGGGTTTCGGTTGTTGTTGTTGTGGCTGTTGTCGTCGTTGTTGAAGAAGGAACTGCCTTCAGCCGAAGATCAATGCCACCCCCGCGCAGCATACAAAACAATCGATGAGATCGTTCGATGGACACCGATACAGCAAGTGGATTTGCGCTTCCGGCGTTGGATTTAATGCCGTTTTGATACAGTCTCGACACCTGCACTATCGCCACAACACCGGAGTTCGATTCCAAGGGAGTGAAAACCAGGACCGAATTTCCAAAGTAAACGGATGTCGTATTGTCTTTGTCTTTGTCTTCGCCGTCGTCGTCGCTGCCTTCTTCGCTGTCACCCTTGTCGTTGTCGCCTTTGTGGTCATCATCGCTCTGGTGAGGTATTTTCAGCGACATCGGAAGCGTGTACAAGGCTTTGCACAACCCCAGAAAGCTCACGGCCTCTTCCAATTGGCTGCCACCGCCACCGCCATTGCCATTGCCACTGCCCGATGTCAGATTCCAGTCGTCGTCGTCCTCCCCTATCGTTGTACTGCTGGTACCTACACGCCTGTCCTGGTGAAAATAGAGGATTTCCTCTCCGAGTTCTTCAATGGATGCATTTTCACCCAACTGCTCTCCATCCATGCATCGTTCGTACAGGCCGAAATGTGCGATCAGAATTCGTTGTATGGGCGATGACGGCGGCAGCGGGTGATCGGGACCGTGCGCGGGTGAATTGTTCATTCGTGCCATGGCATCGTGTGGTCGAAGCAAAGGAGGAAATCCGGTAGGGACGCCCAGAGCCGGCGTGTATTTTGTTTTTTTCTGACGACAACCAGCTGGCGCAAGTTATGTTTGATCCCTCGTCACCGTACTCCGTAACGTATGGGACTGAAAAAATACTAGTGACAATAATGTTATCATCGGTAGTTTCAGTTCGGCGGGTATGTTTGATTCTCTCAAATCGAAAACTTCGACATGGGTTGGAAGAGGTTCGAATCTTTCTGACGGTTTTTACTAATTGCTTCCGTTCTTCATCCATTCAATTCTGGCATGACTTCCTCATACCGGGATGCCAGAATGAATGAATCTACCGGTAGCTGTTATTTTTCGCAAAAATTTGGATTTCAAAAATGAATGATGAAAATATATTTTTATGTAAAATTGAATAAGGGGGAACCAAAAAAATAAAGAATACTAAAAGTAAGATTACTTTGGGTTCAAGTATCTCGTTTCTTCCACGTGTTACAAGGTGTACGGTAGAGTACAAGCATTGGCTGTCCGACTAAACTGCGCAAGGTTGAAACCGGTTTAAACCGTACACGCAAACGTAAGGTTAGTCAGTGCAACAACGACCGAGTAAAATCTGTACGTTACGTTTTTGTACGAACTGATGATGCCTTCCGATCTCGTTAGCGTTCCGGTCATCCCTTCACATTCCACCATTCGTATTATTCCATCTACTACGTATTGACCAACAGAACAAAAGTCAGGAATCTGATCAAATCAAATTCAATCGAATCAAACCCGATCGAACGACATACAGCAATACATTATTTGAATTGGAAACATCATGTCGCTAGCAACGAGTGGAGGAATCAGCGCCGGCGCAGGAGCCGGTGCGGTGTCCATGGCATCGTCTGCCCACGCAAGTGCCGTGTCCATGCCCGTTCAGCCGAACGCCCCCCCAATTGCGGATATTCCACTTGGAACAACCGCCGCCCCTGCAAACTTGTCGGCACTGGGTGCCGATTTGGTCGATAAATCACAACAACTATCCCTGAAACAGGTCAAGGACCTAGCGGAAATGCCCATCGTGGCCATTGATTTGTATTCCAGCGAACCGATCGTGTCGTCGTTCCCGCCAAAACCGAAAGATGGACAAGACGACGGATTGCAACCGACGGTTGTCGGAAGAATGAAGGACAAGATCGCGTTGAAAACATCCGAAGCATCGCACAAGATCTTCCGAAAGTGGTTGTCGAAAAGCAAGGGCTACGAAGACCTCCAGTCGAGCGTGTTTTCCAAGCTAGACGACAAGTCGGCGGTCGTGATTCAGAGTCCGGAACTCTGGATGGGACTTCGTCGTCTCGAGGAAGGCCCGGAATACCTAAAGAAAATGGTGACCTACGACGAGTCAAACACACCTGCCTTTGCGGAAGAGGCTTCGCAGGGCGTTGGAATGTCACTGGCGAACGGAACGCTGGATGGATCCGTCCCCGAGGGCGATGATTTCGACAGAGTGGTGTGCAAGGTCCGATTGCACGAGTCGAAAAAGGCTCTGACTGTGCTACCGGAAGAAATGCTTCAGCTCATGCTGAATCAGGCACAATATCACGTGTCACGCAAGATCAGTGCCGAAAGCGGCGGTGACGAAGACGACATGGACAACATTGTGACGTATCCGTGTGCCATTGCGGTACCGGGTCCGTATTGCAACGATCAATCCGTGGAAGCCCTCTTGGATGCTACCAATGGCACAGGAGTTATTTTACAGCGAAGTGTGTGCGCAGTTGCCGGTGCCTTAATACCAGGAACGGAAGAGAAACCGAACGTGTTGATGCACCACCTCGATTCTATACTCCAAACGCGTCAAAAGGAGTATCAGCTGGAAAAAATAAAAAACAAAAACGCCAGTTTTGACGATAGCACAGTGCTGCTGTTAGCAGGAGTCAGCAAAGACACCACGGAATGCACGGCGATCGAGATATCTTCGAGAGACAGCGACAAATACGCTTGCCCTTACGCCAACTTCAAGGTCATCTGTAGTGTTTCGTACCGCCACGAGGACCCCGCGTCCATCTTGAACAAGTGTTTTGTCGAGCTCTTTGAAACCTTGGACCACGTCGCCCCCGATACGCCAACTCCCACCGCGTTTGTTTCGTACGGTTCTGTTGCGGAACAAAAGAATATTCAAGCGAAATGGGACAAGCAGAAGAAGGGGCTCGAGACATGGGAAGAAATTCCACACTTTTCTACCAAGCCAGACTGTGTGGCGAATGGAACTGGATTGCTTGCAGGAGTGAGCCATGGTCGTCTCGTCAACTTTGTGCAAGTGCCAAACAAGAAAAAACCAAAAGCCCAATTGGCTCTTCAAACCATGAACGTAGCTCCCGTCGCTGTGGGAGTAATGATGAACTACCATGGTGGCCAGGAAGGCAAATGGACCCCGGTCAAGACAATTTTTGACTTTGACCGCCGTGTCCCTGCCGGACCCTTCTCCATCGAACTAAGCGCGGCAGAATGTGCCATTCGTCGCGAGGGTAAGATCTCTGACGATTCCGACGAGAAATTCTTCAAGGCAGTGACAGATAAAGAAGCAGCCAGATATATACCAGAACGAGAGCAGGCAGCGCTGAAACTGAGGGTCCAAATCGTTCAGAAATTCACGAGGGACGGAGAATGGATCAAGATTGGCGATCAAATGAGTCCCTTGGTTGTTCTAGAAAAGGACGAAGAAAAAACGGCCTGTGAAAAGGTGTCGTTGGAATTAAGTCTGGGAGTATCAGGATTGATCACACAGAGCCTTCAAGGGGACAGGTAAGGCCGTTTGAACGCACCCAAATGTTTGTATCCATATTATACAAAATCTCTCTTCGCTTTTTTTTTTCGCACACAGAAGATTGTTTTGACGAAGTTGTTTCCACTTGTGACTCACAACTGTATTGATCACGTTTAAATTTCTTGTCATCATAGACAATCTGTTGTCCAGGCAACTAAGTCTGCAAGATGGTCGGCCATTCAATGGTATTTGGGTGTCGCGTTTGCAATCCTCTTTTTTGGCGGATTTCTCGTCAAATCTTACTGGGAAGAACATGTCCTCGAAAGAGATACCCGAAGATTGCTTGCCTACTACAAACATGTCTTACCTGGTTCTATGCTCGATGGAGACGAACAGAATGCTCGGTATGTGGCGTACAAATACCGTAACAAGAAGCACAAGCTTTGGAGAGGCCTCGAAAAGAAATACGATGTTCCTGTTTTGCTCGAACACGAGTGGGAAGACTGGAAAGGAGATGACGAGAGTGAGGATCACGAGGACCTTGACGCGAACGAAGAAGAGGAGGGCAAAGAACAAGAGCTCTGAGCGGAGGCATCGTAATATTATGTTTCTTTTTAATTAAACTTCCAATTTCTTTTTCACGATTAGCGATGTAGCTTTAAATTAGGACAGATTCATTGGAACGCTGTCGTCAACTTATTCTTAATTGTTTTGTACTTTCCGTCACATGTTGCACAAAATAGCACGGCTATCGACAAGGAGTATACGTCTGATACCATTATTGTTACAACAGTTCATCCTCTTTCAGTTCCATGCAATTGCCGACTACTTCGTAATTGGCATCGGAACGGGTGCAATCATCTCGTGTTGTGGTCGAGCTCTAAACACGGGGATTGAATCTGCGACCACCAGAGACGTCTTGCCGGCAGAGGGCCGTCCTCAAGGAGAAAGAACTCGACCTGCTGTAATAGACGTTGTAATACATGTAGGCATGTATGCCTTCGCGTTCGCGTGATGGCTAATCAAATTGGAATGCTAGTCCAGCCTCCCATCGGATTTCTCTTCGTAGAATTCTGTAAGTCCTGGAAGACTTGGTTCTGACAGGACTTTGCATCTATGGTTGTAGAGGTAAGGGGCGTCGTAGAAGACTTTTGAGTCCCGTTCGTATTGGAATCAAACTTCACTGTCTGTTGCTTGTTCAGTGCAGAAGAGCACGAAGACGATCTTTTGTGATACAGTTCTGGGGTAGGGGGTGTCGTGTTGATGTACCAGCCCCACTGAGGAGACATCTCCGCGTTGCTTGGGCCATGTGTCTTGTTCTCTACCGATGGATGTCCTCCATATGGCCTTGTTGGCATGATCAGTCCATTTCCTGCTGTTCGTGGATTCATGTTTGGAATATACCTTGATGCTCCAACAGACGTGATTCTATCTTGATGTGAAAGTCCACCGGCCTCGTGCCGGACGGATCTTGATTTCCTCATGGCCGACTTCGTTGGTCTTTGCAGACTCGAAGTTGCCGACGAGTATGGGTTACTGTTGGGATCATGATGCAGTGTACTCTGTTGGTTTCCCATTATCAGTTGATTTCAGTTTCCCAAATAATCACAGAAGATACAAACACAGAGACTTGTTGAGTTCGATGACACGAAATACTTGACGGATTCAATCACACAACTCAACTGCCATTTCAACCGCGAATGCGTTGAAGAGAGAGAGAGAGAGAGTGCGGTCGTACGATTTCAGGTACGAGATGAGCCACACCAGGTGATGACGGTCGTGGGACTGCTGGGATTGGTGGCAGCAATCAAGACCGCAATCAATCAGTCAATCAATCAATCAACGGTGAACTCTGACAGAGAATGAATCGTTTTCGAGGGGTAAGGTTAGGCACAGACTTTTTTTTGTCCGACTTGTTGACACCGGCCAGGATGACGCACTGTGAAGCGAAAACTGAAATAGTTCTCGCTTGACATCTTTTTCCGTCGAAGTCGATTCAGTCAAGATCAAGATCGGCAGAAAGGGCAAACGAGTCGAACAAGTCGTAGATTATCTCGAACTGCAAGATACCAACTTTTGCGAAACTCGCGAAAACAACGTTACGAAAGAAAGCATCCCACCGTCCCGGTGCCCGTTCAATATGGCAGCAACGAAGAACAGATCCGCATCTCAACGAACTCGAAAGCATACTTGTAGAGCATTGCTGCGCACGATCAATATCGAATGATGTGCTTACCTCATCATTTTCGTAGACTAACGGAAGTCCGCTTTCGTCGGACCAGCTCATCTTTTTCGTGCGCTTCATGCCTCCTTGGTTGTTGCGGAAATGATCACTTTTGCATTCTTGCGGTTTTGTTTGCATCGAATCTTGTGTAGAGGTGGCGTCAGATAATCGTCGCTGGATCGATACATTCGTGCAGTCGGTGGCTGCCACACGGAACTGGGGATCCAAGTCACTCCTCGGGGTGTTATCGTCATCGACATCCATGCTCCTACCATGATGATGATTTATCCCAGAGTCGCAATCCATATTACTGGCAGCAGACGATTCGTCCGCTCCTAGAATCCCCCCAAGAACGAGGAGGGGGACGCGGACAAATGCCGAAAAGATGTTGAACCCATCAATGCGATCGGCTTCAAGGTTTTGTTCAAAGGCCATTTTCGTCTTTTTGTTTGTGCTCGGTTTCACGCCAAGATCTGTTATTCCAATTATCACGCTTCAAATTTACGCTTCTAGATGTCTCTTTTCATAGAGTTATGGTATGAGTTGCTACATGCCGTAGTGGTATTGGTTGTTTCGAAAACGGATTTGATTTTGTGAAATCTAATTCCGAAACGATAACGTGTGTTAAGTATAGTACTGTGTTGATGAAGATGTGCCGTGAGGAACAATTTGTTGCGGACGAAAAAAAATTACACGCGTTTGTTCATGATGCCTCTCTTCGAACGATTCACAAGGACGGTTTGCAACTAAGGTTTACCGCACTCGTACTGGACAATCATTGTTGAAGGAAGGCGGCCTTGCCAGCATTGCTTTATCTAAAAACAAAAATAACAAAGTTTTTCGAAAGCGGTGTCGGGTTTCTTGTGAATGCCATGTTCTTTGTTTCTTTTGTATGCCGGAGCGAGCGAGGGTCGGCACTGTTCGCCAAATAATGTTCTCCTCTTTTTTCGAACACAAAACAAAATTCCCCCTAAAATACGTCCCCCATAATTCATCCCCATCCTTATCCTCATTCAGATTCTGAGAGGCATTATCGGTCAATCGCCTCATTCATCGCCACTCATTCTTCTTTCAGAAACACATTTCGTTGAAAATGGAAATTCGGAAATTCAACCACAAAGAACCTTCAACGTAAGTACCTCCGGAGTCTGAACATGATGTTCGTTGAAAAATTAACACCTTTCGAATCCAATTTCTGTGTTTAGTAAGGTTTACTGTATGATTTAGATTCCAGGCAAGGATTTTACGGGTATGTACTTAGAGGTAATTACCCTTACTGCCCCCATCTTGATCTAAGCTCCAACTAACTGTGGCGCTACTCGTGGTGTCATCATCTTTCCCCCCTTAAAATCGCTCTCTTGTGTTCTTCGTGTCGTTGCATGATCCTCACTTATTTCACAGTTCGATTTGGCACGTGTGCTGGATCGTCAAATACAGTTTTTCGTTCGTAATACGATCACCGATCACCGATTCTAATTTAAAACATACCGGTACTAAGTTCGAAGTTTCTGTGATCGTTCCGACACACATCCCCTTCAACCGAGAGATGGAAGGATGTACCGCTACAACGGAGGGAATGGACGAAATTATTCCAACAATCATAAGTGCTCTATCGCTCGGTGACACGCCCGAGGTCACCAGAAGCTCCAGTAGCACATCCGCTATTCGCCGTCAACGTTCGAAGGAGAAGCAAGAGCAGCATGGTTCTATTGAGAAAAGGATCCCATCAATCAGGAGCTCTGGGGAAAGCAGCAATCGTCGTCGTCGTCAGCGTCAGCAACAAGGACAACCCTATGTTGTAGAGAAATCCTCGACAGCTGGCACAGAGGAAGACAAAAACTATCTTGACGTTTTTCCTACGATTGTCAATGTGTTTACGACAAACGATGATGCAGAGAGCAACAACAGTTCGACGAATCGATCCCAAAAAGCGGATAGTTACCATGGAGAGCGTAAATCCATTCCTCCTGAGTTAGCAAAGGTCAATGAGCTGACAAGGAGCAGAAGTTATCACAGTCCGAGTGTCCATGACACATGTACTGCACAGGTCCTTCCATCGATTCGGAATGCGCTTTCGTTGGATAATGGGGATATAGTAAGAATCAAGGGGAACGATGGAGTCACAAGCAGTTTGAGTGGGAGTCAGGTATATCCCTTCATGAGGAATGTTTTTTCGATGGACTTTACCGATACTACCCAGAACTCCAGGAATAGTAAACAAGAAATGCGGTTCAATATGCCGTCGATGATTGATGAGTGCAACGAAGATTCATCGGAGCGGGGCAAGAAAACGCGACAGAAAATCGTCGTGACGCGAGCCTACGAAGTCAAAGAACATTACCTCGAATCAATATTTTATGTTTCTATTTCAGCAATTCTTGGATCTGTATTTCGAGTTTACATGGCAAGGATATTTGGTGTGGACTGTGAATACGGAAAAGTCGGCGACTTTTTGTACCCTTTAGCAAGCAACATCTGCGTCACGAATGGCGGTCGAACTGAACAGACGGGTGGAGCACTATTCACAGATCTTCCCTCGAACTTTTTCGGAAGGTAAGAAATGATTTCGTATCGATGCTATCACATCCTGGAGAAGCAACGACAACTGACTCAACTTTTTCGATACAGCTTCTTAATGGGTATGATAACTCCTCCACTTGGCGACCCAAGAGCTAGATTGCCATGGTTACACAGGGATCATCCACTGCAACGCGACGAAGTTTTTCATGCCAGTTTAGGCACCGGCTTCTGTGGCTGTTTGACGACCTTTGCATCTTGGAATACACAGATGGTTGTAATGTTGGATGGATCATATTGTGAACTCGGTTCACAAGTCATAACGGTCTTTTTTGGATACATAATAGGAATGATGGGTGCGTTGCATGGTTTTTTCTTCGGTAGACAGTGTGGCATGTGGATGTACACCTTCAGACACAGGAATAGTGACAACGAGGGAAGCGCATCTCGTGGAGATAACATCGAAATGGACGATGCATCCAGCAGCGAGTCTCTAGCCTCGATAGATGAAGGAGTCGAGTTGGTAGACGACGACAATGTGAAATTACAACCTGTACCCAGTCACCTCCACAAGATTCCCCTCTTCATGACGGCAGTAGCCTTACTTATTGGTTTCGTAATTGGAGATGTTGTCAGTGATATTGAATTTTACAAGGGAATGATTTTGGTGTGGATTCTGTCTCCTGTGGGGTCTTTGCTGCGTTGGAGGCTGTCAAATCTTAATGTCCAGAACAAGGATGGAAGGATTAACATACGTACAAGTTGGATACCTTGGGGAACTTTTACTGCTAACATGTTCGCTACTATAATTGCGGCTTGTATGGAAGGGTTGAACGATAGATACCTTTCTGGATCCAGACGAACGTCGACAACAACCAAATGGGTTGATTCAATGATCTTTGCGTTGAAGACAGGCGTTGCAGGAAGTTTATCCACTGTGTCCACCTTGGTGAAGGAGAGTGTTCATTTGTCCGAAAAGTATTCAGGTACTGCCAAAGGCCATTACTATTTCTCGATGACATGCCTATCGGGGTGTCTTCTGGGTCTCATGGTGTATGCCACAACAATAAGAGTAAACAAGTAAATGATGCTATATCCTGCTAAATTAGATCATTCGATCCCATCTCAAATTTTCGACTATCATGACTCTTCCGTTGCTATGCCTATCCTTACCTCGACTTTCTCAAAAAGTGGCACTGGTCACAACTGCATCCTTCGCTTCTTTTAAGTCACGATATGTATTATGCAGGCAGTATGGATCTAAGCCATCTCTGACAATCTGTGTCGAGGGAGTCAAGCCTACGAAATCCTGGCTTTGCTTTCGTTTCTTCAACGACAACCCTAGCGGAGTCGTTGCAGGTGTTGAAAAGCGGCAAGAGTTGCGGTGTAACGTTTCGGAGCAACTTGACTTTGTTTGCTTCATCCTTCGTTGTGGATCCACTGAGGACCTCTGCATACCGCACAAGACCCTTTTCCAATCTATAGGCAGAGTTCAACAGGACCGGAATCAAAATTGCAAGACTCTTGTTCTTCCCCGACAATTTTGTGCTTTGAAGGATCCAGCGCGTGGCTCCTCGAATGGCGCATCCACCCATAAACAAGGCGCCAGGAGGAAGAATCCAAGCATCTTCGTGATTGTCTTCTGAATCAGCAATGAATCGCAAAGCTTCGCCAATACCTCCCGCGTACGCACACAACGCACGGATAATGGGCACAGCATATGGATCAATCGTATGTCCCCCCCCAGTGTTTGATGTTGATTCAATCCAGTTGTGTACTCCAGCTCCTTCGAAAGCGGTTAGAATTGCGAGACGGAGAACATCATCTTCTAGATGAGGCGAAGATTCATCCTTGTTTGTTTTGTATAGGAGAGTTTGGGCCATGTTTTGCATCGCCGCATTATTTCTTTTTTGTTCTTCTTGCTCGAGGTCCATCCAAACGGAGGCGTTTGAAGAAAGCTTTCCAAGCTGCAGCACCAACTCTTCGTTCGAATGCAGAAGGCTTCGAAGGATCACATCCACAAATATTTCCATACTTGCATCACCGCCGGATGCCTCTTCCACAAGTTTCTTGATATTTGAAGGAGTTTTACAGATAAAGACTCTCAAGGTGTAGTCGAAAATATACATGTACAACACAATGGGAGAGGGTACAGTTATCAGGCATACCAGAAGATCATTCCAGCTCAGAGAAGAATTCTGGACAAATATAGAGACCACCAGAACGGGTATTGCGAAAATGACTGGACCAGCAGCCTTGAGGTAATTGAGAAGACTGGCCTGATCAACTATGCTCGTCGATCGATAGTGATTTGGATCAATTTCATGATTGGTTCCTTGAATTGTTGTGAGTAAGAGTTGCATTGTAGTGGACGCGATGCACAACAACATTAACATCATCTTGACCTCTGGATAATCTTCTCCGAACGAATCATATGAAAACGGCAGAACGGACGTGAAAGCCACGGCAACGGCAACAACTATCGATATTACGATCTGAGCGGCCAACGATTTTGACGAAGGGAGCTGTAGCCTTCTTGGATTGATTTCGTTCTTCTCTGTGAGCTTTGGTTTTCGCACCTCATAAGGTTGACAAATCTTTTGGGGTGCATTGAGCGTGGACCCTGCACTGCGAATAATATTCCGGAAGGCTCTGGTATATGGATTGACATACAACGGACTTGACGAGCAACGAACTGGATAGAATGACAAGGGCAGTCGCTGTGAGGTTTCTTCTCTTTCGTTGAGACCTCACTAGGTCACTTGAAGAAGGACGTGTCTCGTGTAAACTTACCAACAGACTGAGGTCCGATATATCGAGCAACTGAAAAGACGTTGTGAAAATGAGATGGCGCATTTCGCTTCAACATTGATGTACAATTCACTTTGTTTGCGATTGAGACGGCTCGGATCCTTCACTTCACTTACCAATCGACAACCCCAGCAAAAATCCACCCGCAGCGAGTCTAAGCGAACCGGTGAACGAAATCGTTGGTCGCCATGTCAAGGTGGATCTCATGCCAAAGACTTTCTCGAGAGGACCCACAATCAACTGAGTCGCAACCACAGCTCGCTGCAAATGCCACGAGCAAGATAATTCCTCTCGACTGATCCAAGGATTGTAGTCCCTTTTCTTTGGACGGGGCGGCCTTTGTAATGGAACGTTCGAGGAGTTTCGATACAATCGCGGTAATGCAAATAGCCAGAAGGCAGTGCTGATCGGTTGCACCGTCCAGGATGCCTCCAAACACCATAGATGTAAGAGGCAACGACATGATCAAGAAGGGTCCGGCGAATAGCATGAAAATGATGGGTCGATACGTCAACATCAATGCTGTGATCGTACTCGAAGACGGCGGAGTCCGAACTCTTGAAGGCTCGGGATTGGAGGACATCGTTATTGCTGTTATTAATATCGACACCGTTGTCGACACAACTGGGAAGAATTGAGGGGTCGAATGCCTGGTGGAGGATCGTTCCTTGACGCAGTTACTCCCAGCATTTACGAAGGAAGCTCACGACTTTCTAATCACCGGATGGAGAAAAGGAAAGTGAAAAAAATGATCGGGCCGACCGTCAAACATCCATCGATGATCACCAAGCACGGATTTTGAATCCGTTCGTGGTTCATCGCTTGCCGTCTGATTGTGATGTCCGAAGGACTTTCTCCTATCTATTATCTAGTGTACACCATGGGAATACATACTATCATTACGAAGTCAGAGTCCTTGGTCCTGTGGGCACTTAAAACTAAAAATAAAAAAAAAATAATAATAATAGTATCATCTCACACCACAACATCAGAGGACAACAGGATCAAGAAAACACACCTTTCTGCTTTGAGTTATTACAATTATTATTATCATCATCATCATTAGAAAGTTTGAAAATTAAGTCAAAGCAAACCCATATTCAATAGTATGGTACGGGTATTCCTGAAACTACGGAATCCAAACTCAAAAACAGTGGCAACGTAGTACACTTCTTTCTATTGTTTGTAAATAGCATCATGCTGTATCGCTTAGGCTTGCAGTCTTCCTGTCTCCATCCCTGTCATCCCCAAAGCAGAACGATGTTATATACTCCTAGTTGAGCTGTGGTGAATTCCCCTCAAGAGGTCGGTTGTCGAATGAAGTCTAGTCCAATTGCACCTTCGTTTTACTCCTAAAGTAGCAGATAGGGTTGTTCCTCCATGTCAAGTCTCTCCAAGATTGGATCAGTTATCATTAATCCCTTGCTCTAGTAGTATCGACTCGGTACCACATCAAAACTAAGGGAGACGAGCGTATCCCATCACGCTGTTTAGATCCCTCTCATCAAAGTGAATCGGCACATCGTTTTGTTTTCAGCAGTAGAATACTAGTGATGTTACAACCCTGATCGATCAAAGGATGTGCGCTACGTATTTCATTCAGAAGCAAGTGGTCACAGAATCAAGATCTTTTTCATCATCTGGATATAACACTGTTGAAAGCTGCTTGGCTCAGGGTCACTTTGCCACTCTGTTGAGAACGTTTCTTTCCTTGCTTTTGCTTCTCGAGAAGCTTTTTCTTGCGAGAGATGTCGCCTCCTCCAACCATTTTCCCGGACTTCACGAGGACATCCTTTCTGTACGCTCGAATCCTTTCGCTTGCAATAATCTTCCCGTCGGCCTTGGCCTGAATGACGGTAACGAATTGTTGACGAGGAAGCACTTCCTGCAGTTTCTTGCAAACGACCCGAGCCTCGGCTTGTGCTCTTGGGGTGTGGCAAACAAACGACAAAGGCCCCACGGCCTCGTTGTTGAGAAAGATATCAACCTTCGACAGACGTGCCTCTCGCAACGGAGGATCTGCTTCAAAGGTGTCCAGACTCCCGTATCCAGCGGTAGCGGTTTTCAACATGTCGTGGAAGTTCACAACAACTTCGGCCCATGGCATTTGGGCCTCAAACATCCAGCTAGTCTTGTCGATGGTTTTTGTTGTCAGGTTCGTTCCTCTCTTGTTTGTTATCAGCTCCATGACGGCTCCCGCGTATTCCACAGGTGCCATGAGTCGGACTTCCACTACGGGTTCTTCGACCGTAAATTTGGTTCCGTATGCGGGCCACTCCTCCAGGTCTTCGACCACCTTCGTGATTGGCTCCGTCAAATTGTTTGATTTGCTTGGCAAGAGCGTGATGTGGTACGGGACCTTTGGCGGAGTAACCACCGCCTCGATGCCGAATTCGTCCGACAGGCGCTGACGAAAAACTTCCACGTGCAAAAGCCCCTGGAAGCCGACGCGCAGACCCGGCCCCAGGAACGGTCCACCGCTTTCCGAGCCGTTGGAGCCACCGGAATCCGCTGTTCGCGTTACTTCCAGCCCTTTGTCGTTGAGGGCCAAGCGGTCGACGGCATCGCACAACTCTTCGAATCCGTCTTCTTCTTGCGGGTGCACCGACGCATACAACACCGAATTGGACGAGGACCCCGCAATGCTGGTTCCGTTGCTGGCACTCTGGTTGAGAGACGGAATGCAAATATCTTTCCCGACGTCCTTGTGGAAGATGAGAATGGTCCCGGGATCTGCTTGCCTCGGGTCCCGGAGACCAAATCGAACGTATCCCATTTGTCCTCGACGCAATTTCCCCGTTCGTCGGTTTCCCGGCAAGACAATCCCTACTTCTTGAACGGAAAACGATTGTGTCGAAGACGGCGACTGCCGACGACGGCTTGGGTTGCTCACCAGTTGTCTTGGGTGTGCTGGCAATCGCGATCCGATCCCCCTCTCGGATCGATCCGGAGATCACCTGGACGATGCAATTGACACCGCGCGCATCGTACCAAGAATCCACCACTTGTGCCCTCAGGTGGGGACTCATCTCGGTTCCCTCTGCGTCCGTTTCCTCGTCGTCGGCCAGCGGTCGAGGAGGAGGAACGCGCCGGCAAATGGCATCCAGGAGCGGAACGATGCCGATGCGACTCCGGGCACTCGTGGGGACGATGCTTTCGGGATCATCGACCGACAACCACTCCGAGACCGTCAGCGCAACATCGATGGGCCGCGCCGCATCCAGGTCGATCTTTGTCATTGCCAGGATGAGTTCGGGCGGATCGGTCATGGATTTCGCCTTCTCGTGCACCGTCCAGGACTGCGCCTGTATTCCCTGCGTCGCGTCCAGCAGCAGCACCGCGCCCTGAACAAACGACAGCGACCGAGCGACTTCCGAGGAAAAGTCGGAGTGCCCGGGAGTGTCCACGCAATTCAATAGCAGCACGCCGTCGGGCCCCACGGCCGACGGATGCGGATACAGCATGGACGCCGCACTGGCCTTGACGGTGATGCCTCTCTCGCGCTCCACCGCCAGCGTATCGAGGAGCTGGATTTGTTCCTTTTCGTCCCGGCGCTCCGCGTTGGATTTGCCGGCATCGCTCGCGGAAGCCTTTTTCGTGGCATCGATCTCTCCGTCCCCGACACCACCGCCGGCATCGGCGTTGGCGTTGTCTCGGGCACTCTCGAGTGCAACCTCTTGGGATTCTCGCCCCATGTTGCCGGTGATTTCCAGCAGCCTCGAGGTGAGGGAGGATTTCCCGTGATCGACGTGCGCTATGAAACAAAAATTCCTCACGTCCTCCAGCGGAATGCGGTCGAGCATCTCTTGGTAGTTGTCGTCGTTGATCGAAACGAGCCTCTCGGGGATTTGGGGCGTCCGTGGATCCTCGTCACCGTCGTCGTTGATTGCGGCGTGGGGAGAGCGGCAAACGGTGGATGTGGAATACGCCGCAGAGCGAAGGACACCTTGAAGCAGCCGGCGATGATGAATAGTTCGCTTCCGGAGATGGACGTTCGTCGTGTTTCGAATGAGCGGGAGGAGTGGCGAGTCGCGGTGGAACAACCTTGCATTGAGGCGACAAAGGTCGGACGCTCGGCGCGTCCACAAGGATCCCGCGAGGTGTTTGGTCGCCATTGTTCTATTATTCAATAATACTACTATTATTTCTGAATTGCACTGTGTTTCATGGTCCAGAAAAGGTTTTGGTGATTGATTGATACGGTATGAAAGGCGCCGTCGTCCTGAGTTGAAAGGGTAGTTTCGTGCTTGTGTAGTATGTTTACAAGTCCCTCGACATGCACGACTTCGATGTTGATGTTCGATTCGCAAGTTCTTCGTGTGATGAGAAACGAGAAACAGGAACAGACGCATCGATTGACTAACCTTACATACTGACTACAAGAAGTATTGACTGTTGATGATGCGATCTGATCATTGGCACGAGTTGTCCGTGATTGAAAGTGTGATCCAGTCGTTGGTCCGTCTAGATGGATGGCTGTGGTGTTGTGAACTACGAAGTACGAAGCAGCATCGGTATGTATGAGTAAGAATCTTATCGGGTGTTGTGCGAACGAAAAAGATGGAAAAACAAAAAAATTGATGAATGAATCATCACAAAATCTTCAACAATCTTCCTGCATTGTGAGCCCTTGTGATTACTAGTATTACTGTATTTGCCCGGTGCCAGTTGGCAATTTCGAAATCGGAACCGTGCGAACACAGAAATCACTGCTTGCGTCCATCCCGTGTTTGGTCGACCGGGCCATCCATCCAGTGCGTCCCACAGTTTCGAAACCGATCGAATCCGATTGCAAACAACCACGATCATCCTCCATTGGGGTTCGTCGAGAGGATTCATTCAACATGAGCGGAAGAACGCGATTGATTGGCGATAGCCGCCGGCGGATGGTTTTGGGTGCAGCGATGCTCTGGTCCCTGTCCATCTCTGCGTGCTGCGCGTTCCAGGCTTTGCACGGCGGCATCGCCGCTCGACAACGACCGGATTTCTCCCTCTCCATGTCGTTGTCCGGGTCCGAAGACGATCCGGCCGTGCTAGCGATTCGATCCCTCGCCAGCTACCACGAGGGGCAATGGACCGGCCGAGCGAGATCCTTCACCGTCACCCCGGACGTCGCAGCGGGCGTCGTCAAGAGAAAGCTATCACAAGAATACACGGTTGCCGTCAGGCTCGGAACCTCCGACATAACCATCGATCCGTCGACGTCGGGGGAACCCGACCTCGGCACGATATCCTTGTCCGAAACGGTCAGCTGGGGCGACAAGATTTCTCACCGACTCATCCCCCTCGTGGAATCTCCCGGGGCATCGTCGTCGTCCCAAAAAAACAGCAACCGGGGGCCGGGTTGTTCCGGTGACGTCGACGTCGACGACGTGGACGGATCGTATTCCGTGGACTCGACGAGCCCGAAAGATTTTCCGAGCGTCCTCGCCGGTCTCTCGGGAAAAAACAGCAGAGATAGCGTGCAATTCGTTGTGGAGCATTGCATTGCCGCGGGAGAAGATCGCCGGTGCCGTTGCTTCGCGGTGTACGGAAAAGACGACTCGTTGCTGCGCGTCGTCATCTCGGACGAAAAACGGGTGACCGATGGCCAAAAGAAGAGCGGTTCGAAGAACGGCGGTGCGAGCGCGGG
This sequence comes from Pseudo-nitzschia pungens, assembly GCA_037355855.1. NCBI lineage: Eukaryota > Bacillariophyta > Bacillariophyceae > Bacillariales > Bacillariaceae > Pseudo-nitzschia > Pseudo-nitzschia pungens. Next base: position 4,031,865 of record CM074761.1, on the reverse strand, counting down.
AGACAGCAACAAAAACAACGGCGCGCTCACCATGACCGACCTGATCGAAATGCAAAACGACGTGGATCGACTGGTAGGACAAAATCGCGGCAAACGTGTACAGAGGACCGGAAGATGCGTCCGAGAGTCCGCCGTCGTCGCGAGAAAGTTCGGATCCGGTCGGCGACACGGACGACGACGACGACGACGACGAGGCAACGGCAATGTCGCGCTTGGCTCAACTGGGAAACGCCATGGGAGACGCAAAGGAAGATAACACACGGGAATTGTCCTCTTATGACATGAGTCTGCTAGAGATGACAAATGGGATTTGGCTCGGGGATATGATGATCCGAGAAACAAAAAACGTCGCGGCGTCTCCGAACGAGGGAGGAGCAGGAAAGGGATTCGGAAAGGCGTCGTCCGCGTCGTCTTCCTTCTCCGCTTCTTCCGGGTCGTCGAGCGCTTTCGGGGAATGGTCCCCCGGGGTTCAAAAGATTGCCTACAGGTGGATGTGGAATTTCGAGGAGGAAATTAGACAGATCGTAGATGCCGGAAAGTCACTCGGGAGTTCCATGGATTTCCATTTGAAAAAATCATTGGCGGGCAACGTTTGTCTCGACGAAAGCTTTTCTCGGCGGAAACCGAAGGACGAGCGAATGGTCTACGTCGATTGGGGAGAAGATAACGTAGGCTTTCTTCTGGGTCCCTTCTCGGTCCAGGTACCGCGATACGTCAATTTTGATCCCTCTGCGACGACGTCCAGAGCTCCTGCCGTAACGAAACCATTCTACACCGAGTTTGGCGTCTTTCAAAGTGCTCCTCCGGTTGTCGCCGCGAGCAGCGACGGGGTTATTGACGTGACAGAAGACCCCGGTCTCGAAGAACTGTGCTGGTCCAAGATTGGTAGACTGTACAATTTCGAGGGCAGATTGAGGCAGGGCTGTACATCCTTTTCAACTTTCAAGCGTTTCGAACTCGAAGATGATGGCGAAGACGACGATGACATTGATGACGACCTCGCTGAGTTCATGTAGGAGACGAGATTTTCGTCGTGATTTGAATTTATGGACGCCACCACATGGGCACGAAGGTAAGGTTCACCAGTGAAGTGACAGGTTCATGACGTGACTGCCGCAGCTACAATTCATGGAAGACGCAAAGGTAACTTTTTCACGAGCCGAAAGAGAAATGGCTCGGGACATGAAAACTACAAGCCCATAGTTATCTCGTTGAGAAGAAAACCACTACGTAGATACAAAAACTTGTTGATTAGAGATTTATGTATGGATGATCTATATCTGGAGATGGAAAAAAATGATGTTTGACTCTCCCAAAAATCGATGAATGCAATTCAATAGCTTCCCTGGGTCTGGTATGCGCCAGCGACCTTTTCTCCGTCGCCCAACATAACCATTTTCGCCTTCATCCCAATCGCATCGTTCGCCTGCATACGGATTCTTTCACTCGTGGCAGGCATGCGGAATTCGAAATATTCGGCTTTCCCAGAGGTTTCCTTCCGAAAGCAATCGACCGCATCCTTTATGGCATAGAAAACGGAACATCCCAAAAAGAACGGTGGCTCTCCAATGGCTTTACTGCTGTGAACGGCGACTGGGTTTTCGGCATCCTCCAAAAGTGACACATTGAAAACCTCGGGATGGTCGTTGAATGCTGGAAACAATAAATCAAATAAGGAAATGTGTAAGTTTCGAACCGAAAAGGGATAACTGCGTGCTCTGGCAACAAAAATCTTACCTGGAATCTTGTATGTACCGGGTCCTTGAGTGAACAGATTGCTTGGTTTTCCACACCATTTGTGGTCATCGTCTGAATATATCAATTCTTCGATTGTGCTCCATCCCATTCCTTGAAAGAACGCGCCCTCTATCTGGCCGATATCAATCGCGGGATTGATACTTGACCCGACATCGACGACAACGTCAGCTCGCAACGTGCGATGGTTTCCGGTTAAAACATCTATTTCGACTTCGGAATAAGCAACTCCCTGTGTAAAGTAATTGAAAGGCTGGCCTTTCCAACTGTTTTCGGGCAAGTCATCGGGGTAGTCACTCGGTTTGGGTTTGTCTGGCTCGAAAAAACACATAGTTTTGTCGGGTGCATAAAACCCATGTGCGCTCAAGTCAACCCTATCAAAAAAGGCAGCATGGGCAACATCCTTGAGGCTTGCGTCGGGTCCGAGTTTTTCACGATATGGTTTGAGTCTGCCCATGATTTGTCGACAAGCGTCCAGAGTACACATTCCGTATAGGTCTGTCGACAAACTCGCGGCTGATGCAATTTGGTTAGCGACCTTATCAGTACTTGTGTCATTCACAAAAACGTGATCGATCGGAATGCCAAACGCCTGTGCAGCAACTTGGCAAACTTTAGTATGCAATCCTTGACCCATCTCGGTTCCTCCATGAGTCACAAGCACAGTCCCATCCGTATACAAGTGCACCAGGGCTCCGCCTTGATTCATGAAAATGTGCAGTGAATGCGATACCAAATTTCGTAGGCGTGAGGGAAGCCCCACGCTTGACCCATTTATTTTTTGAATTGAATTCTTCAATGTCTCGTCGACGCTGAGACAAGTTGAGTTCCGAGGTCATCCGGTCCCAAATGGATGGCACATGCCACTTTCGATTGGGTTGGTTGAGGGCCATGCCAAAATGAGTAGTGTGGGTATCATCAGTACATATTCATACGACGGAATTTTTCCTTTGAAACTTTGCACGCAACAGCGAGATGCTCAATGACATGTTCACAAGGCTGCAATGCCTTGTGGGCCCCCGAACCCTCTGAAGGCAGTGTGTGGTGCTTGCGCGGTCTTGCATGCAACACCTTTCACTTCCAAATTAGGGAAGTTGTACACACCATCAACGTGAAAACATGCCCTGCCCACTATGGGTCCCGACAAATCTAAACACCAACCACCGTTTGAGAACAAATCGATTTGCATCGATTCGATCTTTGCGCCATCCTCTGTGATCCTCGCACTTGCATTGTATTTCGACAAGAAGCAATGGCGATGTCCGGTTGTAAGCATGTCGACATCACGCGGTAGAGTGAGAAGAACAGGTCTGTCGGCTGCTTTTGCTGCAACAGCCGCAGCAGCAGCGACGAAGCCGTTCCGCGTTTCTTTCCCTCCAAAACCACCACCCATGCGCTTCATGCGAACGACAACCTTGGACTGATGTGTATTCGTCGCTGAAGCTACACCCTCTTGCGTGTGACTTGCTGCTTGTGTCGAACAGTAAACAGTGAGATTTGTATTACCCTCGGTTGGAATGACGAGTGTCGAGTTCGTTTCTAGGTAAAAATGTTCTTGCGCACCGGATCGGAAAGTACCAGAAACCTTGACGAGATCGCCAATTTTTGTATCATCCGTCGTATCGTCAATTTCTTTTAAACTCTGCAAAGCAGATCTGTCTCCACGGGTAATTTCAAATCTTGTCGGTTCGTAAAAGCTACCGACGGCAATGGCATCCTCAATGGATACCGGGACTTTCTCACCGTTTGGCGTGCCATATTTGATTACGACGTTTCGTGCCCCTAGCTCGGCACTTTCGAGCGTTTCACCAACTAGCGATACCAAGCACTTGTCCAACGTAACCAATTTTTTCCCCTACAGGAAGGAACACAGTCTCATCATTCATCATTCCAAAGCGGTTATCTCCAGTTGAGTGCGGCCACAGATTCCGATCCGTAGACAGCGACAACGCCGGGCGTTTTCAACGCATTCTCTGTTTCGAATTCCTCAAAGATAACTCCCGCTTGTCTGGCCAAGATAAGAGAGGCATGCAAAGTTCCGTTTGGCGTGTTGATGTCGTCGGTGTAAGTAGCTTCCCCGGTAACGTGCAAAGGGCCGGATTGATGGGTGCAAGGCTTTCCGACAGAATCGACCGCCCCTTTCCTCTTCGCTGCATCTGTGTTTGGAAACAGCTTGTCCTCGAGTCCCGATGCGACTTTTGGCGTGGGATATGTCTGCACACCACTGACACTTGGTTTCTCGGCACTGATGAAACTGTTTGCACCCGAAAATTCCGTCTCGTCGATAATGGGAAAAGCGGGAAGCGGGAGGGAGATTTCGGGAAAAGCAGAAGTTGTTTTCGGTGATGGTTTCCACATCCGCTTTTAGTTCTGCCGCGACCGAAAGAAAAAATTTGTATAGAAACGAAGTGGCAAGGGCCATTCGGAACGCAGCCTGCCCACCCGGAACCGTCTCGGGGAGCTTCATTTCGTTCAAGAGACATTCCGAGGCTTTCGCAAATGTGTCACGACAAAATTCGGCTCCAATCATAACCTTTGCCGTCTCGACCGCCATGACGGTTTTGGGAGCCATTCCTCCAAAGGCAAGGGCGACGTGCTCGACGACGAATTTTCCGTCCTTTGGAGCGAGTTTGATGTGCATACCCGAGGTGACAATGCTAATGTCGTCCTCTCTTCTGCGAGCCTGTTTGAATGGTTTCACGTACTCAAAAACCCTCGCTACTACCGGAACCTCGATTTTCTCCAGAAACTCACATGTCTGGATGTCCACCGTCCTATACCGCAAAAAGAACTCCGCAACAGGCACCGTGCGACGAACAATCGTCGACCCGTCATCACCGAGCTTTGCAAGGACCAATGTAGAACCCAAGCTCGCCAGCATCGGGTTCATGTCCGAAATCGGACTGGCCGTGACCAGGTTTCCTCCCAAGCAAGCGACGTTTCGGATTTGGGTGGATGCAAACCAGCGGAGCATGTCGTGGATCGGCATGAGGGTTCTGTTGAGTGCGGAGCCATTCTTTGACAGCCGTTCGGCCTCGTGCTGTATGAAACTGAGGGGTGCGCAACCGCCAAATGTGATGGTGTCCGCAGTGGCGGAAACCTGAAAAATCGATTCCACCGATTCTCCGGGATAAATCAAGCGCGGATACACCGAATGCTTGAATCTCGTTTCTAACGAACCAACGCGGATCGAGGATGAACCAAAAAAGATGCATATTGTGAGAGTCTTGCGATCGTTCGCCGCTTTGGTCCGAGTTGCCAACGAAGAGGTACGGACAGGAAACACACTATGGGGAGTACGTACCAATGCCGACTTCGGTGTTGCCCACAACAATCTTGTAGCCTCCTCCGGTAGGATCGCCGAATTCCTTCAAGAGCTTGAGGAGTCCCATCAGGGTCGTGGGCTTGATCCACGTCCCGGCACCGTGGTACTCGGTAGTGTCTACCACCATCAGTGGCTTCGACAGTGCGACGCTGTCGTCGGAGGAAGCATCGAGAAGCTCCGATGGGAACATCGCCCGGGGTTGATCGGCCCAATCGGGTGACGACGACGTGAGGGACTCTTTGATTGCCATTTTGTCCCTCGAAGACGTGACGACGACCCCGGCTGCTCCCGCCGCTGCCGTTTCCTTGTCGTGGACGTTGCAGTCCTGCTCGCACTCCTCCCGCTCCGGACACTCCCGACACGCAGTCCCACACGGACCACGAACCAGGTCCTCGGCATCGTCGCAGAGGGAGCGGGCGGCGTCCCAGATGGGACGATACCCCGTGCAGCGACAGAGGTTCCCGTCCATGTGTTCCTCTATTTGTTTTGTGTTGCACTTGTTGGCATACAGCGCATAAATCGCCACCACGATTCCGGGGGTGCAGAATCCGCACTGAGAGCCGTGCAGTTCCACCATGGCCCGTTGAATGGGGTGGAGATTGTCCCCCTTCACACTGCCGATCCCTTCTACTGTGGTGATGTGGCAACCGTCCGCAGCCAGGGCCGGCATGAGGCAAGCGTTGACCGCAATGTGTTTCAGTTCCCCGGATTCCGCGTCGCGCTTGGAAATCCTGTCGCGTGCATTCCCACAAATGCATCGTCGACGAAACAAGAAAAAAAGGTAGTGTTAGAAAGAGATTGTCGTTTTCGTTCTTTTTTTTTTTAATTTCACAAAAATCCATGTACACGGATCCGTCCGAAGGTTGGACTCAATTTATTGCGCATCCAAACCAGTGCCATTCTTTGGCATTGCTTTTGTTCTTGTGATTGTCACCGCCATCGTCACTCACATTACACTGCACGCACCGCATCCTCCTTCGGCACATCCCAGCTTGGATCCCTTGAGTTTCATGTCGTCCCGAAGGAACGACAAAAGCGTCTGATTCGACCGGACCTTGGATGCGACATGATCGGGTACCCTGGATCCGTTGACATAAAGAACGGGAGTGCTTCGGTAGCCTGGCGCGGTTTTGAAAAATAAAACGACGAGTGATCAGTATTTGATTCATATAATTTTCGACGACAAGATAGATGGAAACCGAAGAGGAGAGGACACCGGCGCAGGAAAGAGGCAAGTGGTTTCGGACAGGGAAAAAAATCGGTGCAGACAATTGTCGCCATCGCCGTCACTTTGATGTATTTTATTTACCTTGTTTCGCAAAGGCAGGGATCCGATCAATGTCGTCATTTTCGTACAACAAATTCACTCGGGCATTTGGAGCCATGATGACTGGTCAATTTTGCAATTCGTTTGGTAGGTTTTGGTGTGGTTTGTCTTGAGGTATTTTTTATTGGTATGTATTATGATGTGTGCAAACAATGGTGATTATTTGTTGGTGTTGTTTGCACTTTTGTGGTCTTGAGAAAGTAACCTATGTGGCTTGTCCTGATACCGGTATGCTCGTGATGATCAGAATCCAAAAGTTCTTCGTGATGATGATACTGTCGTTCGTGCGAGAAGTGTGATGTTGAAGAACGAAATTTTACTCCTTTTGTGTCGTTTAGCTGTTTTCTATCCGATGTGAATGTGAGACACGGAAGATTTGGTTGGATATTTCGTTCCAAACGTGACATTACGGTACCGTATGGATCACCTTGTTGTCTAAAAACCTCAATTCTAAAACGGTAAATACGATCAATCAACTTGTCATCTCTCAACAAAGGATCGATAAGTACGTGCATCAAACGCATGATGTAGTACGTTTTATTCTATTGTACTTGTACCGAAACATCATTGGCCCGTTTTCGAGTTTGGCATAGAGAACTCGATTCCGATTCTCAGTCGGAACTTCATTAGAACTCAGGTGGCCAAGGAAGAATGATAATGTCCGCTTGAATCAGAAACTCCGGGATTGAGTTCTGAACATCATCCTCACTTCACAACTTACGCCATATTATGTAACCGTTAGGTAACCTTACACGTAAGTCTTAATCACTTTGAACTAGGACGTGAAACAAAGAGTAGGAAAGACGGCCAATCAGACTCGACTCATCTTACAAGTAAGTCTTACCGTACGGTAAGATTAACCTTACCGTAAACCTTACGATTAGTCTCTCCATTCTCAAAATTCAAAATTCACAATCTCAACAACAAATTCAAAATACCACCGGTACCGGTACGTCTAATACCTTAGGACTTGAGGTATGCTACATACCGTGAAACATTATGATCCTTGGCTTGGAAATTTGGCGCGCCATAATTGAGTCGAGACTGTTGTTCAATCAATCATCAGAGAAAGACAATCAGAAGGGTTACCGGTAATCGTACGAGTAAGTTAATTACCGTGCCGTAATAATTACAAGTAAGTCTTACCTCGTAAAGGATGGAGGGGCTCCTTTTTTTGAATCAACACACTCACCCATCACGAAGAGGTCCGACGCCTCCTGTGTCGAACGGATGTGTCTCGGAGCGATCATCGCCAACAGCATGACAACCGCCTTCATCTCAATATCCACTCTCTTGATTGAAACCGAAACGATTGTTCTGCCCGCCCCTCGATTCATTCCTTCATGGCACCTACTATCGGTGAGAATTGTCGAGTGCCCTGTGCCGCTCCCTTCACACAGCAACAAAAGGAGGACTTGGACCGGTTGTGGAAGGTACAAACACGAGAGATCCAAGATGACGGGAACCTTCCGGACCAAGAGCAACCAATTCCGAAGGATAGCATCCCATACATGGCCCGGCTGCATGCTTTTGTTCTGGCGTTTTTGAAGAAACACACAGCAGTGCAACCCGATTGCCAGGCAACCACTACTGCCAATAGCAACAGCAGCAGCAGCAGCAGCAGCAACAACAACAACAACACCGACCACAGAGACGGGGAACGGCCCGACTTTTTGAAAGATAACCTCCGAGAGAGTTGCTTGGAGCCGTTTTATTACCGATTTGTCGAGAAACACGCCAGACCTGTCGGAGCCAAAACCCCAAAAGTTTGTCTGGGGGCGGGAGGGAGAACCGTCCTCATGCTGCACCACGAAGAATTTCCTGTCCGAGCTGAACGACTACGACTTTCGGGGTGAATTCCGGGGCGAGAGCAGCTCGTGCATCCGACACTGCTTCGGGGCGTACCTGTACCACCGCCCGCTCGAGGCTCTCCCGGCGCTCAATGCGGCCATGGCCCTGGCCGTAGTGACGCTGTGGAGGCTCCGCCGCGAGGACCCCGTTCGTGTGGAGGAAAGCGCAAACGCGAATGCAAACGCACATGCACCAACGACGACCGACTCCAACGCAAAGGATGCTTCCAGAGTGGAACGGTTTTTGGATTCGTGTCAGATCCAGGTGCGATTCGTGCACGTCAACCCCCAGATCAAAATGGCGGACATCAAGACCGGACTGGTGAAGAAATTCATCGCGGTCAAGGGCCACGTCGTAAAGGCGAGACCGAGACGCCTCCGCGTTTCGACCGCCGATTTGTGAGTCGTTTTTAGGATGCTGCAACCGGTGCTGCAATGCCCAGCGTGTTGTGTGTTGTGTTTTTTTTGTGTTTTGTTGCGTTTTTTTGGTGTTGATGTTGTGGTGTGGTGTTGTGTTGTGTTTTTGTGTTGCGTAGTGTTGTGTCGCGCTGCGTTGTGTTTCGATTTGAACAACGATATGTCTTACAAAGTTTCCCATCAATCTCCAGTGGCTGCCAAAAATGCGCTGCGATTGTTCATCACGCGTTTGAAAAAGGTCGATTCTCTCTGCCGACAAAGTGCTCGAATCCGAGCTGTAGGAGCAGATCGTTCACATTGATTCGACCAACAGCTAGATACACCGTAAGTGCACACTCGTGATGTCTGTTCTTGCTGTTCGCTTCGTTTCCACAACCCTGCGCTCATCGGCAGCGATTCATTCGATCCACTGGATGGACTGCACGACAATGGTTCAGAATGTACAAGAATTGAGGCTTCAGGAATCGCAGGAAGAGAGCACGTCGCATGCCGGACGAACACCTCGACAGTTTGATGTAGAACTCGACCACGACCTCATCGACTCGTGTCGACCGGGTGACATCATCCTGCTCGCATGTCACGTGGATGCGGTGAATTCGGCTCTTGCGGCCGGGAGGGCGGGGAAACGGGCGCAAGAGACGAGCACCTACAAACTCTTTCTACGGGGCCATTCCATCACTTCGCTCAGCGAATCCAACGACAACCAGGTCGGTGGTGGCAAGCTGGGTTCCGAATCGAATGCGGAAGGGCGGATCCCAGGTAACCTACACCCAACAGCAACTCCAGCAAATCACGCAACTCTGCCACGCCGATCACCGGTGCTTGGGCATGGCTGGAACGACGGGCCTTTCCGTTTGATCTGCTGGTGAGATCGCTCTGCCCATCCATAATTGGTCACCACGCTGTCAAAGCCGGCATACTCCTGTGCCTTCTGGGAGGGACGCCCCCGCTTTCGGAGCAAATGGACCGAGGCAACACGATACGCAGCAATTCGCACATTTTGATCGTTGGGGACCCGGGGATGGGAAAGTCACAAATGTTGCTCGCTGCCACTCAGTTGGCTTCGCGTTCCGTGTATGTCGGTGGGAATACCGCATCTACCACGGGGTTGACGGTAACGCTAACGAAAGAAGAGGGCGGAGAAACCGGGATCGAGGCGGGCGCGCTAGTCCTGGCAGATCAGGGAGTGGCTTGCATCGACGAACTCGACAAGTGCAAACACTTGGACGGACTCCTGGAAGCCATGGAACAACAATGCGTATCCATCGCCAAGGCGGGTGTCGTTGCTAGTTTGCCGGCACGGTGCAGCATTGTCGCCGCGGCAAATCCGAAGCACGGAAGCTACAACATGAGCAAGAGCGTAGCCGAAAACCTCAACATGGCCCGTCCGATATTGTCGCGATTCGATCTGGTATTCATTCTTCGGGATCGAAGCGACAGAGATCAAGATCGTCTCGTGTCGAGCAATATCATGAATCTCTATCGGAAACCAAATGCAACGGGGAAGGCGGGACAACGAGATGATTTTGAGCGTTTGACAAACGAGCTTTTGTCGAAATGCAATAGGCAAGACCAAGCGTCTGCAACCGATCAAAATTATTTTGCGAATTTGGAGCCTGGTAGGGTCCCGCTGGAAAAGCGTCTCCCCTGGGTTGCGGGGTTCAACGAGCCTCTACCTGCAGGGCTCGTACGAGATTACATTGCGTACGCCCGCGAATACTGCAAGCCGAAGCTGACACCGGAAGCAGCTACGGTCCTCAAAGACTACTACATGAATCTGCGTTACCCAGGAAACGGTCGCCACTCCCGCGATTCCATTCCGATCACAACACGTCAGCTGGAGGCTCTGATTCGTCTCTCTCAAGCTCGGGCGAAGGCTTGCCTGAGAGAATTTGTTTTGAGAGAAGACGCCCTGGACGTCGTCGAGTTGATGAAGAAATCTGTGGAACAAGTTCACACCGATGAATACGGGATGGTGGATAGAAGTCGGGCGGGAGCAAGGGGACAAAGCAACCGCAAATTGCGCAGAGAATTCCTGAAGGAGCTCCATAATATTGTGGGGATTGGGGCCGAATGCACATACGATGACTTGCTGCGAGTTTCGAATCGGGTGAACTGTCCTCTTAGTGATTTCAACACCATCATTGACGATATGCGCAACAACGGAACGTTGATCAAGAAAGCGAATATGAGGTATCAGATTCTATCGTAACATTTTGACAAATTTGATGTGCAATGCATTGCTGAGATAAGACTCATGCACATAGTCCTGTGACGGTGTGACTTGCCATTTGTCATTCCTCTTTCGATACTGAAAATAGCAAAAAGCAAGCAACGGAAAGAGCCTTCATCCATAGTTGTTCAGTTTACCACACTTTGCCGAAAAATGAATGTTGAAAAATGTCGCGAACAGAACCAAACTGGAATGAAGAACTCGAATGAAAATGTGGAATAAGGCCGTTGAATACTTCCCTTTTCATCATTACTCCACATGTGAGGTCAAGGTTTTGTTGCTACTCAAATGTGGCACAAACCCAATGTAGTAGCCTGACATTCGGCGAAAAGTAGATCTAGTAGAACCCTTCTAAATTTGCTCTTCACCGGTGGATCTGATGGTGAATGATAGCGTTTCTTGTCCATATGTAATAATACTGCTGTGATGTCCTGCCATGTGTTTCCAATACTTTGTTCTTGAAGTTCACAAAAAAATCACCCTTGTAGGCCTGCCATGAACTGATCACTTAGATTGGACTTCCTTTGATTGTGTGTTTGTTTGTTTGTTTGTTTGAGGGGAAATAAGAAACAGAAGGTAAGCCAGGTTGAAACGCCGTCTTCAATTAGGGGAGTAACTTCTGGAAACGAAGCATTTTTCCATCCCCTGAAACTTCTTCACTTGCTTCATTGCGACTCCAGTCGTGAGATGGAAAATCACAGGGCATCATAAAACTTACCGTAAGATTTACGAACCAATTCGCTTTTGCTTGCAGCTTGCAACACGAAACACTAACAACCGCACCCAACTCCAGTCAAACAATCCTGTTAAAATAGAATCGTTCCCTCGATTTTCTTGGCCGCGGTCGAATCAGTCTGAAAACAATGTCACAACCTTGTCTTCCAACCTACTTCAATCGTAGAAGGAAACGTCGAGAAGAGTCGTCTTCGTCATCGTCATCGTCAAACAAAGAGGGAAGGTCGAAACCGAATGAGGTTGACGCAAATGATCCCGTCGGGTTTGATGGGATCGAATCGATGGACGCCAGTGATTACTTGGCACGAGTCATGCGAGAAGCAAAAGGGATGCCAGATATTTTCGTTGCCGAACCAAAGGAAGAACGACAAAATAAGGGCGGGAGAGTCGGTGACAGCATCGTTGTCACAAAAAAGCAGCTATGTTCCTATTGACGGTTCTGCCGCATCCTTGTCCTATCTTTTGTCGAGACGCACCTCATTGACTCCCCCTCCCTCTATTCGACACCTGCCGTCGACGGGGAACGTAGCCGACTGGTCCAAGTCTGTGATTTCTAATTTCGAACGATTGCGCGAATATCTAGAACGATCCAAGGCACAGGGGTTCGGAGGCAAACAAACTAGCAGAATTCCCCTTCCAACTATGAAAGACAGACCTTCTTGGCATATATTTTGTGTTGGGGATGACGAGGCGAGCGGGAATACCGGGGCCTACTTTGGCGACGACTATGACAACAACGGCAACGGCAACGGGAGCCGTGGTAAGGGCAAAGAGGTTGGTGCAGCAATTTCAGATTCACAAGAGGAGAAAGTACCTCCTTGGCGCAACAATCTTCCTGTCGATGGCTACGAGCCGAACGTCCGATTGCTGTTGCAGATGGACCAAGTGATGGTACGGCGTGTCTTGTCTCATTTGACTTACTATGTTCACTTGGGATGGTGCATAACAGCCGGCACGGGCCGAAGGGGGGAATGGATCTATGCGCTTTTGTCGAGACTCGAAAAACCTATTCACCGAGACGATGCAGCCGTACTGTTTGGTTTGCTCAAAGACTTGACGTTGGCCAGGTCAAAAATAGATTTTAGCAGAGGCGAAAAAGATCGAAGCAATCTATCGAAATTGAATGTACTCATAGTGCTTATTGGAGTGTACTTCGAGCAAGGTGGATCCTTGAACAAAATTATGACTTGTGAATGATGGGTACTGCGATGATTACAGTCGCAGCGATGTTTTGAAAAAGAACCAAACCAAGCCAAAACCTTTTGATTCCATCATGACAACATGGTTCACGGGAGTCAGCCTAATATCGAAGCTTTATTCAGTCTTTCTCTTGCTGACATTATTGTGTAGTGTAGCGAGAATTTTGCTTCCACCTTGAATGGTAGACTCGGAGCAAGGCTCGTTTCGTGTCGGACAAGTTCCCGAAACTACCTTCTTACATTCCAGGACCAAAGAAGTAGTCCCTTGTGGGTACCAGATACGATGTGCAGAGGACAAGGAAAAGTGGAATCTGAACCACAAGACTAATCAGATACCCCAGGATTATCTCGAGCTGCGTATGAAAATGGGCCGCTGTCTTGAACGTTCCAAGAAAGCAAATGCCATATATATAGACCAATCCTATTACCAGTAGTGTGGGTGTCCACTCTTCCGTACCTACCGCGGTCTCTCCAAAACGGGGCCACGAACGAAAACAATACTTCCGTTAAGGGAATAGGGAGGAGCTGGGCAAAAACCAAAACCACGTGATCCGAAAAGTCCGTGGCTCTTCCCTTGCAAACGGTTTGGGAGCTTCGCAGCACGCCGTCGTACCAACAAACATCCCCTCCTGAACCGACAATTTGATTCTCGATTGCATCGAATAGCAGGTACAGAACAAATCCACGCAACTGCATCAATCCAAAGTAGAGCAAAAGCCTTCGAATGGCGAGCGTGTTGATTTCTTTTTGCCGTTTCGATGCCGTTCCATCATCGCTAGCAGGAGGAGATGTTTGCCGTGAAAGGAATTCCACTACTGCTCGTATCAACAAGGGGAATAGTGGTATCAACCACGCCTCGGGGAGTTTCGTGAGCCGCCTGGCAATTGGCAGGTACCATGGGATAGAGTCGCAAATTCCGCCCCTGCTGTCTGTTAGTGTTGGGCAACAAATCGTTGCGCCATCCTCCTCCACTCCGGATGCCAGAACGTTCGCGTACGCCTTTGAACACTGTGCGTTGTTTCCAATCGCAGTAGCGACACCATTCGCATCGACAGGAATGTACTTGCGTTCCTCGTCGTAGTACAAGCTTCCCCACACCATAACCAATATAGAGGCAGCAAAATGGCAAGCCCAAGTGAAAATCAACACTGTCCTCTTAGCGCGAAATGGATTTAGAACCGTGGACGTCGGCGATGCCGAATGATGAGACTGGGAATGCTGGCCAAGAGGATTCTGCGTCATTGTGATAGGGAGTGTGATGGCAACTTTGAATATAATTGTGCTTGCGATCGATTGGGGTTGCAGCTGAGTCGTATTTCGTCCGTTGCTCCTTCGTTCCTTTCTTATTTTGTGAAAGATAATAATTTTGTGCGTATTGCGATTAGAATTTCATTATGATGATGTACAAAGCATCATCGGGACGATTGAACTTGCGATAAAGCATGAAGCGAAGGCAAAGAATGACATACTACCGGTATGAAAGTGGTGAAAACATGATCTAAATCACTTATTTCGTTCGAGTTCTTCACGCAGCAAACGTACTCGTAAGACCTCACCGGTCGCTACAAACGGCTGTTTTTTTTGTACGAGGATTGACGTTGATAAAGAGCTATTCTAGTGGGTGTCACAAAACTCGACTAAATGGATTACTTCTACGTGTAGTCGTGATTCAAGACATAACTAAACTTTCGCACGAATGAAAATTGGAAGAAATACTAGTACTATGATTCGTCGAAGTAACTTACGTCGTACGTAGTACATGGTATACATAGCACGGTCCAACGTAGAATCATACGTAGTGCATTTTTCGGTCAAAAAATGACCATGATCGATCATCCCTTTCTCACCCGATCGGATAACGGTCGGTAACGGTCAGCATCGCAGACTCCGTTTTACGGCACTTTTCGATCCGTTGCTAGTTTCTTGTAGATTTTTGTAATCTCTCATCTCTCGTCTGTTCTTGCAAACAGAGGTTGATTGATTCTTATTGAACGGCGGGAAGGTAATGCTGGCCCGTGGCAAGTGTTGAAAACGAGGCAGTGACTCTTCAACGAAAGTAGCCAGAGGAGTTGCAGAGCAAAGACCGAGAAGAAAAGAAAGGGGAAAAGAGGGAAGTCGTGAGAGGAAGCGACTCGACCGTAGCAATGACAAATTATCTCCTCTCGCTCCTACCGAGGAGTCCCAACACTGATCCCATCGATCGCTTGCGAGCGGTTTATACCGATCTTCTTCGGCACATAGACTTGGATAACGACAGTCTAGGAGAAAGGAGAGGCATCAATGACAAAGATGTAGAGTGTCATAGGAAATCGACGAGATTTTCCTTTCGTCGAAACCTCACGCCATCCAAAGATAAGACAAGGAGCAAAAGCAACAGCAAAAACAAAAACAACAACAGCAACAATAGAGAAAGTGGTAGTGCTCTTCTCGCCGGAGGCACAGTCGACGAGAGAAGTGACAATATCGAGAAATTCCGCGAAGAAACCTGGAATACTCAGAGTAGTCAGCGTGTCTTGGGAAATCCTACTCTGAATTCTTTTGGTGTTGGAAACAATGGTTACAGTAATGATAAGGTGGATCTGGCAACGGCATTCCGGATGCTTGCGGCCACTAAGTCGCCGGACAAGGAAGGCGATAATTATGGGGCCGTGGCCATCCGGGAAGAGTCCTCCGTGTGCGGAATAAAACGGGCCAAGGCCTTGGAAAGGCGAGTTTGCGAGCTGATACAACAAATCGGAGATATTGTAGTGAATGGAGAGGGAGAGGACGAAGTTGCTCACCATGCACTTGGTCGTGGGCCCGGCGGTCGTGGGGTCAATCAAGAAGGCACATTAGTCGTCAGAACAGATCCCGTTTTTGAGTATTTTTGCGAAAAGTGCATTCTATCCCTCTTCGTTGATATTGCTAAGGAAGTCCGTCAGGGAACAACGAATAGTAATCCTATCGATTCTTCGGCATCTGCATCTTTGATGAATGCAAACCCCCCTTCATCTACATCCGTACACGGTGTAGTGTGGAGTGGGACTGTCAAGGCACAAGTATATGAAACGGTTTCACTGCTTGTTTCTGATATTCGCAACCAATCCATCGTGTACTACCTTTTGTCGAACAACTATATCAATGAACTCATAAAATGTATTTTGCCCCTGCAGCAGTGGACTGAACCAGCCGTTGCAAAGATGCTACCACCCTACGTTGATTTACTCAAAAATCTGACGTTGCAGCTTGCGGATGATCCCAATTTGTTCCCATTTTTAACAATTGAAAGCAACTGTTGTTGGGGAGATGATGCCAATGACCACGACGATGACCTCGACGACGACGATGATGAATCCGTAGCATCGAGAGTGGAATTTCCTCTCTTTACCGCAGCATTGGAAACAGCTTGCAGTGCGTACGCTCAGTCGGACTCCCAAATTTATGCCACGTGTTTGGCGATCATCATCAATCTAATGCATATACCACACCTGCCAATTCAAACATGGATTTGCCGATCCAGTATTTCGCAAAGAATACTTGCCGATCATCTTTGCCAACGTCTGCTGGATCGTTACCGCAGAATGGTCAACATTACAAGGGGACCTGTCGTCGATGGCGCTCGACACAATTCAATTGTCAGTCAACTAGTGAATCTAAAGGACGAAATGGGGATGGTTCATGAAATATTTTGGAGTGATGTGCGGGGAATGGACGTCCGACTGTGCGAATCTTTACTTCAGAAATTGGTTTCTGTTTTGTTGAAGAGCCTCTCGCAATCTCCACCAGCCAGACCTTTCTTGGTCGTTGGGTTGATCGATCTGGATGTCATTCCTGAACAGGAAGCAGCTGCACAGGTTGCGACAATCTTTTTCTCATACATGTTTTCGAATTTGGTGTACATACCATTCCAACGCATGCTAGCTGTGGCTCTCTTCCATCCAAAGTCAACACCGATTTGGTCTACATCGATTCCGATGTCGAAACTGACGATAAAGTCCAGCGAACCTTCCAATGCCTACGTGTTCATGCCAGCATTGAGCGATATAGTAAACGAAGAGGAATCGAGGGAAACTTGCTCTAATCCATTTCGTCACGAAATGTTGAAAACCTTGCAAGGAAAATATGGGGAATGGCGGACAGCCGCAGCAGCATGTTTGTTACAAAGTGTACTCGACACGGAGGAAACAGATTTAGACACAATGATAATGTCGGGGGTGATTTCTGGCTCTGAATCTACGCAATCACTTGAACATTCAATCGCCCAGTTTTTTTCTCGATCCCACAAGCCTTCTGCGATCACGACTCGGGCTCTGGAGTGTATGGGGTATTTAGGTGTGATGATCCTTCACCGCAACGTCATCAACCTCATTCAAGATGGGTGCAAAACCAAAGAACATGTGAAAAATTCCCTATCGAAATCACCAGTCTGGATTGCGCTGACAAATGCTCGCGATAATTTTTTTAAGCGAGCAATGGCGTTTCGAGACGTCACTGGAGTATCTGACATATTTCTTGATTTAACGGAGGCGGTTATCAAAAATAGATATACTGGTCGTTATGACGAGTCGGGTTCGGCAACTTACACTTGCCATCTTTCGAGACGCGGATCTTTTAAAAATATGATGGATGCAGACTTTTTGGTCCGACAGAGCAGATGCGTGAGCGCAAACGAGGTGGAGACAGCTCGATTCTATATCAATGCGGGCATTCACTTTCGTGCGCTATGCAACCTTGTTGATCGCTTCTGTATAGATGCAAAGGCAGATCAAAACTTGAAAATGAATTCTACTGACACTGCAGATAATATCACGAGAACGATTGGAGGATTGTCGGATAAGCTAAAAACTGGGGCCGACCTGGATCTGACTGGAAGAATGTTCTTTAAGTTCCAATCTGCAGTAAATCCGGATGTAGTAAAAGCCCTGGCGGATGCGATCATATCTAGTGATTTGTCTGAGGATCCAAGCAGTCCAACTCATCCAACAGCTAATCTCACGTTAGTTTTGGACCCGACGGACATATTTATAGTGAAACCATTGGTTGAGAAAATGGAAGAAAATCGGGGGAAGTTGCTGTGCGGAATTTCATTGAGAAACATTATTGCCGCAGCTGTTGACGGTTCATGGCTCCATGTAGCTATTCGAAGCCCAGAAAATATCAAAAGTCCAACATTGATTAAGAACGGTAACATGGCAATGCATTTCGAGAGCGCGGGCACCTGTCTCATTGTTAAGCAATACTTGGACCGGTCGCGTGAGGTACTGCGTCAAGATTTGCTTTGCAAGTTACCAGATTTGTTGCATCACACGTCAAAAGACATTGATGAAGACGATTGCAGTTGCTAACTATGAAATAAATAACTAATATCGATTACATGATTTGTCAGTTACGTATGCCCTAGTAATTGTTACTATACAATACTCCTTAGCGAGAACAAATCACATCGATCCTCTAGCAACTTTGATTGCAACAGTGCAAAAAATTGCGCCTAAAGCTGCAGGAACAAACAATCCCTCAAAACCAAACTTTGTTGCAGCTCCTCTCATCCGCTTGTGCTGATCGACAGCCCTTTGTAGGTTGACAACAGGCAAATCCTTAATTTTGTGTAAACTCTCTCTGCCCAATACTTCGATAATCTTTTTCACCAATCCCTGCATTTGTATTGATCGTGCGCCTACTGCTTCGAGTACTTCTGCGTGATTCGCAACAGGGGCCCCTTCATCGCCCTCCATGACAACCATATTGGTCACCAGAGAAAGTGTAAGAACTTGGATGCCGCAGTGATGAGCAGTGACAACCTCTGGAATCGTGCTCATGCCGACGCAATCTGCCGAAAATGCCGATACAATGACAGAAACGGAAATATCCAACAATTAGTGAACCCTCGACAAAACAATTCAAATCACAACAGAAAACAATGTCCCTCGAAATGAACTGAAAAAACTTCACAAAACGTACCTCCTCCCAAGTTTCGCAAAAATCGACATTCCGCCTGTGTTGCAGTTGAAAGCAAAGGAAAACACACGTAAGGCATGAGAAATCGTTTTTTTTGTTGTGTTATGTATCCAAGCTGAATGATCGATATCCATCATGTAACTAACCTTGCTCTCATACATAGGTCCCGAAACGAAGCAGTAGGTTCCGTGCGTTTTCAAAAAATCTATTCCCAATTCGTCGGCTGCTTTTTTCGCAGTCTTTCTTAGGTCTTCATTGTATGCGTTACTAGTAGGTGGAAATCTTGGTCCTAAATCTGCATCATTGGGTCCGACTAATGGATTGTTCCCGGCCAGCTGAGGGATTGCAAGATGGTCACTGACGCAGATGACGTCACCCACAGTAAGGTCTGCATTCAAACCTCCTGAGGCGTTAGTCACGATGACCACTTTTACAGTCAAACACCTCATGACTGTCACAGGAAGGACAACGGTTTTCATATCATGACCCTCGTACGAATGGAAACGTCCTCGGAAACAACAAGCAGGTACCCCACTCAAAGTTCCGAAAACAATTTCGCCCTTGTGACCTGCAACAGTGCAGTGCGCCGGAAAGCCTGGAATTTCACTGTATTTCACAGATATTGTGTTCCCCTCCTAAGGCATTCGAGAGTTCCGAAAGACCAGAACCACAAATGACACCGATCTTGGGGAATTCCATGCCCTCCACATGAAGCCTTTTCGAGAGAAAATCGGCGGCAATGCGATAGTTTAGGAAAGATTCCTGTAAGGTGGATGGAGACATGATTGCTGGTGAATAGAATTCGATGTTTGATGTTGTTGTTGTGTTCGTATTGGTGCTGATGTTGATGTTGATGTTGATGTTGATGTTGATGTTGATTTGGTGTTGTAATCTTGAAAATGAATCCGTCTACAATCTACCGGTACAATGGAACTGCATACAGTTCCTTGATTGAACCTTTTGATGCCAGGTGTGAATCCTCCTTCGATTTCGTTCGAAAGACGAGGTGAAGAATGTAGAACGTTTCACCAGAATTTCGGAATGACTTCGTTCGTGCTTTCGCCATGGCGACGTTGATTGGGTCCTTCGGAACTGGGACAACCTGGACAAGAGTGAGTCTTGCATTCAGTCCTTATCCAAAACAAATAATGCCATAATTCCTGTACCGGTATGGTTGCCATATTGAATATGCTCAAAAGAGTACGTACCAGTAAGGAGACGTAAGGTTACGCACTAGTTTCTACGAAACGTGATGTAATAAAAAATAAAAGTACTTCGTAAAGGTTGAAGGTACGGACTACGTACCGGTACTCGTACCGGGTACACGTACTTCATACTTCCTAGGATTACGGGGGTTTTGTGATTGAAGGTGTCAACCTTCAACCTGTCAACTTTTCTGAAGTCATTATCAGTCGAGAATTCACAGATATAGCGTCAACTATCGCAAACCGATCCGCACCTCTATCGCGTCAACCGATCTGCACCTCTATTGCAAACCGATCCGCACCTCTACTGCAATCCGCACCTCTATCGCAAACCGATCCGCACCTCTATTGCAATCCGCACCTCTATCGCGTCAACCGATCTGCACCTCTATTGCAAACCGCACCTCTATTGCAATCCGCACCTCTATCGCGTCAACCGATCCGCACCTCTATTTCAAAGCGATCCGCACCTCTATTGCAATCCGATCCACACCTCTATTGCAATCCGATCCGCACCTCTATTGCAATCCGCACCTCTATCGCGTCAACCGATCCGCACCTCTATTTCAAACCGATCCGCACCTCTATTGCAATCCGCACCTCTATCGCGTCAACCGATCCGCACCTCTATTTCAAACCGATCCGCACCTCTATCGCGTCAACCGATCTGCACTTCTATTGCAATCCGATCCGCACCTCTATTGCAATCCGCACCTCTATCGCGTCAACCGATCCGCACCTCTATTGCAATCCGCACCTCTATCGCGTCAACCGATCTGCACCTCTATTGCAAACCGATCCGCACCTCTATTGCACTCCAATCCGCACCTTTATTGCAAACCGAACCGCACCTCTATCGCACTCCAATCCGCACCTCTATTGCAAACCGATCAGCACCTCTATCGCAAACTGATACGTACCTCTATTGCAATCTGCACCTCTATTGCAATCCGCACCTCTATTCCGATCCGCACCTCTATTGCAATCCGCACCGCTATCGCAATCCGATCCGCACCTCTATTGCAATCCGCACCTCTATCGCCATCCGATCTGCACCTCTATTGCAATCCGCACCTCTATCGCCATCCGATCTGCACCTCTATTGCAAACCAATCCGCACCTCTATTGTAATCCGCACCTCTATCGCCATCCGATCCGCACCTCTATCGCGTCAACCGATCCGCACCAATTGAGGAGGACAAGGAGGAGGAGGAGAAGGGAATTTTTTTTTGTTTCGAGTACCTTAGGAACTAAAGTAGTCACATCTATAGAAATTGTAGATTGACTAAAAATGGAATTGTAGATTCACCCCACCATCTCAACATTCACGAATAAATAATCACTCTCGATCGTGAGCTCTTAAAACTAAGCCTTACTCCGCAATCCTACCGTATGTTATAACCTTAATCATAAATAAATAAGTAACCTTACGATGGGCAACCCAAATTTCTTTCCTATGAGACCCCCAAATAAGTATGTTGATGAATATTATCTCTTCGTCTGCGAGCCACAAAAAAATTTCAATAATCATACCGGTAATTACAGAACAGGTTTTGGGGTACGGTACAAGTTTTGACTACAATTCCCGTAAGGCTACTCGTACTCCGTCCCCGACGTCATACGGTACTTACTTGTACAGATACGTACCTGAGGACAACACGAAGTAAGATTTACGAAGTAAACCTTATCTGTGTCGGTATGTATTTTCAATTTTCAACCGATCAGAGACACACTCGCATCTCACATTACGTATCAGGTAAGATTTTACCATACCAAGTTGTACTTTGTAGTAATTGAAACCATCCTACGGATACGGTAATGCTTACGTTTCGTCGTCGACAAATTTCTTGTTACAACAACTTTGTGATCGCTACCGACCTTCACAAAGGCATTTGAAGGAATCTAACTTTACTGCATACGACAAAACCTCCAGGAAGACCCTTCGGGAACAAACACATCTGACACAGTATGGTAGGCACAGTTCCCCTACTCCTCGAGATTCAGGAAGAGTCTCTGTTCTGTCCTTTCTGTGACAATGTTAGGAGCAGCTTGCGCAACGAGTGATTTCAACAACCATCACGATGCTTTCCAACGTTCTCCGTTTTTGTACAGCGAGATTCAGTCAATCGATTTTGATATCGTTTATGACGATGTCGGCGATTCTTCGAGTGCATTGTCAGATGGATATGGAACGAGGCGAAATCCACTCGACAACCAGAAATTAGAGGACAACGGGCAAGCGCCGTACGAATCTTCGTTTGACTTCTCCTTCTCGGATGTTGATACTGAGTTGCATGAAGATTCGTCATCCTCGCCCTCAATTGTCGAAAGCTCTGTCCTTTACGATGGCGAGTGCAATGTATCAGTCGAAGCTATGATGTGTCATGGTGGTGGATTGGATAACATGATGGATAAGCTCATGGATTACGACGAATTTTTTGACTACGATGACGAGGACGTAACCGATGATGACGAAGACGACGATGACAATGATGGACATTCTTCGATGCTTTCGAATGCCTCACTCCGTCGTTCTAAGTCGACGCGTAGGGAAAGGACGAGGTGTTACGCTGGCAGTACAAGTTCGAAATCGGACCGAAAGCAAGTCATCTATGTAAATAAGGTCGTGAGGCTCGACAACGCGTTGCAGATGCAACTCGAACAACAGCGATGTCTCGAACAAAAAGATGCTCAACCAAACTTTGATCTCCATGAAACCAATGAGAACCGTCTCATTCATCCGTGATCAAACGCCTCGGACCCAAGCTTGTTGCTGCTAGCGGATCAGGGCCGACATTCATCTCAAGACGCAAGCAATAATTTCAGCTGCATAAAAGGATATGGCTTGCAATTTCTGGGCAATCTGCTTGGACAGATTATATTCAATTCCGCTACTTGACGACAAAAGAACAAAATTGGTATCACTAGTGTATCGTTCAGCATCACAACAATAATGAGCTCGACGATGAGTGTACAATGCATTTCAACATTTTCTTATGCTAATTATAAGTATATACAATCGCGATGGAGTTTCTACTAAACTTGTAACAAAGACCTCTATACGTTTCATTTCAACTATAATGAAGATGGACTCGATAAAAAATGGACTCGAAATTAGTCGACTTCGTGAATGATAAGAACACGTCATGACGACTGAGGACGAGAAAAACAGATCGAGATGCTGTCTCATATACCTCTTCGTTACTTCCCAACGAGGTGCCTCTTGCTAGGAGGAATAACAGAGGCAGGAAGCTCCGCGGGAATTGGTCTTCCCTTCTGGATGACGGCGTCGCAGAGAAACATTGCGACTACGTACTTCATCAAGATCGAACAAACCATCTCTGTCCAAATCACTCAGATTCCAAATCTGGCGGAGTTGGTCCTTCTCCAAGCCTGTCTTCACAAGAACATTGCGAGCTTTAGTTGTGGAAAGGAAGCCACCTTCGGGGCCAAGAGCCTCAAAGCTACCAGCCAGACGATCAGCAGACTCTCGCAACGCCCAGTAATTGGATGTGTCGTCTTGCGAAGGGCCAAAAGGATTGCTCTCGTACTGGTCTTGTTTCCCGAATTTTGCCGCGGTCTGAGGAAGAGGGATATTGGCAACTCCCCTCGAAGTTACTCCCGATCCCATTTTGGCTCTAAGTGTCTCTGGAGAGTCTCTTTCGCTTGGTAGCTCCTCCATCAAAGCTGGAATGTCCTTGTTGAGAACGTCGTCCAACGCATCGATTTGTTTTTGTGACAAGCTGTTGAATTCCGAGAACTTTGTCTCGCGAAGTTTGCTAGAGAAAGCCGTAATGTCGGGAAAATCCCCAGGTGCCAGATTGTACTTCTTCAGAATCGTGCGGAACACATTGGGTAGATCGGCAATGAGTTTGTTCTGCTTCTTCTCTTTTCCCATGAGAGTAGGCATTTGTTGCTTTAGATGTGCGATGATGTATGCAAGAGTTTTGACCTTTCGAATGCGCTTTACAAGCTCATTAATTTTTCGCACGGCCGATTGACGAGGCAGAATGGCCAAATCTTTCATGAGATCTTTTTCTTCCATCTCAAACAATTCGGAATTATCCATTGACTTCAGTGGTTCCTGCCAGAAGGATCCCACATAGACACGAGCGACTTCAGGAGATGACATGGTCTTTCCGAGAGACCACAGCAATGCACCATAGACTCGCATCAGTTGTTGACGATCGATTTGATCCGCCTTGTTCAGGACACAACGAATTTTGTCTTCGTTTCCCTTCAATGAATCGATTGCTCCCTTCAATTCATCTGAAATATCTAATTTGTGGGCATCAAACAACACCAAAATCAGATCGGCTCGTTCGGCAAACCATCCTGTGACCTTGTTAAAGTCGTAACCTCTGTTCACGCGTTGTTTTTCGCCCGACAAGATACCAGGAGTATCTACAAGAGTAACGCTTCGAAGAACGCTGCTGGGCATCTGACTCCCCTCAAATCGGCTAAGAAAGGACACTCCAAAGCGTTCCAATCCTCGGAACGGCAAATCGGGATGAACAGACAGAGCATTTCCTGGAATAACGCGTTCTTCGGGACCATTGATCAACACGGTGAAGCGATCAGTTGTTGGCTCCGGACCGATCCGCTGGCCAGGGAAATCTCTTCCGAGAAGATATCGAATAAATGACGTTTTTCCCACGCTATACTGTCCGATAAGCATTACTTGGGGCTTGGCTGTGTTTCGGGAGATGGGAAAGAAAAGAAGAACGTTAGAAATGACCCTCCCGATCGAAGTATCGCGACTGAGACAAAATCATTGCTAGGCCTGATTACAATGTGACTGCGTGACGTACAATCGAATTCGACATCCGACAAGAAAGGACTGTCGTAGAAGTAATCATACTTGAAGCGTTTCTCCACCGGCAAGACGGTCTTTCGGTAGATCGTTTTCAGTCGACCGGTGATGACGGACGTTCGATCGGCGACCTCATCCCCCGATCCTGTTGCCACGACCGATGCTTGAACCGAAGGATTTCCGGAGTCTAAGGCCCAATCTGCCATTGTAGTCGTTGTCGAGTGTCTTTCGATAGTTCAGACTTCGTGGTTTTAGGACGATGGAGCGAATGTTTTGGTGCTCGCGTTGCCTTCTTTAATTGTACTAGTGCCAGATTTGAACGATCGGATCGTTTCGTGATTCTCTGTCCCATGTTTTGCTCCGTGATTGATTCATGGACTCGTATCTAAACAACCGAACCGTTGGGTCGGCGCACCTAGCGCAATTTTCGGACGATCTTCATATTTTTTTTTAATTAACTAAAAAAATGATCGTGTTACGAGTGGGAAGTGGGACATTCGGAACTTGTACAATGCACGTGGGTGAGTAAGGCTTACGAGTACGAAGTACAAGTAATCATACTTCGCAAACAAGACAACCAGGAAGGGGATTGAAGACGTAGATCGATATGCTCTGGCTTTGCTCTAAGCAAACCATTCACTTCAAATAGCATTGATACAATGTATCGTTTACTATCGTTCTTGATCAATGTTGATCAAAGTGCTGAGCCTGGTGGTGAGAAACCTGGTGGACCTGGTGATGACGCACGACCCCATGAGCACAGGAAGAAGAGGAACAAGTGCTTAGTATTAACAACGATAGTTTTCCTCTGGCAAAACAAATACGATGTGTTGAATAGGTAAAATCAACACACAGTAATGTGTTTAGCACCCTGCAGGCTGCTACCCGCAGAACAAACTAGGGTCGTATTATGTAGACTCGTCGGTGTGTCACCATACCCCCCAGGGAATCTACTAGCGTTCTCCATCATAGTATCATGTTTAGTTGCAACAAGGTGGATTATTTGCACAGCTCCAATGATTCATACTAGCTACTACTATTAGTCCTCCTGTGGCGTGCCCCTACTGTAGCTGTCCCCAATAAACCGATACTCCTGGGAAGACTCTGGTGGTCAAGACTGGTGCGGTAGTAGCAGGATACTTGGATGGATCATCATACAATTAACAAGTACATACGTACCGCCTGACAAGCAGAGCACAGATGCACTTGGCCATCATCATGTGACATCGATTCGGTTGTTTTTTGTATCTATCGGAATCGATTCAGCTGTTCATGTCAAGCGGGCGTCTCCGGAAGGGTCGTATAACTGGAACGGTACAACTGTTCCAACAGTCTTCGTGGGATCGCTCGTTCGTCGTAGATAGGATATGCACATTGCACTGCTCCCTGAGTCGGAACAGCAGTTCATGATTCGTAGATGGAAAATTTGGATCACATGTTGTTCCTGCAAAGGGAATCTTGTCTGGCGTTGGAAACACATATTCGGATCATGCTTTGTCGAAGGAATAGTTCTCAGTCGCAGCTAAGCTATCCCGGAGCAGTTCCGCATAGTCGGTGCCATCGAAAATAGTGATAGGTGATTAGCAGCACGCTAGGGCGTCACAGGCAGTATCATGTACTTGTGTCCACTCGCTTTTCCATTCAAGATGTTTCAGTGGCTACAATCGCAGCAAATGGGCGTCCCGAAATACAGGTCCATCGGAATGTCGTTCGGCAATCACATACTATTTGCGACTCGATCCTGTTGTTGCTGCTGATGCACACGCCACGTGGCTCGATGACAGGCAAAATCACAACTATGCGAGTCTCCATTATTCGTGGATCACGGAGATAATCAATACGCTCACGCGGTCATAGCAACCATCGTCTTTCAAAGTATTCGAGGTAGTGGTTGGTCGATCATTCCCATGCTTCGATCTACTTGTAGCAGATGAGCGTCCTGGAATACAGGTCCATCAGATGCTTGTTCACATTGTTAGTTCAATCCACACGGAGTAAATGTACGTCCCACGAGAATTACACACTCCTTGCAAAATTTTGAGTCGATAATGTTATCAGTTGGGAGCCGTAACGCTTGTAACGTTATAACAGTACAGATCCGTAACAGGGAACATCCTGACAGTGCAAGTCCCCGTGCTTGCGCTCAGATCATCCTGCGCTTGTCGCTTGGTGGCAGTACAAGTCGCAGTTCTTTTGCTGGCATTCATGAAGACAGGAATAGTCGAATCTGTCCCCGCTGTCTGAAGCGATGAATGCTTGGGTTCTTTCTCGGAACAGTGGAACCCTCTGGTCTTATCTATGCACTGGTCTTTGTCGACAGGCGACAGAGCAATTGCTTGCTTCACTCTTTGGCATGTCCCCATGACGCTGCAATCCGAGTTCTTATTCAATCCAGCACATTGTTGCGCGATCGACTCTTTTGCGCTTCTCGGCATTGCTCTTGCAGAGTGAGCTGCAAATCGCAACTATCTTGTCAGTTTCTATCAGAAGCGCTCGCTCTTCCGGTCGGCAGTAGTGTTTGCTGACGTTCCACTCGCAACAGGGACAGTTGCAGATACCATTGCCTGCCACATGCAAGAAACTATTAGCCTGTTTTGTCTTGTTTAGTTCGGTTATGAGGGATCCCAACGTAGGTTCCCTCTCGTTGGTTGCAATTTCATTTAGACGTGCCTTGGTCCGTTCAGAAGCGAGGGGATCGCTAAGCCAAATACTGGCCGTAGGCTTGATTCCAATCAGTGACTAGCAACGGATCCACTCGGCAAAAGTCTTGAAGGTTTGGTTTGGTTAAATCTAAGTCCAGCAAATACCAGATCAGGGTTGGGGCACATCGGATGGCGGTTGGCATTGAAAGATCGCATGAATTTTGACATTTTTTCGGGAGTGATAAGGCGTACAGCGTGTATGCTGTTAAGGCGTCCGTGTTGTTAAAGCTACTTCGGAATAGCCGTTTTGCGGTTGCTGAAACTGGTAAGGATCTTGTGGATGTCTAGTTCTTTTGCAGTCACTTTTGCTCCTTTCTTGTATCCAGAGATACCGCCATTGGCTTGGGCAGCCGTGAAGGGCTGCTAGAACAGTAGGCGACACAGTGGCTCCTACCGCAGGGACAGGGGCAGGGGCAGGAGCAAGGACAGGAGCAGGGGCATCAGAGCGGCGAGCGGCAGCTTCATTGCGCATAGCTCTAATTTCTTCATCAACAGCAAGTAGTAGAACCCGTTCAGTTCGAGGCTGGATATCGACGTTGGATGTCGACGTTGGATCTCTGCTATATTCTGGAGGCTCCAACAGAAGCAGCAGCGGTGATAGCAGCAGGCGCTGCAGCGGCATGGTGATATTTTATGGGGGATAGGAAGGGCAGCTCTTGCTGTAGGAGGTGCAGCTCCAGGGACAGCTTCGGCGACTGGGGAAACAGTTCCTGTCGTGGACATACAAGGCCCCGTGATTCGAGGATCATCGTTGTCTCTCTTGCTTCAAAATCCGTTCTTCAATGCAGCCTGCTGTCGTTCTACTCGTAACAGGGACAGCATGTCCCCGTCTACTTGGTTCGCTTGCTGCGGCTCCTTCCACAGGAGCGTTTGCGTCCCTCGCAATAGCGCCCTGTTCCACGCAACTCTGTTGCGCTCCCTTTGTTTCCGCCTAGTATTAGCATGAGCCTTCAGCGCTGGACCATTCAATAATTTGGTGAATAGATCAGCAATGTTTCTCTCACCGGGCCTTTGCAATTCGAATCGTGTCAGCAGCGATAGCTTCCCTCGCCTCGTGGTAGGCCACACTGTTGTGCTTCTTGTTGCAAGGACTCTCCGGTCTGGTCGTGTTCTCGACAACAGCCTCACTGTCGCAATACACATTGGTACTCCCTTCAATGGGCACCCCCATCATCCTGAGTTGATACCGGATGCCTTCAATCAGTTCAATGGCGATTCTTAATGCAACAATCTCAGATCCGAACGTTTAAGTCTCCACAGTGGTTTAGCGAAAGGCAATGATCACAGTGCGGGATCTCCTTGTTGCTCTGCAGCCAGCATGATAGGCGTCGACAAAGCAGCTCATAATAACGGCTTTACCAAGGTTCAGGAGCATCTGGTGGGAGTACCTCCTTGGCATCTGGATAGAATTCACTCCAGTCACAGTCGGGGAAGCTGGATTCATCCACATCAGGCAGGGTCTCATCAAATACCAGCACAGACTTGCACTGCAAATGCCTAACATGGCATTCGGAACCAGCGATCGAATGTATCGATCCGGAACTATTCAGTCCAGTATGGAGACCAGCATCGTAACTGCAATGGCAAGAGAACATTACCCCACATGGTATTCAATACTATGAATACAGGACTGTTGTTCCGGGGACACCAATCGAACCGGTCAACCCCATTACAGGAATAGTGTGTACCAATCGAACGACCGAGTTGCAGGAGCTGTGCGCTTTGAATCTGTGATAAGTATGACAAGCAAGCTCCTGCACAACCGGTGTGGTTGAATATATTAACTACAAACCAGCAGCTGCTGTTCCAGGATCGACCTGCCGATTGAAGAACAGCACGATTCAGATGTCAAAATGAACAAGTAGTGCAGTTTGCATCCACCTACGAATAACGAATTGCCGTTCAAGAACAGGGCGTTTTGGATCTATGAATACAACAAAACCAGCGCGGTTTGAATACGTGATCTATCAATCAGGAGCTGCTGTTCCTCCAACGACGATAAAGGAGAAGCGCGATATTGATATCTTATCAACGACAAGAAGCGGCAAGCGATTCCAAGAACGAGTCAAACAGTAACAGTTGCACTGTGTCAGGGACAAGGTCCTCATAATGGCTACTGTCTATACAGTTCGTTCGTCGTTCGATTCATGTTCTTGTTGACAAACTCACAAGCAAGCGGGCGTCTCGAGACGGTACAACTGTTCCAACAGTCTTCGTGGGATCGCTTGTTCGTCGTAGATAGGATATCCAAATTACGCTGCTTCTTGAGTGGGAACAGCAGTTCTTGATTCGTAGATGAAAGATATTCGGATCACATGCTGTTCCTGCAAAGGGGGAATGCCTGACGAAGTAGTTGCTGGTCTTGGCAATCTGTCCTTGGAACGGCAGTTCTCTAATGATGGCATAGAAATAGTGGTAGGCGTCACCGCCGGCGTCTCGATTTTTGAGCATCAAAGTAGGCGTCTTACATTATCATTCGATACGGGTCATTCTTTTTTGTGAACTGAATAGTTCTCGATCGAACATCACGGAGAGCGTACGCTCGATTCATAGTTCGGTAATTCCTTGGCATTGGCAACGAGTTCGGTAATTCCTTGGCATTGGCAACGTTCGAAGCGTGCGGGATAGCGCTCGGTCATTCTGAGCTGTTTTGAATCGGCTTCGGTGCCAGTGCTTTGGTCGTCATCGTTCAGTCGCTTTGCACAACAATTTGCATGCTTCAATCCATTTGCAGCAGATGGAGGTTCCACAGTATTAGTCCATGGGACAGACCATGTGTAATTTGATCTATATAGGTGTTGCAGACTGTCTGTAATGCCATAGTGCAACAGTTCTTGTGAGTACGGGTACTCTCGGCAGATGGGCGTCCCGCAGTACGGGTCCATTAGATAGTGAATGAGAGCAAATGGGCGTCCCATAAGAATTACACACTCCATGCAATGTTATGGGTCCATAATGCTATCAATCGGCATTCGAACACTCCGTGTAACTCGGTCTTCTTGCTGCTAATGTGGTTGCACTTGCAACGTTGTAACAGTGCAGGTTCGTAGCAGGGAACATCGTACGTTCCCGTACTAAGATCATCCTGAGCTCCGGCGCTTGTTTCTTGCGATTGCTCGTGAGGCGGAGATTTTCGTGACAGGGCGTGTCTGTGCTCGTAAGCTTAGCACCGTTGTTATTCTTTGCGCTTCGTTGCACTGCTTCAGCTTTCGGTTCGATCGCACAAGGCTAAGCATTGTATTCCTGTGCTGACATTCGTCGTAAAGACAGAAATGGTCTAATCTGTCCCCGCTGTCGGAAGCATTGAATGCTTCCATTCTTTCTCGGAACACTGGAACACTCTGGTCTTATCTATGTAATTTTCCTTTGTCGACAGGCGTCAGAACAATTGCTTGCTACACAATGTTCCATGTCCCCATGGCACGCTGCAACCGGAGATCTTATTCAATGCGGTATATCAGTGCGCGTTGCGGCATCTTGGCGCGTCTCGGCGTTGCTCTTCTCTGTCCGTAGAGCAATTGCTGGCTTCCTATACGAAAGCGTATTGTATCTGCTGTGCCGACGGTTTGGTCCTTGTTGCTGCTCGTGCGATAAGAGCGCTTGCGTCCTTCGAAACAGCTTCCTGCTCCGGTCTTCGGCACGTCCTCATAACACGAGCCCAGCGCCTGCTTGCGCCGAGAGTATTCATTGTGAAGACAGCAATGGTTGTTCACGAATCCGTTACATTGCAGTTGCTTTGCGGAACTCTGTTGCGCTTCCAGTGTAACTTCTATGGACAAGTAGTCCTCGGTCGAAGATCACGAATATCGTACACTCGATCGATATTGCCTTGGCGATAGCAACATCTATTGCAGCAGGTGGGAGTCCCAGTAATTCGAGTACAGTCGCTTGGCTTTGTTGCGATCACTCGCAAAACGTAGGCGTTCTGCTCGATTGCTTCCTGTGATCCAGCGAGTACTCGTAATAAGCTTTGCGTTCGTAACAGGGCGATCGTAACATCCTTTGCGCTCCGTGTTTCCTCGAAATACAGAAGCGCTTGGTTCTATTCGATCTAAGGTGGCTTCTCAAAGCATGTCTCGTCTCGAAGCGTTCGGCGTGAAGACAGGAACAATCCAATCTGTCCCCGCTGTCAGAATGCGTGCAAGTTGTGTTGCGTGCGGTTCCGATTGCTGTCTGCAACCCTTGTT
The DNA here is from genome assembly GCA_037355855.1 of Pseudo-nitzschia pungens. Taxonomy (NCBI): domain Eukaryota; phylum Bacillariophyta; class Bacillariophyceae; order Bacillariales; family Bacillariaceae; genus Pseudo-nitzschia; species Pseudo-nitzschia pungens. Next base: position 4,000,183 of record CM074761.1, on the reverse strand, counting down.
GAATTGCTTCCTGCAATCGGGCAGTGCTTTCCACGGTTCTTCTGCGTAATTGGCGCGATTGCCTTCTCTCGTATCATACATCCTTGTATCTACTTTTCGTATCCTCTATCAGTCATCCTTGTATCTGCCATGTCGTATTCTCTATCCTTCTAAGTCACGAGCTCTGTAAGCATCGCATTGCCTCCAACATTAAGCGGCTTATATCTCCAATTTCGTAGCGTCGCGCTTCCAAGCTGCGCTTGTCCTCTTGCCTCGATTCAATCTTTCCTAGCTGCGGTAGGCTTTTCTGCTGTCAGGGCATCGATGCTGTCCTCTGGTTGCTGCAACTACTCTTTCGCTGCCAGGACAGGAATATACACACCACATTGTCCTCGCTGGCAGTTGCAGTGGGCGTGCCATGTGTTGCGGGGGAGCTTTTTGTGAGGCTTGCGCTAGGGCTTCCGCAAAGGGATCTCCAAAATCGCCCCAGATGACTGAAGGGCAAGCTACGACAGAGGGAGCAACAGGACGCTCCATAAATGGGCGCAGTGCCGAGGGGAAAGAAGAGCAGATAAGCAGGCGGCGAGGCAGGAGGGTGCCTTCAGGGAAAGATCGTACAAGGCAAAATTCTGGGGCTATCGAGCAATCAATCTTCGGGGCAAAGCTCTTTGGCTATCGGAGAGACTATCAAATAATTGCTGTTGTACCCTCGGCTTCTGTTATGAATCCACTTTCCGTCAGTTGCTGCTGCAGCTGCTCTTCCTGCGAGGACGGGAATCTCAACGAAGAAAAAATATCCTTTTTCTCCATGCCATTTCGCAGTGGCTCTATTCATGAGTGTGCTACATGGCACCAGTCATGGCAAGCCAACAAGTTGCAGTGTCGGGACCCCCAATCAGTTTTTTTCTTCATCATGGCTGCACTGCTGATACCTCTGTTTGACAGAAGTCTGGTACGCGCACAGGTAGTGTATGAGATGAGCGAGCGAGAGAGAGAGAATGATTGCCGTCATCTTCTGTCTCGTAGTATGGTGACAATGAAAGATACCATACTTCAATTGTACCCGCACAGAACAGATACGGATTCAAATGCCAACAGGGAGAAACAAACTGTACCTGAGTATTGCAAATTGTAACTGTGACAAGGGCATCCCAGCTACACTCACACGTTGCAGCGCTCCATCACGTCTAAAAGCCCGAATTGTGTGCTATGGTCTCTTACCGTATTCGATGATACACACGACAAGGATACTACCTAAAGACGATTGCATTTTTATATATTATTTAAAAAATAAATACGCTTAATTTCAAATGTGAAAATATTCTGCAAGTTGGTAGAATGGTTGAGTGTAGAATCACACAACGCCGTCTCCACTAACCGAGTCCAAGTCCGTGTTGCAAAGTGGGCAACGGGTGTTGTGATCTGTCCAAGATGTAATGCAATCCTCGTGAAACACGTGATGGCATGGCAGGGATACGAGTTTCTCTCCCTTCTCGTATTCGCAGAGACAAATCGAGCACGTCGGTTCCTCGTCGTCGACGGTCTTGCCGCTTCCATCCTTCGCTGCATCTTTTTCCTCCGTGACGGATCCGTAGTGACTTCGTTGCAACAGGGAAGCCGCTGATTTGAATTCGAATCGGTCCCAGTGCCCCTTGGCACTGTCGCCGACACCGGCTCCATTCTCCCCTCCATCGGGATGTCCGTAACCACCTTCCATCAGTTGAATCTGACTCTGCATGATGGCAAGTGCTAGTTGGGATTGGAAAGGACATTCTGCGAAGCCGGGCATCGGTTAGGGTAGACGGTTCGTTCGTGGCGTTTTCGTCCCATTCATTGATCATTCTATTCAACTCTTCTTCGCGCTCCCGTGTGTATCTAACAAACCTGGAAACCCATGAAGTAAACACTAAGCACAAAAGCAAAAGACCAAGGTCGCCAGTCATGATTGCTTGAACCCTGAGCAGCATTATTTAAAAAACATGATTATTATTATTGAAAAGAACCATGCCACCGAGTGAGACCACCAACAAAGAAGGCACGAAAGAAATAATACAAATGAATCAAAGGTGATGAGAAAGTCACCCTTTGCATTCGCGTTCCACACATCCCTTCGTAGCGTAGCGCAGCGCAAAGTTTGTACAAGAAAGCAGAACTTACCACAGGCGCAACAGAATGAAACTAGAGAGGAGAACGCAGCCGGCCGTTCGTCGCTGCACGAGCTCTCGCTCTTCCTCCAAATCTCTCAGAGTGTATCCACGAATCGTACGTGGGCGTGATCCAGAGGTTGATTGGGTGGTTGCAGAACCCGTAGGATCGCGGCTTCGTGGTTCTTCGCCCGTTCCAGTTCTGCTGGTAGTGTTGCTGCTGGATGTATTCGAGTTGACGTCTTCATCGTCCGGCAGAGCTTCCAACATTGGGGTTCTCTGGCTGCTGGCGATCGAACCTCTCCCGGTTCCTCCTACGAATTCCCCTTCCTCTTCCGTGATGCTATTGTCGTCGGAGACACCGCGACGTTGGGCTTCCTCGTCGCGAGGTTCTTCGGTTTCGACAAGCTCCGCATTTCTGCGGTTCATGAAATTCGAGAGCGCCGAACTGACATTAGGCATTGTCTTCCACGTTGGTATTCCTTGTTATCGAAGCGAGTAGAAGCTAAGTGGTGTTCTTCCACTATTGTATGGTGTTGTGTTGTGTTGTGTTGTGTTCTGCTGGTGCCTGCTGCTTGGTCCCTGCTGCAGGTGTTGTATTTTAATAATGTCTTGTGTGTTTGTGTACGAGTAAGGTTAATCAGTTGAGATGTTGACTGTACAGAAACGGCTTTGACGAATTTCTCCACGACCAAGTTGCGTGGAACAACAGCAGGATCATCAAGTTCGGTGAAGCTCTTTTTTCAAAAAGCCTGGCGTATTGTACGTGGGGTATAAGGCCGATGCGGCATGAACAGAACCCATCCAAATACCCGAAGTATTTCAGAAGTGGTGCTAACCGTACTTTTACATACGCGCATGTTTTATGGTATGTAAGTTGATACTGGTGTCAAAAGAAAGGCTGACACGCAAAAACATACCGGTAAGAATCTTACCTCATACAGACACACACACAAAGACACATTGAACATGCATAACCTTACTGAATACAGAGAAGAATCTAAGAAATTCAATCATACTGAATACTATGACTACAAACTAAGGTTACGTAAGGTCTTACCGGTAAGGTTTTGCTGGCAGTCGTTCTCAGCAAAGAATAACCTTACCCATAGGAACACTGAAGAAGACTTTGAATCGTACCGTCCGAGTACGAACCATCATGACGCACACGCCGTAAATTGTCGTGTCACTGAAGAAAATCCATTAAGATCTTACTTGTACCTCTGAAACTCTAAACGATACATTGACCAAGACCTAAGAAGTTAGTTACCACCACCACAGTAACAGGCATTCTCAATTTTTTTTCCTCTGGCGCCGATAATAAAGTTCGTTTCTGAAACGAGACCCTTGTATTGTTTTGGACCATTGTTACAGTAGTAGTAGTAGTAGTAGTACTAGCCCTTCAGTTGTAGTTCAGTATCCTTCCAAGCAAATTCAAGATCGTTCCTACTTAGTCTTCATAAAGAGAAAAGAAAAACGAGACGAGTGCAGTGCTAATCATCCTTTTCCAAAAGCACTCCAAAAGTAGTGTACTACTAGTATTTCAAATGAAATACAAAAGGGTTTCTAAATACATCGACTACTTCACCCACATCAACTTTCGAATACCCTGATCTATCGTTTTCCCCGATTGTTGCGCGTCTAACTCAGACATCCGGCAAAGCTGTACCCAAAGCCTTCGTTCCTCCTTGTAACGGGACCCCTGGTGACAGAATGTCCGCGTGCTTCAAAATATTTTGGCGCTGAATTCCCAGCAACATTCCAAAAACACAAGCCGTCAACATGGCGGAAGAGAAAAAGACCACGTCGACAAGGGAGGAATGGATCGTGAAAATGCTAGTTTCTTCCAATGCCATAGAAAATGCCACTGAAAACCTCCTTGGTAACATTATCTTGATCAAAACTATACAAGCCAGAGAATAGCACCCCAAAAATGCCGAAATGATCAGCCAGAGAACACCCCCGGTTGGTTTGCGAGCCGAAGATTCTTTCGCCAAAACCTCTGTCCCAATAGTAATGGAATCCCCTCCATTAAAATATTTCTTGTAGAAGCCCGACATTCTGCGATGAAAGATGGTTGCGGTGCGCAAAAATAATCTCATTTGTGTGAATGAAAGCACTGCCGAAAGCACAAGAGAAACGATCTGAGAAACTGTATTGTGTTGATTCGATGAAAAATAATGGTGGCCTGTCAACCATAGCAACGTGCTTGTAACAATGTCGGACTGAGATCTCCTGCGGTGATGACGATGCGATGCGTAGTCGGTGTTTAGGAGGGTGCCATAATTTTTGAATATAGAGAACCCTGCGAGAAAGAGACGCACAAGTAGGATGACAGAAAAGATAATTCCAACATACGACTTGGCTTTTCCTATCGACGACCTTGCTGCAATAGCTGTCACCTGAGAGTCCTTCAATTCCTCTAGATCGAGCGCTGTTTCTCGAACCAACTCCTCCATGAAGACAATTTCAGTTTGGAGTATCTGTCGGCGATTGCGAAGCTCATCCCCGAGCTCCGAGAACGCATTGTTACCATTGTTTTGGGTCAATAAAGTAGACACGGAGAAAGCGTTGCTGGAGAACCCGGATAATGCCGACGGACTTGTCCCTCTGGATGACGGGTTTAGAGATGAGATTTCTATTTTCAGACCTTTCAGCATAATTCTCTTTTTGGTCAGAGTTTCCTCTAGGCCTCTTAGTTCGACTTCGAGTTTTGCGATGTAATCTGGTCGCACTTGAAGAAAATATCCAGACAGGTTCGCGTAAGGAAGAGAAACACTACCGAAACCATTCAAGATTGCAGAAATGAGAAGACCGAGCGCACAAATCCAGCTCATAATGAGAGACAACAAGGTAGTTTCGTGTCGCGAGGGCGGTTGCACTACCAGCGGTCCTATCGTGCTCAGCGTACAAAGCGCAAATGCGATTCCAGAAAGCCCTCCCAATATCGGAAAGACGCGTTGTCGTTTGGTTTTTGCTCCGCTTTTTGAAGAGTCGTGCGGCGTCCTTTCGGAAGAGGACGATTGGATTGGAGTTGACTTTTTGATCCTCGAACCTGCATCGTCATTAGTCTCTCCAGACGATGCTGGTCTTAGCGACACATCGCGGAGGGGCAAGACGGGTAAGTTGCTTCCAGTTCGTCGTCGACGACGAGAGTAGCACCGAAATAGACCCTTGCATAATACCTTATTGAATACAGCGAAGAAAAATCCGGATACCAATCTCCATGCAACCCGAATCCACCATGGGGACCACTTTTTACTCTCTGATTTAGCCGCAGTTGATGTATGTGTACAACAGAAGTAACGCCCAAATGACACACCAATTGAGGATCCAACCAGACTGGGGATGACGAAAACAATGTGAATCGAAAGTAGCCACAGTAAAAACCAGTATATGAACGAAAGGTTTTCTTCGTTGGACAATATTGAATGGGGAGATTTGGGCAGCGCCTCTATCGTAGTGAGCCCAAAGAGTGAGAGGGAAATTCCAAGTGCGAGGACCAAAGTCAACCGTTCTTCCCCGGATTCAAAGAGGAGAAGCCCGAGAGACAGAGGCGTCGCCATGTAGTTCAATCAATGGAGGTGTTTCTGAATCGCGGAAAAGGAAACTGGAGCGAAAAGTATTCTTTCAGTCACTACAATATGAGATTCGCACTTTGGATGTTGTGGGTCGACAAAAAAGAATAATCGAAGGCGAACAAAAAGAGGAGAATTGAGACGACATCGAGATAACCTTAAGGCTTACTCGTAATTCTCTTCGCACTCGACTGAAAGAAGACGACTTGAACCCGCGAAAATAAGACCATTTGTGCGTTTCGAGCTTGAGTCGTTATTATTTTTAGAGAGTTTTTTGTTTTTACATGTCCCAATTCAGACGTCTATGACCGTTCATCCTTTATGGGGAATCGGTAATCTCACTGAAATATTTGTGGGGGAGATTCATGTCCCCTTTTGTGTGGCAGTTTCCCACCGTATTTTTTTGTTTTTATGGGAAGCCCACAAAACATCATTATTTCAGTCTCTCCAACAACCAGTCAGTAGCACGGTAACCTTACTTACTATGGTCTCGTATTCTCAGTATACATGTACAGTACCAGGTACACGTATTTGCCGTAAACAGTAACCACAGTACTAGTAAGGCCTTACTCGTACCATCACCGTACCTGTACTTCTTTAAATAAACTGCGAGTCAGACTTCATCTGGACCATCATTTGGACGAAATTGGAAAAAATAATAGAAAACTGGAAATGGAATGTTGAGCAGACAAGCAACGACACGGGTAGACAAAGACTCGTCGTCGATACTAGCCGCTGTTCTAAAAGTGTACCATCGCTTTTTGGTCCTCTATTTTCCTTCAAGGCTTTGCAGAGCAACAGTGTGAAATAATGGCTTTCGGTTGTCATGGCTTGGTATTTGGACGCATACTGCTTATAACGATTTCGATTGCGATGAGAATCAAGGCTTGCTCCTCTTTCCTGCTTCCGTCGCACCGAAATACAAAATGCTCCATTCTCCCAAAGAAATCAGCGTTACAGCAAGGATCGTTCCCCTCAAGTCGCAATTTCAATCATGTTGGTACCAAATTGATGTCTTCGTCTGCCTCTTCCTCGGGCAGCACTATCAGCGACTCCAAATCTTCCGATCGAGTTCTCGGTGCAGAAGCCAGCAAAAAGTACGAAGAGTTGATGGGAGCTTCTAAGTTGCAACTAGCGCCGATGATGGAATACACAGATCGCCACTTTCGTCACCTTGTCCGCCTGATTTCCGGCAAGACCCTTCTCTACACAGAAATGGTCGCCGCAAATGCCTTGGCCCATGAAAGAGCTGCATGCATGGAAGAATATGAAACGGCCGCTATCAAGGCCTCACCCACGGGATTGCCACCATCGCCACAGGAAATTCGAGAAAATTATTCCGACCAATACTTACAGAGGTATCTCAGCCAAGGTCACATTGAGCCACTCGAAGGGCCTTCGGTATTGCAACTAGGTGGATCAGATCCCAAACAACTTTTTGAAGCAGCGCAAACAGTAATGGACATGGTAAGGTTTCAGATACTACGTTGCCGTTTTCCAACTTCTTATACCCAACCTCAAAGATGGAACTGAACGAACTTATTTCCTGACTGACTAACTAACTGATTGCGATCTATTCACAAATCAACCCATGAATTTCTCAGACTGATAGAGGACACTGCGACTATACAGCGTTGAATTTGAATTGTGGTTGTCCCAGGTGCGTCGCGAGTGGCAGTGCGTTTTCGATTACTGAATTCGGTCTATTTAACTCATACTAACTGATTGTGATTGATATGAAAACAGCCCAAAGGTCGCTGGAAAAGGATGTTTTGGTGCTGCTCTAATGGATGAACCAAAACTAGTATCTGATTTGGCAAATGCTTTGCATGATGGTTGCGGTGGTAAGCTTCCAGTGACTGTCAAGTGCCGGATTGGCACCGACACAGATGAACCCTTCACAAAAGATGGATATGCCGAAATAGATTCAGAGTTGGAATACAGGCGTTTGTGCCAATTCATCGAAACAATTGCTTCGAATTCCCCAGTCACTGACTTTTCGGTGCATGCACGAATTGCCGTGCTCCAAAAATCCTTTTCTCCCGCTGACAATCGCAAAATTCCTCCTTTGAAGTACGATTTTGTTCGAAGGCTTGCACAAGAATATCCAGAATTTACATTCACACTCAACGGTGGTGTCGATACCCTTGCCCAAGCGCAGGATCAACTCAACCAGTGCCCAGAATTGAATGGAATCATGATCGGGAGAGGATTTGCTGCGGATCCTTGGGGTTTTGCCATGGCTGATTCTCTACTTTATGAACCTACTACCACGGGAGCTTTTACGCCTCGGAATCGATTGGAAGTTCTGAAAGAATACGGGAAACATGCAGATGCCGAAGAAGAGCGAGGAGACCCCGTAAAGATTCGCCGCTTTATTACAAAAGCAGTCACGACCCTCTTCACGGGAGAACCAAAAGCGAAACGCTATCGAATTGCCCTAGAGGAAATTGGTGGCATCCCCAAAAAGCTGCAACGAGAAGGGAAAAGTCTCGCAGGTCAGCCACCGATTTCTGAACTGATATTGAATGCGGCTCACACACATTTATCAGAGGAAGTATTACTAAGGACCCCCGAAGAAAGTTATGAAAAAAAACTTTTTGACGAGCGCAAGTCGGCAATGAGGGAAGGACGATCAAGCGCCGTCGCGGATTGGCAGTTGGAGCGTTTGCAACAACAAAAAGAAAATGGGGTGGGAAGTTACGAAGCAGCTCTCGCAGGTGGTGAAACATCCATGAGGGGTTGATATCCTACAAAACTACGAAGTATTTAGTTTTAAAGAAGAAATAGTTTGGCTTGACTCAAAAAACACGTTACAAGACAATTAGACTGATTACATACTTGAAGTGCTTCCTTCACTCGGAGATCGACTTCGACTTCGTGCTCGACGCTTCTTTCTCTTGCTTTTTCTGCTGCGCTCTCTACTTCGGCTTCGACTACGGCGTTTTCTCGACTCCGATCCTCTCTCATCGGATCCGTTGTTTGACTTCGAGATATCTGGACTGATGCTACCATCTTTCCCGTTGTCCTTGCCTCCGTTATTCGGACTTGGACTGCGTCGACCACGAGATCTGTGATCTTTGCTGTGTCTATCTCTCCTGTCGCGAGATCTGTCTCTGTCTCGAGACCTGTCACCAGATCTACCACGGTCTCTGTCTCTATCCCCGAGTCGCTCCCTGGATCTTTCGCGGGATCTGGATCTGGATCTAGATCTGTCTCTAGATCTCGACCTAGACCTGTCTCTGAACCTATCTCGGGACCTTTCTCTACTTTTCTCGTAGCGTTCTCCCGATCTGTCCCTACTTGACCTCTCCTTTCGATCACGCCTACTATCGCGTCTTCTGTCTCGACCTCTTTCTCTGCTGTGACTCCTCGAACGGCTTCGGTCAACATCGTAATCATAATCATAGTAACGTCGGTCTCTTTCACGAGAGTACTCTCTATAATAGTCATCTCTCTCGCTTCTGCGTCGGTAGTACGGTGATGGACTTCGACTATAGCGATCCCTGTGATATCTGTCTCTTCCGTAGTGGTCATGATCACGGTCTGAAGAACCTGGACCGTAGTTATGACCACTTGACGGTCGCACATCAGGAAGATTTGGTCCATTCTGGCAAATACAGTATTTTGGACGATATCCGCAAGCACCACACCTGTCGTTGGATACAGGAGGTGGGGCTTCAGGATGTCGGTTTGGTTTATTTGTTCCAGCAGAATTGCTTTCAGCAACCTTTAGTACGCGTCCGTTGATTTCGCACTTCCTGCCAGACTCCAAAATTTCCCGAGCAATGTTTTCAGGCAAAGTCACAAATCCAAATCCCCGCGATTTGCCAGTGGCCCGTTCTGCGGGGATATGACATTCCAATACATTATCTCTTCCGTAGTCACGAGAAAAAAAGTCAAACAAATCTGATGGTGTTGTTTGGTAGGACAAATTTCCGATGTGAAGTTTGATTGCAGCAGGCCGATTGCCAGTCGAAACATTGTTGTTTGCATTGTTCTTTTTCCTATTACGAGCTTTTTTCTTCGGCGAATTCTTGCCGTCTTCTTTTTTGGAAGCGTCTGAATTCTTTGAGTCCTTGTCGTTTGTTTTGATGTCTTGTCCGTTCATCGATTTCGTCAGTGAAGCGTCGTCTTCGTCCGACATGATACTGAAACCAAGATCATCAAGCTGCTTCAAGACGCCTGCCTCAAATTTTTCCCATGTCAAGAGGTTATCAATTGAATTCTGCAACGACTGCAACTGGCCGTCGAAGAGAGCTAAGACGCAACTTCCCGGAGCCAAAGTGTAATAATGTTTCTCAACCTCCATGGTCGCAGCATAGGCATTATGATCGAAAAAAGTTTGCCAACCCGTGCGCAAGTCTTCTTCTGTCTGGTTTTCTTTCGCCACGTAACGTATTCCCCCGTCCGAGGCTTTTGTCCAGAGGTTCAGCGATCCGTAATGATTTTTCATGCCCTTACTGAGATTCTCAAGCAATCTTTGTAATTTCCGAGAAAATAGAAAGATGAGGTAATTACGTAGCACCCGCTGGTGCCGTTTAGACACCAGAACAGGACTCTTCCCGTCTTCCGAAGATTCCATCTTCGACATCAAATCTTGTAGCTCAGGATCTGGCATGCTACTAATCAGTGAAGCTGTGAGGAGGATCGGATCGTAAACACCATCCAAACGAGCATTCGTAACCATTTTGTTCCCCATTTTCAAAGATGACATGAAAGAGTTCTCTACGGAAGGAAATGCTTCTTTTTCAAGCAATGTTAGACGTTCATCCGACCACCAGTCGTTGATAGCTTTTGAATCGTTCGACTCGTACACCAAGTATTGCAAATCTTCCTCCGAACTTTCGACAAGAGGAGTATAATCCGCAGGAGCTTGAACATTTCCAATGGCGTCCATCAGACCCCATCCAAATCCAGTCGTGTCCGCAGGATTGAGCATCTGAGCGAAGCCATAGTCAAGCATCATGTGCTTATTAGGCAAATTGTCACCTCCATAACAGAAATATACTTGCTGTTGTTTTTTTACTCGTTTTGTCATTATCGCTTGTGGCAGATGTGGACCATCTTCACTTTCTGTCTCATCCATAGAATGCCGATTCTGCTGCCAGAGAATAGAATGAGCCTCGGTCTCATGATTTATCATATCCAGAAAAGGAACCATTACACCTAGCTCATCCCATATATGAGCGGGGGAGTAAAGTCGTTCATCTTCTGCCAAGGGTATGTGAGATTTCGCACTATCTTCTCCTTCGTTCATGTACATCGCTGATGGCAAAGTTCGAGATGCAAAAACTGAGTACGCCCAAACCCAACGTTCCCACGTGATCATACCAGGTGAAAAAACGGAGGGAAATCTGGTGAGGATCCCGGCATTGAGCAGGGCAATGAACTCGGCAACGAGTTGCATGGTGGTATTCGCAATTTCCTGAAGAGGCGCCACACCTGGCATGCAGCTAGATAACAGACTCAACTCGTTCCGCTCCCAGCAAATTGGTAAGGACACTGCCGAAGGAAGTGTTCTCGCGTATGGGCCATAGGATGAAGGAGTGTCCGGGAGTGGCTGTGTCATTTGTGCATGAAATAAGGCATTGTCATCTTCGTTTTCGGCAAAGATCTTATCAAAATCGATGTTGCTCGCGCTTGTTACTGGAGGATTAGCGTGCGGTGAAAATCGTTGGTGTATCAGGAAAGCCAAAAATGGAGCCCTTGTCGATACGTCCCCAAAGTTCGCAAGATCGTATGAAGAATTTTGGCTTTCGTTTGCTTTCAAAAACGCTTTTTCAGCTTTGGTTCGGTCTCTCAATGTATTGATAAGAAGTTGCTCGCCCTTGTTCATTGCTGTCTTTTGAGCATACTTTGAAACGCAAACGGTAGTATTCTCAAATGCGTCCCAAAAGTTGGTAGTGTTACCATCACCTAAACTCTTACAACACGCTAACACAGCTTTTCCAGCATCACTGGCGGCTACCAAGTCGGCAGTGATCATAGCTGACTTGGGACAAGTCATCATCACCTCATCCTTTTTGATTTCCCTCGTAGTCCAGACTTGACAACCCATTGTCCGTTCATATAGCGCTCTGTCTGCTGCCCCATCTACCATCCCCACTCTCCCCGGACCTGATTTCACCGCTGCTGGTCCAGGTTGGCTCCCTGCCGGTGGACCAAAAGCGATTACCGGAGCGTTCTTTGTCCCATCAGTTGCCTCCCCATTGACTATGCATATGGAAGGATGAATTTTTATTTTCGCGTCGTTGGTACACCATTTTCGAAAACCAATTAATCGCTTCGATAGAGCCTCCACTCCCCCTCCACTATTGTCATTTACTTCCCCTGAACATTCAATGCCCATAACCTTCTCGTATGTGCTTTCTTGATCATTTGACGCGGAGTTTTTTGAATCAGATGGCTCCACTTTTACAGAAGATCGAGTTCCAGCCATGATGATGTTTGTAGAATGCAAGAAAAGTCCCGATGGAGGTATGCAAAAAAATTGAAGTATCCCTTTGGTGTATTCACTTTTCACTAATTGATTACGAAACGAGCTCAACAACTTAGGTGTTGTCAACTTTTCAGTACTGATTCACGTATTGCTACGGGGTTGAAAAAAGTGATGGGCCGCGCGCAGTCAGTAGGAGTAAAAGGTAGGTTTTGGCACCGAAAAAGAATGATCAGTTTCGAACAGAGCTGCGATGCTAATATCGCTGGTCCTACTGTAACGTTAGAGCTCTGATTGCTGAATTATCTCCGCCTCGATATGACGCCATTAACGAGTGGGAGACGATTGGCTAAAGAAGGATAATTCGTCGACACAGCTTGATTGAGATACAAATGATGCGACACGTGATGTATGGATTGTGGTGAGATAACTTTTTTTGAGAGTGATGTGCGTTGCCGTACTGGTAACTACCGTAAAATCCTACCGGTACAATACTGAATACGAAGCACCTCCTACGCGTGCGATACTCGGACAATAAAACCGAGCAACGACTGATCCGGACGACAATTGATGCACTGCCGGGTTTTCTTTTTGGTCTCACGCGCGTTGACCAAACCCATAGAGCAATCTTACCAGGTAAGATTACTGAACGTACCACTGGAGAGCGGCAAAGGTATACAAAACTATCAGGTTATGGGCTTTCAATGTTCATCGGTTTGGGAGTTTTCAAAAATTTTTGTCAAAAATACCCTACCGGTACACGTACAGTAATAGTGATGACAGTAAAAATGACAGGCACGATCACAGCGAAGAAGTATTTTCGTAATTGCAGGACGTACGAGTACAGAACTTCCATACCTGCTGAAAGCGTCATAAGACTTTTAAGATTACCCGTGATTCTATGACTTCCGCAAACACCAGTAGGAGTCGACGAGTTAGTCGTCTACAGTCGACATCTTTTCCTCCTCGATCCTCGAATTGTTTTTATTTTCGATCACGTGTTGGATCTTGGTGTCATTATTTTTCTTTCAATTTACGGTCTTGGTTGTAATCGATACGAAGTAAGATTACAACCCAAAGACATAGTTTGATCTGCTTCTGTGAGACTGAGCTAGGACTCTAAACTGTGTGGCACAACACAACACAAAGATCCCAGCGGCTCAACTCAATTCATAACATTCTATTTACTTTTATCGCGTAGAGACCTCTCATCGACAATCCAAAACAGAAACGGTATGGTGTTAACAGTTAAGCTTACGATATCGAAGAAGGATTCCGATCCCGATGACGGAGAGGATATCACGGAAAAAATCGAAGGACTTGATCTCCATAAAGCAGACGATACGGAGGGGAAATCTTCGCCGTACCAAATGGAAATCGAATCTGGTGGTAAATTCTCGCGAAAGGCGTCGTGGAAGGATCTTGAGAGATTTTGTGGGAAAGAGATAAATTCTGATGTGCTTCGAGATTGGATAGTCTCGTACCAAGGACAATGTTTTCCAGAAGGTATGTATTGCATACTGATCCGACGAGTTCTTTGATAATCGAATGTGAAATCACAGGGTCACCACACACTGACCGTATGGATGTTTTTGCGTCTACGCACATTCCGATTGGTTATGTCAGATCTTTCGGAGCCGAATCATACACCGAAAAAATGTTATATCAAGGATGAAAAAGGGTTTACCATTTATAAAGACTTTGAATGGAAACCAGTAAAATTGAATTTGAAACCTGGAGCTTTGGATGTAAAGGAAAAGTGGTCAAACGAAGTGCTCTTAGAATCATTTTCCCTTGATTATTCAACGGATGCCGATAAAATTCGATCCCTTGACAAATGTGACAAAGAAATAATTTCGTCGCTACGCAAGTCAAAATTGGCGGGTCATCCTCTGGCTATGGAGATGATGAAGACGGATTCGGAAATTGTCACGGAGTTCAAAGGCATGAATTCAGTTACATTCGGTGTGTTTGGAACGGGAGGGCCAAGCGAAACAGACAAAGAGACGGGTGAAGAGATCTGGAAGGACGTGAAAACTCTCAGGGCACTTTTACAAAAAGCCGAAATTCCAAAAAAGAAAGGAAACTCTCGTGAAGCTAAAGTCGATGTTGTCGCAAATGAAAGTTATTTGAAGGCACGAGTATACTACAAGGGATCCTTCATCAACGATGTAGTAACTGATCACCACGATAAATTTCGTGACAAACAGTACTGGAAGTTCCCTATCAAAGTAAGTTATAAAAGGGTTCATTTCCATCGGTTTTGAGCCCCTTCAACTGGGGTTGTGGACGATTATCCAGTATGAGCTCACGCTAATCCTTGCACTTTGGCATTCACCAGTATTTATTTCAGTACAACGACCAACCAAATGCTATACTTCTATACGAAGACATCGAATTGCGGTTCTTTAGCGACGTTAGACTAGCAATGCAAAATAAGGAGTTTGACTGGGTGAAAGATGCGAATGGTCGATGGACGAAACAATACAATAAAAAGGAGTAACTGTATGCCAAGTGAATCTGTATCAGAACATCACACAATGGAAGAGGCATCGAATATACTGCTGGCTCGTTATCCCAAAGCTATTTGTGCCATCACCGTTAAAGATAATTGTTCACATTTTTTTTTCTTTTTTTTCTATTCATCTCGATTACATTGTATCTTTCAGAGGATGAACCTGTCGTCCGAAAAGCTGTCTACCGCGCGCATGTTTGATACTCAAACATCAAATCCTTCCATTCGAAACCTAGAGGAAAGTTCATCTTGGCTAACGTAGCACCCCATTACTGATCGCGGTGATTCCGCAGTGGAAGCAAACTTGTATCGTCCGTGGAAACATCTCTAACAGTGAAAACAAACATGGGAAGAAATTCGAGTTTGAACGGTTATTCCGGTGTTTGTCATAGCAACGCAAATAAATCATTGAACATTCAGTTGCTCGGTTGTCGTACCTGGTTTGCTACGACCATTGTGTCGCCAGGATCTAGTTTCATCACGAGACGGAATTTGTCCTGTGCGATCAGAGAATCCCAACTAGCATGAGCCCTCTCGAGATTATCATAAAAGCTTTCGATTTCTTCCGTCCCAACTACGTCATTCGGTGGCAGATCAGGGAGACGATCGAGGTCGTTGTGCCGTATTGCAATTATTCGTCCGTTGCGTTCTTGAATGATCGGTCCGGTTGCTTTCAGGTACCAACCGGTGACTTCGTCTTTGGAATGATAGGTACGACTCGTATTGCTGAGGACATGAAACGCAGCTGGGTCGAGAGCTCTCAGTGTTTCAGCAACCGCGAAACCATCACAAAATACACTTTCTCCTCCGACTTGTGCAGGTTGAACCATTGTAAAGATTTGTAAACCAGGTGGATCCTGAGCATAGGTAAAATCCGTATGAAGTGGAAGCGCACCGAACCCGTATGAAGAATCAGCAACACTGGTCCCATCGGGTTGACCGCCCGATGATGTCGCCCATACTCCTCCATACAGAGTGCGCAGAGGTCCATCGGTGCCGTCTGGCAATACAACATCGGTGCCTCCCACACGATAGTTGGCAAGCAAAGACACCGATGGGTTCTCCTTCACACTGCCCCCGCTTAATGCAGCACCGAGGGCAGCAATTCCGACCCCACTGTCGTCAATTGGCGTTTTTGTGATTAATAGGATCCCGTACTGATACAAAGTCTTGATAGCCCTTCTCATACCAGAGTCATCGTTGGCAATTAGGCTCTTGTATGAGATGGATAGATCTGAAGACTGTCGGACGTCTGCTTCCGTCAAGTTTTTCCAAAGTATCCGATCTTCTGATCGACTTTTTTTCCAATTTAAATATTGCTGTTTCAGCTTATCGATGTCGTAATTCGACCCTTTACCATCGTTCCATAGTACCTTGTATTTGCTATCTTCTTCTACTGTAACTTCTTTAATCCAAAAGCGCTTCTCTGACAAAGTACTCCGTCCCCGTAACTGGGGTCTGCCATCTTCTTTATTATACAAGACATCTTTTCTTTGAGACGTGGCTTCATCGAAATTTTCAGAACCGGACGCCCTAAGGAATTGCCATGGGAGAGAGTGCAAAAATAAACGTTCCTCGTCGTCATTTATTATAGGAATTTCCTTAGAGGAAGACAGCCATCTTCCTATAGAATTCCTCTGTTGACCAATATATTCTAGACGGGAAGTACTTCGGACGATTCGATCTATTCCGTGACGACTGAGAACCCTCATTATTGTGATGCTCGATATGTGCCACGCCGTAGCCTTATCCAAACTTATTCATTACGTAGTATATCGTTGCCGTTGATAGAGAGAAAACTCGGAATTTCCATTGCTGTATCGTTAAGATCTTACTCTCGTCCAACATGCACAATCGCATTGGGGGTCTCCTGCTGACATACCGTACGGTAATTTCGTCCAGATCTTTTTATTCCCTTATCGTAGGTCGGGTCATTCTATTATGCCCCATCCTCTCTGATTCCATGACACATGTCAATGTACCACACCTGCTTCCATACACAAATACACAGGTGACTTTGATGAGTGTTCAAGACTTTAAAGTTGCAATTATTGCTTGCCTCTAGTACTACTATTGGGATGAACATTGTTGCAATATTAGTCTCTACAAAAGGCATAGGATTTCATTTTTCAATTTTTCTACAGTTTCCCCATTCACATTTTGAAATTTCTCTGGTATCTGGTGACCAACATTATCAGCATTACAATTGGCAATAGTCAACCACCTCATCAAAGATTTTTTCGCTATTTGCAATTTCTCTGTGCCTGTCTTGACCTTTGTTGCTTTTTCAGTTTTCAGTTCTGAGTTTTGTTAAGGACCTAGTTTGGTTCATCCATCGAATTCCATCGTTGTTCGTTTGGGAGAAGATGATGAGATACAGCAGACTGTCCGTAATGATAAAAGTTGAAGGGATTTCATAATAGCAATTTTGTAAGCTTGTATGCAAAGCATGAGAAGCTGGATTCCACTCTGTTTTCGTTGTAACAGAGAAAACCATGTCACATTTTTCTTTTCAATGAGGATGACTCAGTGACCACAGATATTGCTCCCATATCAAGACCAGTGCTTCAAGCATTCCAAACTCTCCGCATATATCCGATATTGAATTGAAGGGGGTCGGTGATTAAGGTTGACTTGAGTCACAAGTGGGATCTAGCATGTGATTCAAAGTTCAAAGTACGGACACGACTCCTTCCCAGTGTTGTGATACGAGTAATGCATCCCGACATGAAACAACACGACAGGCTATTGCTAGTACTGTTTTCAATCTGTTTTGTTGCCTGCATACTAGACATGATTCAGACGCCACTCTCAAAAGTATCCAAAAGAGTGATCCAGATGAATCGAACGAAAGAGGAACCTATACAATGGCAATTTCAATTGTGCCATGTACGTATGCTTTGGGATCCGGACAACAACATCATGCAAAACGATTTTAAATAAACAGGTGCACACCAGAAACGATGTGCACTTTCGATTTTACCAAGGTCGAAACAGAGATGTGCACTGTATATAATGAGGACTCGATAGAGAGGAGTAAACAAAAAACTACCTCGAGCAACAGAGAGTCTGAATTTCTATCATCGAAAGAAATAAACGGGATTAAGTCTTCTTGATTATTATTTATTTTCTAGTGGATCGAGTCTATCGAATCTATGGTTTACCTGTATTTGAGTGGTGGTTGTGGAGGTGTCTCCATCTCTCAAATGAAATTATTGAAAGGAGGCATCGGCGATTCACAACCACCCCTAAACAGACAGGGATGGTATAAGAATCGAATTTAGCCTGGCGTTCCCTTTTTAAACGGCACAAAATCCAATGTCACGGCATTGAACTACACGGAACTTTGTAACACGGCACATGGATAAGAGTGTTGGGGCATCGGAAAAAAATTCGATTTAGAAGCCAGCATTGAAATCAATTGGAGCTCCAACCAATGCATTGATCATGTAAGGATCGTGCGAAGGCAACATCTCATGAACCATTAATCCAAGGATCCCCATCTGAGCTGCGCGCCCATTGTTCAGCTCAATCGCAAGCTTTCGTTCTTTTTCTTCTGGTGTAAATGTATCCCAACCAAAATCCAGAAAATCGTTTCGGAAATCTCCAACGGTTTCGCCATCCCCAGTGATATCCTTCATAACACCAAGCCTCCAAGAGACCAATGAATAGGAACATCTGGAGGAGACCTGCAGGAGGAATCTTGGAAAAAGCAGCGAGGCCAGAGGGGATAGATTCAAAGGAGGTTCCGTGGTAGTCTATGTCACCTGGGAGTCTAACTCCACCCGTGGTGACAATATGTCCAAGCACAGCAAGCATGCTGACACGTCCGTGTTTCAACTCAACGTATCGAAGTCTGTTGAACCGAGCGTCGTCGGCATCGTCTAGAAGACCGAGTGGATCAAAAAATCCGAGAGGTGGCTGAGCCCCTATTTCATTTTCGAAAAGTCCCAGAGCAGTGTTCTGCAAACTGCGAGACTTGGAGGGAGAAAAGGCTGTTACCGATGTTGCCAGGACGGCAAGGAGCATAGTACATTTCATCATGGTAGAATTTATATTTGAAGAGTTGGGAAGTCGCTAAGTCACTATGGATCCAATTCGTGTTGAGCGTAAATATTGACACGATGGTCCTTTCCGTCTTCCCAGTTCGTTGGACCGTAGAGAATCTGCCATATCGGTATTGTTCCCCATAGAAAGGAATGCTTCCTAAGATTACGGTACATGACCCCGGTTCGGATCTATACGAAGGTACTCGTATCGGTAGTCGCGAACGGTTGAACTTCTAAAGAGTCTGTCGCCGAAGATACCGGTACTAGAAGTAAATACCCTTCTTGCGGCATTTTTGTGCCAACAAAAATTTCCAGTAATAATACGTAATTAATCGTTCGTGCAAAAGGCCTTACTACGGAATTCCTATCAGCTGTCCCGGTTTTCGTAGAAATTAGTAATTACCGTAGTTGAGGATGTAGAACCGGGGGACAGCTGATAGGAATTTTGTAGTAATCTTACCGTAAGACATGATTGCACTTGTGAGGAACAACCGGCAGAAGAAACGGAGAAGAAAAAGAATCCTTTTCTTCGACTCACTCGAACTGAACGAAATGATTTTTTGGAAGGCAGCGGGCATTCCATAACCTTACCGTAACTTACTGTAATCTTACTTCTGTTGCATTCACGCAGAAAGACATGGAAGAAATGAAGCGAAGCGATGATGCCAACGAGGTTTTTACCCTCAACAAGAAGGTAGCAGCTACCTGAACAATCTGTCAACATGGTAGACATAGCTAGTTCAAGGGTATTCGTAGCCATTGGCAATCTTTATTTTGAAACAGACTGCTGCTGAGGAGGAACAGAAGATACAGAGAACATCAGCTACCAGCAGCAGTAGTACTACTACAACTACTAGTAGTAGCTACTACTACTAGTAGTAATTGCATCTGTGGGAAGTCTTGGATTATGGATATGAGAATGATGCCAGAATACTAGTAGCAATAAGAATAGCGATAGCAGGAGGAGGGGCCTTGGTGTGGAATTAATATGCTAGGGCAAATCAATCAAAGTCTACTAGTATTATCACAGTTATAGTAAAGAATCCCAATGGGATCCACAACCAAACATCACAAAACACCAGCACCACCAGTCTCAGCCATGGTGCGTTCTTCCTGCTGGTGTAGGCATTATCTACTAGTAGTAGGGGGGGGGGTGGTAACAAACCTCAGAGTTATTGTGATTACTAGACGATCATTTCTTTTTTTTAGTACTGGTTGATTGATTCGGTTCTTGATGGAACACTCGAACTCCTCGACTTTCTGGTAATTACGTGTAGTAGTAATTCCGAAACAAATGTCACATGTCATCGGCAACAATCAATCAACCGGAAACTAGGATTCATTCATTCAGCGCGGAAAGGATACCGTACAGTTCAGAACCCGACGGCTAACTTACTCGTAATCTTACGTAAGGTCTGCAATGAGCTAACACAAGACTGATTACAAAGCACGTCTCATCGTTTAGATTCCGTACGAGTAAGATTACCGTGATCTTTCCCCATTACACATACGTCATCAATGCGCGAGAGTTCTTTCACAGAGCGTCATCGACCGTTTCAACGTCATTTTCACGGCCACACTCACTATTCACGTCGTGGTCATTCCCGATTCGATTCGAACTGAGAACTCCTGATGACTGCTTGTGTTGTCCAAATATTATCCAACGAAAAATCTGAAAGTGTTTCCAACACGATCGACAATCCGTGAAACCCAAAACGTTGTCAGCTGAAGACACAAAAAATCCTGATACGTATCTGGTCACAATATTAGAATTAGGTTGTCGAAAGGGACTAAGAGAACGTATTCGCCGTTGTATTTCTTAGCACAGGATAAGATTCATCAAACAACATGTCTGAACAATTCGATGTCGTAAGTTGATTGTTAATGACTTACGCAGTATGTTCAGATGGGTATTTGTTCCGTTTGGATGGAAAATGAAATCGGCCTGAACTACATTCGGATCTCATGATGGTGGGTGCACTCGTGGTAATTGTTGTGAGACATATACACTAACGGCGTTTTTCATTAACGCTTGCTACATTTGAACTGATATCTGTTGGAACTCGTGTCTGTGGAACAATGCAATCGTCATATCGGTAGAACTCCCCCACCCTTAACAGGTTCGTAATGGCTTCCACTCATGATCACGATCTTGTGATTTTGATGAACGCCATCGCCACTTCGTGTAAGCTTATCACCTCAGCTGTCCAGCGCGCTGGTATTGCCAACCTCTATGGACTCGCTGGTGAACAAAACAGTACCGGAGATGACCAAAAGAAGCTCGATGTTCTTGCCAACGACATGATGATCAACGCCCTTGTCAACTCCGGAGTCTGCTCCGTCTTGGTGTCGGAAGAAAACGAAGAACCCATCATTGTCCCAGCCGGAAAGGCAGGTAAATTCTGCGTCGCGTTCGACCCTCTTGATGGAAGTTCTAACATTGACTGCAACGTCAGCGTTGGAACAATTTTCAGCGTCTACGAGCGTAAGCCCGGAAGCAACGGAACCGTCGATGATATCCTTCGCAGTGGAGCCGACTGCATTTGTGCCGGATACGTGGCTTACTCGTCAGCCGTAGAAATGGTTTTCACATTCAAGGGAGGTGACGTTCACGGGTTCTGCCTCGACAGCACTATTGGAGAATTCGTTCACACCCGTGTGAAGATGTTGTTCCCTGAAACCGGTGGAAAGAAAATTTTCTCCTGCAACGAAGGAAACTCCTCTCGTTGGGATGAAGCGATCAAGGACTCCGTCGAAATCTTCAAGGACGAAAAGAATCCTTACGCTGCCCGATACGTTGGATCCATGGTTGCCGATATCCACCGCACTATTTTGTACGGAGGAATTTACTTGTACCCAGCTGACATCAAGTCACCAAAGGGAAAGCTTCGACTTTTGTACGAGGGAATTCCTATGGCAATGATCATCGAACAAGCTGGAGGAATCGCCTCCACCGGTATGTTTGAAGGAAAGATTCAAAGAGTTTTGGACCTCGTTCCCGACGAAATTCATGCCAAGTGTCCTATTATCATGGGGGGAAAGCGTGATGTCCAAGTGGTATACGACCAATTCGCTAAGCACGGAGCTGATGTCCCTGCCCTGTAAACAATTCCCCGCCGTACTACAAACGATCAAGTCGGAATGACGATCACGTCACACCAGAGGTACAAAAGTCCCAGGAGTTTATCATCTTGTACTCCGATCACCCATCGAATGCGTTCTCGATGCTTCCAAACAAGCTACATCCACACGCCTCACGTCACTTCACGGAGTGCTTTCTCAATGAGACAGCATTGATTTACCTTTCAGAGAAACAAATTCTAAATATCAGTTCTTACTAGGATCAAAATGATGACGACATTGTCTTCAATTACGTTTATGAGAGATGTATTTCATTCTACTGCTCAATTGTGAGATTACCGGTGCCCATCGCTCCCCATAGTGTTGTCGGTGGTGGGTTCGGCGGCTCATGTGGATACACGGTCCGTTTGAATCCTGTTCATTCAGAGTTTTTCTAGCATATTTCAATCTGAAGAGAGTGCCAGACAACTCGCCGTTCAAAGCAGCGTAATGGATCCCGCGACAGAGGAGGTCTTCGATTCTTGAATAAAGCGAATTTCCCGACTGGGTTCACAGCAGACCAAAGCAACAAGGCTCGAATGACATCACCTGGCGCCGACGACACCTTGATTACAAAGTCGACAAGAAAGTACATTTTGGAATCATCTCCACTCGATCCCGTCATCGTCTTCCAATGCTCAAAGAGAGTGAGTAATTCCTCAGGTACATTCATTAATTTTCGACAAATATCAGACGGATTGTATGCCATTTTTTCAAATAGGCTTAATATTCTTCGGAAAATCTCAAAACCAATTAGTTTCTGTTGACTGGTCGGAACAGAATTCGAGCGCCAAACGACCGATACTTCGCAAATAGATTAAAGCTCGATTTAGTGCCTCTTGATTCGATGAAAGCTTTTTATCATCGAAAATTTCGTCAACTACAGAAAAAAAGTGAGACAACTGCTCTAATGATTGGTCACTTCTGTTGAGCACAACAAAAAGATCCCATAGCTATGAAACGTACCTAGTCCAAGCGCTAAATCTCGATTTCCGATTTCCACACTCAAGTCCAACAACATCATCAAATCTCTTCTATACTTTTCATGAACAACTGATGAACGCGAAGCAATATTTACAAAATTGTCCATGCGTGCTGCCTCATCTTCTTTCGCGGATCGAGTTCGCACAGACAGTTCACAAAACTCTTTCACTAAATCGAAGTTTTGTCGGGCTGCTTCATGGCCGTCAATGGGATCCATCAAATCTGACAAGTAAGAATAATACAGAGATTCCATAACCTCGTCCACACAGTGCGCTCTCAGTTCCTTTGATTCTGGTTCAGGAAAGCATCTGCATGCATCTCGAACCTGCCACGGTTGTATATCAGGATACCCAGAGACACATAGGTGTCGTAGTTCCTTTCTTCGTTCTTCTTTCATTTCGAATTTAATATCTTCCAGGCACTGAAGAACAGCTGATAGCTTGCTCTTTAAACAATATTTCCAGCAACAAAGTTTGTATTGTTAGGTTCTGCTGGGAAAGGGTTTTAAACAATTTGTTCAGACAGACGGCATACACTTACCGTATCGTAAAACATCAACCCCGTTTTTTGAATTTCCTTGACTGTGTCTTGATGACTTGGGTCGTTTCGCGCAGCCTCAAGAATCGCAGAAATTGCACCTTTGTCTTCTACAGAGGCCGCATGTGAAAGGCATGTTTGTATCTGAAGGTACGCGCCGTAGGTTTCAACAAACAATCTCGCATTCATGATTCTTTCGTCCTCGGTTATATTCCTTCCAACAATTCTCTGGGTGTAGAAATATGTAACAAGAAAGCAACTATCGTGACAAGTGACAAGCAGGGCTGTCAGTAATTTTCTACAGATGTAGGACTGAAGAGGAATTGAAAGCTCGGCACTTACGTTTCAGGTTCAGTTCGACTTTCGTGATCCCCAACTTCGAAATCGCTTTGTTCTCGCATCTCATTTCTTCCTGCTTTGAGCAGCACTGATCTGCGAACGAGAACCCCCGCTTCCTATCGTTTGATTATCATTCTCAAAGAATGATCTCGCGTAAGTATCTGCAACCGAGTCTCCACGGTTGTTTTGCCTTGGCCAAAGGATCATCCTGTCGTTCAATTTTAACGGTCGGAACGACTTGAGCCAAAGTGGGAGGGCCTCGTCCAAGATGAAATGGGTGGCTAATATGATATCGGCCCGACGGGACCCCCGTCGCCTCCCGCCAGTTTTCGTAGTGACTGACCGCAAGCTCGAGATGTTTGACGAAAGTCTCGAGCTCCCGTCGAAAACTGTGAAATCGTCATGGGCACTGGCTACGATGAATGTTGTGAGATCAAACAGAACCCGAGTTATATCTGGTGGAGGGAATGAAACCGATTTCAATTTTTGTTTTGGAAATCTGGAGGAGCTTTCTCTGAAAAGCAAAAATCCAAATTGCTGCGTAAAGTCCATAGACCCGTTCTGGGCACCAGAATCTCTCGATTTTTCCTCTCCAGAATTTTCGACATCATCGATAGCATTATTTAGTACCGAAATCAATTGTCCCCTCCAAACCGAGTCTCGAGCTGCTAGACCCAGCAACAACGTGTCAGGATCAACATTCTCGAAGGAGCCATCCGAGTCGATGCTTTCTTCATCTATTTGATCACAGCTTGAGCGAAAAGTCGTTAATGTTCCGTCCATATTGTACTGTCGCTTTATGGTTGCACTCGAGCTGCTTCGAAGCGAACAGCCGGAACTCCAGTTCTTGTTAGAGTCGCGTCCTTTGTCAATTTCTTCCATGTTGAGTTCGAGTGCCTTGGTTATTTCCATGATTTTCAAACCCAGTTCCAATCTCTCCTTGTTTGTCAATTGGTGGGCGTCATCCTGTACCTCTGTGACGAATTTTATGGTCCTTCGCAAAAGGTCTGGGAAATCTTCTCTCCAGTCGAAATACTCGCTCTCGTATCGTTCTCGATCAGAATTTCGTTCTCTCGCGAGCGTAGCAGATATAAGCGCATCAAGATTCTGAGTAAGCGCATCTATCCCCTTGTCGGTTATTTTTCTCGCGGGGACTGTTTCATCACCACCCGGAAACTTATCCTTCGCTTCCTCGATCATGTCAGCTTCGCAGTCGTCGTCCTTGGATTTTCCGTTGTCGTATACGTCGAGATCATAATGCGTCTCGTGAAAGTGCACACCGCTCATGTTGTCAACCATTGGAAATATCGAAAACATCGGATCGGTCACAGCACTGCCTTTCGATCGCGCGTGTTCCTCTTCGTGACGTTGGAGAAGGCTCAGACCGGCACCGGCTTCGAAACGCAAGTGAAGTAATCTTTCGTAGCATCCTCCCGAGTCGGGTGTGCTGAGTGGCCGCAGACCTTCCATCAGTTGGTCGACGGGCAGATTGATGATGGAAAGGTTTCCAATTCCAAGCAATACATCTCCCCTCTGAATTACACCTGCCAATTGCGCAGGGGAGGCCATCCCGTCGCTCAGAGAATTCAACGACTGAACGATAACTCGCCCTCCCTCCAGAATTATATTCATGCCGAGAGAAATATCACCGTACTCCTCACCCGTACTGGGAGCATTGTTTTCGAATTTCCGTATCGCACGTCGGCGCAGAGTTGTCGCATATTGATTCCCCGGAAGTGGCGGAACGCTCGTTGCTCTCGTGTCACTAGTAGTTTTTGGTGTGGTTTCGTCTTTTGTGTCCTTCTTGCTTTCTAGTGAAACGAGGCGCACTACCCTTCCGTTGCGTCTCCGTTTTGAGACAATGTTTCGTCCTATAGATCCATTTTCCTTTGCGTTTTTTTTGGCAATCGTCGTCGAGTTCCTATCGTTGCTTTTTGTATCGTCGTCGGGATCCTTGCGTTGACTACGTCGGTTCCTCCTCTTTTTTGATTTCCGTTTACTCACTACTTTCTGTTTGGTTTCGGTCGCATGCCCTCCATTTGGGTTGGGCATTCCATTGGTGAATGTCGTATTTGGAGTGCTGGCATCATAATCATTGCTGCTACCCATCGCTCTGTCTTCATTCTCTTCCCGATATATATCTCCAACGACACCCTTCGATGAATTGGCCATTTTCCTCGACTTCTTCTGTTCTACTCTCAACACAGTCAGAAGAGGACTCTACAATCCTTTATTGACTAAGCGACAAGTCCGAACCAAAGAGAAATGTAACCTCGAAGCACGAGGTCAATGAGACATAAGAGTAGTACGTCTAACTGTTTAGTTAAACAGCTGGTTCACTTGCAAGATTGAACAGAGGGAAGAAAGGCATCGCGTTACACCTCAAGAATTGCCTCCTTTCCAAAAAAAATACTGCACGTAGTAATTTTATTAATTTATCATTTCGAGCGTTATTGGTAATACTATGCGATGTCACCAGATTCCTACAATGCACGACGGCTCGCGCGATTGCGAAAGACCGACGACACATGTGGGTACCGTAAGATTGCCATGGTGTTTTCAATGGTGTCTTCAGTTGAGTTTGTATGTTTTCAATTCCAATCAATGAAGAAACCAGCCCAATGATAGTTGTCAAAGATTCATTCCTAAAAAGTAGTAAAGGTAACAATAAACCTTGCCTACTGCTCAATCAAGGGGTACAAAATAAAAGTGCTCAAACCTATCCTAGAAAAGATTAGGCACAAGCACAAACATTGTGGAGGAAGATTTGGAGTCACAGTAACAATGTCAACACCAAGTGCCAAAGAAGACTGACAGAAGAGAATGGGGGCGAATGTGTGCCAAGTCATAGACCAAACTGGAAGATGGAATGTGTCTGATGGACGAAGCATGTTTTTTTACATTGTGATCTGCATTGGTGTTACCAAGAAACGCCAAACAAGCATGCTCATTGAAGCTGAACGCAAATGGACTCCGGGAGAGATTAACCTTAACTTGCATGTCAGCGGAAGGATGCCATTCCGAATCGAATTTGACACTTGTCCCGGAGGAATCTGGCTAAGCACGAAGAGAGCTCCTCTGTCGTGAGTTGCGAAGCGTAAGCGCTACTCTATCATTCGAGTTCCAAATTACAGTTGCCACCTGTCAGTAACTGCTATGCACTTGTCAAATCACATTGAAAAAAAAGAAATGCCACGGAAGTTTTTACAACAAGACTACACGCTCAGCACTTGCATTATACTATTTTGCGTGACCCCTGCTATCCTGTAATTCTCGTGGAATGACACGTGCAGACTATATCCCTGTTCCGCCCTGTTTAATCTTGTGATCGTAGAATGCTTTGTCTTCTTCCGCTGTCTTTCGTTTCTTTATTATGTTTTCTTCGTATTTCATTCGACGCTTTTCGGATTTTTGTAAGTTCTCAACTTTTTCTTCGTAAGAGGGCCCCATTGACCTTTCGAGGAGCGGAACGTGGACCGTGTTAGTCAGCCCTGTTGGACTAGGAACAAGATTGTACTTCTCCAACCAAGAGAGTCCATCGGCCCATGAAATGATCGCGGATAAGTTCGATGAATCATCGATTGTCGTTCGAGTACTGGTCACAACGGCGTTGTGAATTCCCCTGCGTTGAAATTTTTTACTAATTCCAGTCAATTTGGAGTCGGCAAATGCAACCAGATCGTCTTTTAATATTGAACAGGATTGAAGACTTTCAATGCCACTGCGGATACGGGCAGCTGCCAATGCAAGTTCTTCCCATTGTTGTTCGAGCTGACACGAAACGGTCCACAAATTTTGAACAGAATGTCCAAATTGGAGGTTTGGAAACATGCAGTCATGCAACACCAATGGCTTCTCATCTGCAAGAGAGTAGCCGGGCTTTCCTGGATGCTTCTTGATATCCAAGAGTTCAGTGATGATAGAGGGGGATTCGAATCCATTGCCTATCATGAATATGACTTCCGCAATGCAGCGTATTTGGTGCCAGAGGAAAGCCTGTCCGACAATTTTCAAGTAGCATATTTCTTCATTCGTAGTTGTTGTGCCCGGTTCGTGCACATGCACCACTTCAGCCGAGTGTATGAGTCTTTCAAAGTTGTAAACCTTCTCTACATCCATTTTGCAGAGGTTTCGAAAGTCGTGTTTTCCTACCAATCGAATTAGGCCATCTCGAATCGCATCCAGGTTCATTCGACGCCTGCAAAAAAAGTAGCGATAGGTTCGTGAACCAGCAGAAAATCGCGCCGAGAAATCTTCTGTTACGGGCGTCCATCCCAAAATGCGAATGGAAGGTGGCAAAATATTGTTGAGAATTTTGGCATATGAATATTCGTTCATCTCTCTTTCAACCCGAGCAATAGATCCTGCCGTCGATATTGCTGAATCGTCGGAAGTGCTGTCGTTTTTTTTCTTTCCTTTCTTGTTTTTCTTTGACCGTGGAACGGTCCAGACTTTCCGCGACTCGTGTTCAGTTCTTTGGCAAATCTTTTTCTTCCAGTAGAACAGTGCCCTGTTCGTCGTAGTGAGACATTCGTGGGAAATGCACTCTTGAGATGAAGAGCAACCACTTGCCCGGCGGAGCTGACTCCCCGATCGGTTCTCCCACATCGCGAATAGTGACTCGTTTCTCTAGAAGCTATAAGCCTCGCCTTGAGCAGAGCCTCGAAAATATAGCGCTCGACGGAGTTATCGTTCTCTTGCCCAATATTTTGTGCAAGACCTGAATATGTCGCCCCGTCATAGAAAAAACGCAACGCTATGTGTCGAGTCCTTGTGTGGTCGCCAGCGTTTAGGGGATTGGCATTTGTTGCAGCAGTTGTCTTAGTCTCAGATTTAGTGCAGGGACTAGTTTTGTCTTTCCTGCCACTGTTGCAATTTTTGATTTCAGCTTCAGCATCTTTGCACTTCCCGCTTTCGTTGGTATCGTCGTTGGAAAACTGTTCGGTTTGTTGCTTCCGGCGGATTTCATCAACTGCACTTCTTATGGTCTGTTCGGAGAGGTCACCATTATTCAAAAGGACACTTAAGATATCGCTGGAAGATATGATATTTTCGTCGTTTGGATTGGATTTTCCGTTGGGAACAACGTTCAGCTGACGAAGTAACGGGTGAATGTTGTCATTCTCGTTCCGTTGCTCCTGAATCATAGTACGAGAACAACAGCTGGTATCGCGTTTTTGATTTTGATAGAATATGCGTTGCACGAGTATATGCAACTGTCGTCAGTGCCCCTGTTTCGCTTGCTTGTTATTGCTGAATGAAATGGCTAGTACCGGTTTTCCGTCTGTGAGTTGAGTGGTGGATGTTGGATGGTGGTTGGTGGTTGGTGGATGGTGGATCTGAAGTCTGTAGAAAGGAGAATTGAGAATGCTGTGGACTGAAAATCGGAGATTTTGATGGATGAAAAAATTGTGTTGTCAAATTTAGGCCCAACGTTTCATCGCTTCTCAGACCGGTAAGGTTAAGGTAAGTTACCGTAGAGTTGGTCTGCGACTCTCAGATATGTACGTATGTTACGCATATGTTATATGATACATATGGTAACGGCTATAAAAAAATGATGTTGTTTTGATTTTGAGATGATGAGACGGGATTGAGTCTTACGAGTAATTCTCAGTAGTACCGTACCGTACCGTACAGTATCGTACGGTGTTACGAAGTACTAGTCCTTCGTATTTTTGAAGTATTTTTTTTTGAAAACTGAGATTTGATTGCAACGGAGGCATTCATCATTTTGAGACCAAAACCGTTGCGACTGGCTCACAAGTGACTCTGCCGGTACATCCCCCAACAAGAGAGAAATCGTTGATGTCCTTGATCTTGCTTCCATGGGAAACATCATATTATTATAACTTACTTCGTATTTCCTATCTTATTCTCGCTGAGTTCCAACCAAGTGACAAGAACCGAAATACACTTTACCCATTGCGACTAGAAAGATGATGAAAGATACAGACGAGATTCCCTCTGGGGAGGCCGACAACGTCGGAGGTATTGTAGAAGAACAGATGATTCCCGAAAAGTTGGATGGGGCGGACTTGGCTGCCAAAAAGCGAGCGAGAAGAGCGCAGCGCAAGGCAGAGAGTACCGAAAGACGGCGTATCAGAAAGAAGACAAGTGATGCACCTGCAGCAGCCTTGATCAAGTATGGAGCATTGTTTCTATTGGTTGCACAGATGGTTGGCCTGGTCTTGTTGATGAGAATGTCTAGGACGAGTCATGTCGAGGGGCAACCAATGTATTTGGCATCCACAGCCGTATTTATTATGGAGGTCATGAAGTTGGGGATTTGCTGTTGTGTCATCACGTATCAATCAGACGGCAGTCTGCTCTCCGAGCTCAATACACATGTATTGGAGTCCCCGGTTGAGATGGCGAAATTGAGTGTTCCGTCCTTCATGTATACGGTACAAAACAACCTATTGTATTTTGCCTTGTCTAATTTGGATGCTGCTACATACCAAGTGTGCTATCAACTCAAAATCTTAACCACTGCGGTGTTCAGTATGGTGTTGTTGCAGGTGAGTTGTCGATTTCTCTTTGAGGAGCAAACGATGAATCATGGCCCAAGCCCCATGTTAGGTTCGAAAGGCATTCCGATTGATCGATTTCTTTCGACTCGCCCGCAAACACCCTAGACGACTCTCACAGGCTTCTACCATTTGTTTTTGTATGCATATCGCACGTCATAATACAGAGAAAATTTTCTCTGAAAAAATGGGCGGCTTTATTTCTCTTGACCGTTGGGGTCTCCATCGTTGAAGTCTCGAATTCCCATGATTCGTCAAAATCGGACTCCGAGAAAAACAGCCAATTCATTGGATTGGTAGCAGTTCTATGTGCAGCTTGCACTTCGGGCTTTTCGGGGGTATACTTTGAAAAAATATTGAAAGGTTCACAAACATCTCTCTGGCTTCGAAATGTTCAAATGGGCATTCCGAGCGTCATCATTGCATTCATCACTGTCTATGCAAAAGACTCGGCGGCCGTATCACAACAAGGATTTCTTGGGGGATACACCCCTCTTGTATGGACTGTTGTCACCGTACAGGCTGTCGGCGGGCTTATCGTGGCTGTCGTTGTGAAATACGCAGATAACGTGCTCAAAGTTTTCGCAACCTCGTTCTCAATTGTTGTGAGTTGTATAATTTCAGCTATATTTTTCGATTTCCACGCCTCGACGTCTTTTGTCGTTGGAGCTTCTCTGGTTGTGGTAGCGACAGTGCTGTATTCCCAACCAGAGAGAAAGAAAAGACGAAAGCCAATACTTCCAGATACGGTCGCTCGAAAATAGAAGAATGAAGCAAGTCACTAAAACCACACCAGAACGTCACACGGATCCCCCAAGACATTTATTTTTGTGGCTCGAATCAAACCCAATGTTCGAACCTTCCTCATGTTCTATTCAGATCGCAATTCAAATTGTAAAATACCTTGCCGTCCTCTTTGTGACGAAAACAATTAAGCTTATGAGTTAGACTACGTTGTACTGACAGTATGTATCAACACAAATTGGAATGGAAATGATTTCTGCGTTTCATAAGGATACTGCTCTTAAACTAAAAATTATATGGCTTCGACTGTTCAGATTGCTCTCTGGGCAAGATTCGAATCAGGAGCTAGTTCAGATGAGAACTCGGTATCGAAAGTACTCTGTCTCTTTTTGTATCGTTGTAGAAGTTCAACAAGACGATCATTTGTAACTCTTCTCGAGTCCAGCTTCGTCTGATATGCGCCGTCAGTAGTAATCTCTTTAATTCGCACATCCCCGAGCAACTCCGGAACGTGGAGTTTTCCTTCACCAATGTCTTTGCACGCAACCATCAAATCATACCTAAATTTGATCCAGATCAAAAGACAAGAGAGATGATGTAAGGTGATGCACGAAAAGCAACGCATAAAGGCACTTTCATCAGAGAACTTATTTCCAAACCAGAAACTTACGCAATTGCATCGGATACGTATGAATCATTCTTGTAGTCAGGGTGACTTCTTACAAAGTTTCGTAGCCAAGTTGCGGGGGTGACAAGTTCTCCCGTTGCACGCTTTTCAATAAAGTCGAGGTAAGAGTGAAGACGACTTGTGCTGGTCGAATCGGCAGCAATGTGATCAAGGTAGGCTCTAACCAAGGGAATAAGTCCGGGGTAATAATCTCCTTTTCCGCACATAATCTCCTCCATTGTCATTTCTTCGAACGAATTTTCTTCCTCACTTCCTGGGGCGGTTGGTGCACTTTTGCGTTTATGGCTCACCTCATTAGGATCTTCAGCTTCAACCGCGATAGTTCCATTGTAGTCCCCTGTGACTGCCTTTGAAAACATTGAAACATATTTCACACCATACCCATCATCGCCCTCCTCTAGCGGTGCTAAGTGACGTCTGAAGAAAAATTTCCCTCTGGCGGCTGCATTCCTACTTTGCGCTCTCTGCATGTTGGCGTCGACTTTACTGATGGGAATGTACATGTTAAGATCGAATGTTAAGATTGTTCTTTGCAAAAGAACAACGAATACAGAAAATGCTGCATTTTCGAAATCTGTGAGCTGAATTTCCATGGAGCGAAATTCTGTGCGCCACCCAATGTGAGGAGCGTTTGGGCCATCTCGAGGAGGTGGGGGTTTCCACCTCACGGTTTGCCAGTTCGTACTTTGTATGTTTTCGAAGTGTTCGGTTTGGGTTTCATCATCGACCTCTTCAACGGCACCATCGAAGATAACTAAAGGATCTCGAACAAAAAGATGCGCAACATGCTGCGCGAGTGCCGGGTCAACTCCAGCCTTTCTGAGATCTTCGTAAGAACTTTCATCGATTTCAAGGGGTATGTCATTGTAAATATTCAACACACGATTATTTAGACCCTTTGTGTCGTCTGACCTATTCGTAGCCCCTTGATAAATGAAAGTACTGATGGAATCGTAGCGACTTTTGTAAATTCGTCGTTGGCCATCGGCGTTGTAATACTCATACGGGGCATTTGGATCAGCTCGACCTCGTTCTGATGGAGTTCGACAGTCAGTTGACTCGCTAATTATGCCCCATCGCGTATCAGTATCCAAAAGACGGCCTCTGAGCAAAGGAGTTGACGCTGTCAGTGCCATCATTCTACAATGATGAACAGAAAAATAAACTGATGAGAAGAATTACATCTAAAGTGCAGCAAATCAAAGTCCAGATTCTCAAAACGTACATCGGAGCCATCACTGCGAGCTGATCAAAGATGAAACGGCTCTCATCGATGTCTTTAGCCTGAAATGTAATCTGTAGGCAGCAACAACCCATTCCAAAAACCATCGCATCCATATGAACTGCTGCCCTCAGGGTCTCGTTGTCACTTTTCTCTTTCTCGTCGTTATTAGTAACGCCGTTGAGATCCCCGTTGACAGTTGGTTCAGTCACAGCAACAGTACCTCCGAGCAAGGTGGCAACACTTTCCTGGTTCTCTTCAGCAACGAAAAGGGGTGTGTTTGAACCAATCCTCTTCATCTCGGCATTCTGTGCCTGTGCTCGTTTTGATACTTTGTGCAGGAATTGCACATTCCCATCGTCGCTATGCATTGGTAGATAATAACCGTTTTGGAGCCGGATCCACCCTGTTATTGTTGCCAATCATCCAAACAGTCATTTTAGCCTTTCTTTTCTGTCGAGAATAAAGTCAATTTGTTCTGCAAAATTTCAGGTAGTAACTTACCAGGAGTATTTGGAATTTCGTAGCCCATCACTACATCACCATTTCGAGGCCAGTCCGCATCTGGAACGATTACGTTAGGGGCACTGCGGTAGAACAAACCCTTGCACCCATCGCATTTCACATCAATCAGCCATTTTTCCATAGTTACCAGTCCAGTGGAGTCGTCATACGTGGAGGAACAACCAACGCTGACAAAGTCCCTGCCATGTACTTCTTCACAGGCATCGCCTTGGCCGTAGCGCCACAGCTGTAAACGTCGACAAAAGGAGCAGAGTGAAAAAGTGAGCTCAGAGAAGACACTAGGTCGGCAAGCATCGTCGAAAATCGAAAAACCAAATTCTTACCTGTTGAGAATCACTCCCACAACACCCATCAACATTTCCCGGCTGGAGGGCCTCAAAACCCTTGTACTCTGGGGTGTCGCTGTCGCGGAAAAGTGGAACCTTGATGTTCACTTTGGAACCTCGACGCTTCCGAATGTTTGCTGACAGAGTTCCGAAACGAGGATGCGGATTGATGATTCCATCTCCTATATACTCACTAAGCGTAGCCGGGCCTCCCACCGGAACAGGCGGAACAGAGCCATCCTCACCCCTTGCGCCAAGTAATGGAAAGGCGCTCACTGTTGGCGCAATTTCGTTCTCACCGAGAGCGGTCAAAATTCGTTTTCGCCGAAGCCTCATGTTGCGTTCCACGCGAAGTAGATCCGTTGAGAATCCAGTGTATGGACGATTTGGCGTCGCTTCCAGCATCCACGCCCCAAATTCTGGTACCCAATTACATCCCTCGGCAATTTGAGAGTGTTCTGCCTCTTTTCGCTTCAATTCGTCCATTATCTATCGTAAGGTATGTTGCCAAATTTCACCCATACACAAGAAAGTAGGACTGTCAGCTTCCAATCATCACTACCGATAGTGCGTTTATGAAACCGGGATGTGGACTTGATCTTTTCTCTCTTTTCTGATACACAACAAAGTTTTAACTTACATCTTTCGCACGCAACGACAAACGAATTTTTTTTGTTTCTGGGTCTAACTGAAAAATTCCATATTCGATTTCATCCCCCCATAGAAGTTCGTCACCCTTTAGGTCTTTCACACGGTTATAAGTGGAAACAAATTGCCGAATACCAGCTTTGCGAACGTATTCTAGATGCGGTTTGGCATCATCCCACGATTTAGGGACACCAACTTTGAGTAGTCCTGTTCAAAGATGGAAGAATAGTGAATAGCAAGTGAGCCAACAAAGTATTTTCGAGTTCGAAGATTTCCCAGGGACGTATTCGATCGCTCGGATGCCATCCGGTGTTAATCGCTCCATTGCTCACATACCCATGTTCAGAGAGAAACTAGATACCGGTGCTCTCGGCGAAGTTTTCGGAATGAAACTCGATACTCTGGGCAACCAGATGACAAAAAGGAAGAAATGGAGGCAGACCTTGGTGGCGTCGTTTTGCATTCCAAAGAATCCCTAACGCAAGCTCTAACCTGCAGATATCTTTTTTGTATTCTCGGCGAAGAGGGAGAAGCCGAATATAATAATAGTAGTTTGAAAAACAACAACAGCAAGATACCTCCAACGTCTCCTCTCGTTTGCTGGATTCTGCCGACGTAGTGGGAAGATTTGAATTAAATTACCTGGTAATAAGCATGATTATCGATGATCCAAAAGAGCCTTATTTGATGGGAACTCAACGTGATGTACTATTTCTACCGTACCGTAAACTTTACGTGTACGGGAAAAGAACCTATGAAATAGTTTGTCCTCGGGATTGAGGATTGATCGTCACTCGTGGTCAGTATTGGTCATCGAAAACAACATGATAAGAAACCTTACTTTCTTTAACTTGGGACTTGTACCGGTACCCGTAAAGTATGATGGTGATTGATTCTACCCTAAGTACACGTACCGGTAGGAAGTTCTATTTTTTTACGAAAAAAGATGACGCCACCTCTACAATCAATCATCGGTTGGGAGGTACGAGTTCGTACTCTTACGTTGGACGTGTACAAATTGTTAAATACTTCGGTGAGGAAGCCTTACGGTCACATAAGTTACTCAATAACCTTACTCAAAATATATAGGTAACCTTACTGGCACAGGTTGTAAGGTCTTGGACAAATGGATGTAACCTTACGTAGAATACATTATGTTCGAATGTAAGGTTTACGTCATGATGTTTTCTTCCGGATTTTTTGTGTTGAGAGAAAGACCGCGCCTCGAAAAACTATGGTTTGCTTTGTGGCGCATTTATCATGATCTGGTAAGGTAAGATTACGGTAACTTAATCACAAGATTTTCGTACCGGTAGGTTATTCCGGCGCCGTGAAGTTACTGCTTTGCTCGGCGAAGTTTCTTTCCTCATTCCTTTCATTGAAAATAATAGTCTAGTGCAAGTAACTTGTACTCGTACAGGTGCACTTGACCTTCGAAATACTACAAGGCGCCTCAAAACCCTGAATCCCGAGCCAGGAAGTACGGTAAACATCGGACTTGAACGACATGGCCAGGATCCATCTGGTAAGCCACAGGAGCAGCATTACTATTATCTCAAAGAGTTCTTCCTCAACCATTTCATCAGACTACACTTTTCCAATGGAATGTGAAGGGCGAGGTGAAGGACAGACAAGAATGAAGTACGATGTTCTGTAGATATCTACTCGTACTACTACTAGAAGAAGAACATTCGTACGTGGATGGCATCCCTGCTTCATTTCAGAAGAATAATATTTCTTGTTGCTGAATGCACACAAATTTGTTTAGCGTTTGCAAACTGTAGCATCATCCATGATATCAGATGATTGAATTCATATCAGATGAATAGAGATCCAGAACAATGAGAATTTAGTGCAAGAAGGGTACGAGTTGCATTTTGTTTTTTGAGATGATTGACCACCATCATCAAGATATAGTAGTAGTACCGGTAGGAGACGTATAAACAATTTCTTACTCGTCCTGCTGGCCTTCTGGTAGCATAACTGCCCGTTCCATTTTCATATGGACAAATAATGCTAGTATGATTGAACATTGTGTTTGGGGGCCTCTAACACGGGGTACTTTGATTTTGTCTTTCCCGGTGCCATCTTGCAATCGTACCACGTATTGGAATACCAGCATTTTCATTCTTCTTACTATTTTTAATTGATGAAAAAGCGAAAGATCGCTCATTACGCTCAGAAGACCAAATCGGTGCTCGTATGAGCACTGCTGCTGGTGCTTGTATTTCAATACGGAACGGTAAGATTATGAAGACGTTCGAATGTGATCGGATAGCAAGAACTACTACGTCCGAGTACAACAAGCAGTAGTAGTAGTTACTTGTACTACTACTTTAAGTGCTAATGGAAAAAAATCCTTTTCAGCACTACACTATCAGCAGTTAAACCTACCACTCTAGTCAACTACTAGAGTGTAACAAGAAGTTTAACAGACTAATCTAACCGTATTTTCTGCACTCATCACCTGCCGTTAGACCGTCTGAGATGCTTCATAAAAGAAGAACGTCAATGAGAAATAGACACCCGCCAATCACAAGAGTCGAGTCAACATTTACACGTCACAAAAGTCAATGGACTCCTTACAAAGTATTATTCGGTCAAATTGAGAAAAATGCTATTGGTCAAGTATGTAAATGTACGAATCTCTCAATATCTTAATTTCTCATAGCCTCCTAGAACACATCATTGAGTCCCCACAATTCGCCCTAGTCTCACAAATTACTGAATCACCAGCTCAGATTTTTGCATCATCGTTTGCCGTGTTAGCGTGTCCTCAGCACTTTCTGAGTGTCTGAGTGTCTCCCAAACCGACTATTCCCGTTTGTGAAAATAGATATGATCATCCCGCGATATTGGATAAAGAGCATAGAAGAGCAGAGAGGGTGTCAAACAGCTGTTGGAGTAAGCGATTTGTATCCACTGCGAGCACTTTCGAATGAATGTTGGCGCAAGTAATTCGTCCGTAAAATAAGGAAGTCGCTAACCTGTGCATACCACGGAAAGTGCCGGTTCTGCGCTGAGAAGAGGTAGGACCGTAGGAATACGAGGCATTGTGTTCTGCAACATCGAAGATTGGGTTTTTTTGCGTCGGACCATCGTAGCAGTTCGATTTCAATAGAGTTCGTTTATGGTTTTGTTTAGCAACGACGACGGAGTGATGGACGGTGGGCAACAACATGAACAGAAAACTATTGCGAACAGACCGCAAACCGTATCATCGCTTTCTTCTATCGAAACAGCCATACACGATCACAACGATGTCTTTGGGATAGAGTCAAGCATTGCTCGGCAATCTTCGATAACATCATTGCCACCGCTACCCTCCCTAATGGAAGGAACAGGGAGTGGTAGCACGGTAGTGTCCTCAATCACAACAGTACCGCCAACAACTAGTACGGATTCAAATTACGTCTTGTCAACAACATCAAATAATACTACTTTATACGTCGGGGGAAGTGCTACAGCTGTGGCACAAAATCAGCAGGTTGCGGCGTCATCCGCTATCAATTTGACTGGATCGGGTGCGGTGCAAATATCTCAATCTACTGGGGTGCTTGTGGCAGCAACACCGAACACGAACACCGTACCTGAATTTCTGTACCAACTCACGAAGATGCTGACGGACAACAATAGAGATATCATCGAATGGTCAAACGGTATGTCTTCTATGTAGCAGAATATTTTCGCGACTTTGCGGATGGCCCTAACACAAACTGTAGGAAGGCGAAAACCACTTCTCACTAGGCTCTGTTATTTTTCGTGGTGATCTTTCATTTTTCAGGCAAGATCGAAGTGCACAGCCCACACAAGCTAGAAACCCATGTGTTGAACCGCTATTTCAGACACTCCAAATTTGCATCTTTTCAGAGGCAGCTTAATTATTTTGGCTTCCGAAAACTGGCTGGAAAGGGGAAAATGGCTCCGTGTTCCTACGTGAATGATGCAACAACCGATGAACTTGGGAGCTTGCTGTTGATCAAGGTAAGTAGTCTTGAAAGCGTGATCAGAATTTCTAAGGGACGATAGTCACTGACCACGATGGATGCCACTG
This sequence comes from Pseudo-nitzschia pungens, assembly GCA_037355855.1. Classification (NCBI taxonomy): domain Eukaryota; phylum Bacillariophyta; class Bacillariophyceae; order Bacillariales; family Bacillariaceae; genus Pseudo-nitzschia; species Pseudo-nitzschia pungens. The sequence goes on along the minus strand of CM074761.1, from coordinate 3,961,762 downwards.
ACTGGTTATTACAAATTGTAATTGCGTGAAACATTGTAGAGAAAGCAAGGTAATGAAGTGAAGACGAAATCTGGAGGGAAAAAGAGAGCCCGAGGTGTGAAAGAAGAGAAAAGCGCGAGTGCCGTCAGCAACAAGGTTTCAGGTGATACTGTTAATCCAGTGCTTGCCGGGATACTATACCGATCAGCAAGTGGGAGTGACAACGCGCTCGCTGCAACAGGCAGTTCCACTACAAGTACAATGCAGCAGTCACAGAAGGCACTTGCTCGCGTAGCTGTTGGAAAGGGGGTACGTCATGGATACGTACCACAACAACCCAAGAATCTTCTGAAGACCACTGATTCACCAAATGCCTTATACACGCAAAAGGTATCGGGAACAACTACGCTCAGTTCGTCACCTGTGGAGGCCAGCTTGAACGCCCTCACTCAAAACTTCAACCAGTCTATGCATGATGCAATACCGACCACCAACGAATTGGGGGTGAAGCCTTCTACTATCCAAACTCAGGAAGATGCAGGTCTCTACACTCTACCTGCCCCTGCACCTGTATCGACTAGCGCGGGACGCGCAACTTATGTACCTGGATCCCTACACAGGGACGACTCGCTGGTTGATCTGGCAATGATTCCAATTATCGGTGACGGGAATGTAACCGATAGCAATGTGGCCACTACATCAGGTTTCTCATTTGTCGATTTCCCTTTCGATTCTAACATCTTCGCCAACGAAGACCCAACACCTTAATCCGATTTTTTTAATAGTGCGGTTGCACGACGCATTGGACAGATTGGACAGATTGGAAACGCGAGATTGCTTTGTACGGAAACAAACAAAGTCAGTTGTAAAATATGATATGACTCAATTCCGATGTATTCAAAACATTTCGAACAACCCGGACAAACAACCAATTCTCTTGTTTCTCTATCTACGTCGATTGCGTTTTCGAAAATGTGGACGCTACCTTTTTCACCAAAATTCAAGCTGCTAGTAGGACTCTCTCATCATGTGACTTCAGCATGCAGTGGCACTTGAGAGACCTTTCATGTCAATAAAACTTGCGAGCCTGTAATAATATTCTTTTTGACTCAAAGATTCTTTCCCTCTTAGAAGTAGGACACAACTTGTTATTTTTGAAAAAAATTGACGAATGGTCACATCATTATTCAAGTACATCCTTCATTTTTGAGCAGAAAGATTTGTCTTCGAAAATAAACTTATCGAAAACACAGAAGTCACCCAGGTTGGATTGGAAATACGAAGTACAAGCGTTGTCTGATTCAGTTGAACCATTGATTTGTTTTACTCATGATCAAGAGTGACTTTTAATGGATTCTTGATGATCAGTGATACTACGACTCGTAAGAGAACAAACAAAAGCTCAATATATAGAGTAGCAGTAGCCGAAAGGAGTAGCTTTGCTTGTCTCCACAAAGCTTGTTGTGCTCTTATCTTGGAGTACGTTTGATGTCCACCAGGGTGTAAAAAACACGAAAGTGAGATACTAGCTACTAGTAGTATAACCAGCTGCGCTGCTGGCGAAGGAAAAATTCCAACATCTTTATTCAATAATTGATCATGACTTGGACAAAAATATCTAATACTGTACCATCAAATCATTAACCCATCCACTGATTCTGCTCACGTTGCTCTTCCTGGTAGAGCTTTCGGCTTCTAGTACGAGGACGAGCTTACAGTCAAAGTGCTGCTGTTATTTGACTACGACAAAAAATAACATGAAAGAATGATGAGGATGATGGCAGTGACAACAAACTGCGAGGACTAACCGAAATCGAATTTACATCTTATCCAATTACATGTGCAATATTGTATTACTCGTGCTCTTTCCTTCTGAATGAATCTTAAGGACTGAATCTGAATCAGGGGTCATGATCTGAATCGGGTCCTTCTCTTCGTCTCGTTAGGCTCCAACAGAGTTTGGTCGTTTTCTTCTTATTCTTGACAATCCAAACTTCCATCGTCGGTACACCTACTCGTAAGATTACTTCGTAATAATAATAAATACGTAAGGTACGAGTAACCGGTACAAAACGAGTCCTATTACATACCTTACTAAGGAAGTTAAAGTTCCGTTGTAAATCTTACAAGAGTTAAGGATTATTTCTTACAACTCCACTAACTATGTACAGTAACCTTACTTCATACGTCCCCGGAGTTTCTTTAGAGTTGGAGTAAGCCTTAGCCTTACCAGTAAAGCTTAACCTTACTCGTCACCCACTTCTTTTCATCAAAAAATAATGACCCTGCGTCCCCATAACTCATCCAAGAGTGCAAGTAAGATTTACCGTACAAATCTTTCGCCAACCACTCGTGGAAGGCAAGATGATGAGTCAGAGCGTTCGTCCTTGAAGTATGCAGAAATGTAGAACCTTTCTTCGCGAATCTGACCGAAGATGACAGAACAATTTTTACTTGGACGCTTCCAAACAACATACTTCTAAAAATTACAGCAGGCGTACAAGACGACTACCATGGAAGATGACCAGCCACACATCCTTTCGGGATGATCACTCCTATGACGAAAAAGGCTTTTTCCATACTTCGTTCGCGTATTCATAGCGAGTCGTAATACTGTTCACCTCCATTTGACCTAAATGATTGAAGTACGAAGTAATTATGGAATATCGGTGATAATACCGTAAGATTACTGTCATACTTTCTAAATTAGAAACTCAAGGAGATGAAGTTAAGAATTATTCTTAATGAATACATAGTTTATGTTTATTCACGTATCGTTGTTGTGTACTTCCACCATGTAGCATCTTACATGTTACTGCAAGTTATGTTCAATGTTTTTCACAGTTGACAGCATGGAAGGTTTTTCTCGTTTCATTTTATACATAATTTGATTATCTTGGCATAATTCATCCCCATTTTACCCAACTTTTTCAGACCTGGAAATACTACCGTACAGGTTGTGGTCAACAAAATTTACAACCAACAAAATTGTCTCCTCTCTTCATACCGTAGTTTCATATTGAGGACTTCAACAAGTTATGAGGATGTGTTGTTGCCATGCTGCGTTTGGCTAGTGTCGTATGGTGCTGCTGCCATTGTCGCTGGAGCGACACCCGCTTGCTGTTGCTGAAACGCAGCGAACTGAGCAGCACCGTTGGGTAACATTGCCAAATCAGCGAGCGAGGGTTCCCTAGAGAGGAAGCTATTCAGACTCAAAAGAGAAGAAAGTCTGTTGGAGCTTGCGAGAAGATTTCCCATGGAGGCTCCGTTAGGAATCAGATTGTTCAGAGCACTTGCGGGTCCAAGCTGTTTTTGTTGTTCGTTCATACCGAGATCGTTTCCAATTAGTGCCTTGAGATTCGTTGCAGATTCAAAAAGATTATTAGATTGTCCAGAAGCTGCGTTGATGTTCATCGCGGCAGTAGCTGGCATCGCAGACGGAGCAGGGTTTGCAGCGGCGTTCAACGCAGCGGTGGCTGGATTTTCTGTCGTTTGCTGGAACTGAGAGAGTCCCATTGCAGACGAGGCGGCTCCTCCAGAGGCGAGATTGAGCGCAGCAGCATTCAATGCGTTGTTCATCCCTCCTTCGTTTTGCTGCTTAGTTAACGATGCGATTTGAGCTTGGAGTTGTTCGATGGAAGGCGTGGTGGATTTTAGGCCGAGTTGCTGCAAGTCTTGAAGAGATTGGCGCTGTTGATTCTGAATAAGAAGTTGGGACAAAACGTTGTTGTTGGGATTGTTGTCAACCAAGCCGAGACCGAGTTGCTTTTGTAACTGAAGCTGTTGACCGACCATCGGGAATGCTACAGCTCCGGTAAGAGCTCCGAATCCCGGTGCACCAGCGAGGCCTGGCAATCCAATACCGAGAGCTGGATTCATTCCCCCCCCAAGACTCAAAGCTCTTTGAGCCATTGCTTTTCTTGCAGCAGAACCGTTTGTTTTTCTTTTGATGAGCAAAAGACTACGAATATCCGACGTTGCCGACTCGTTCACATAAGAACACGGAGACATCTTGCCCTTCCCAGCAATTTTCCTGAAACCAAAATAGTTCAACTGTCGTTGAAAGGAAGCGAATTTAGAATGGCGAAAGTACTTGTGGAGGACCTCGCTTTCGAGACGTTCTGGGTAGTGAACTTTGATACGACCATCTACCCATTCGATGATCTCGTTGTTATCATCTGTCAACATTTTCGTAAGTTGATAGAGGAACTCCGCAACCGGATGGTGCGGCTGGTTTGTTGCCGGCTGCTGAGCTGATACCGTTGCTGCTGGTGGAGGTATTGAAGTAGGTGCCGTCGGTTGAATTGGGTGACCAACCAACTGCTTCGGCATGGCTTGAGATAGCGCCGAATCCAGACCACCGCCCGTTGTGTCCAATGGCAGCACGGCAGTGTGTACTTGCTCTTGTTTAACTGGATTGGTTGCAGATAACATGTTTGCTTTGACAATATTCTGGTTCATTCTACTACGGTATTGTTATTATTGTTCAGAGTGGAGCTTGTTAAGTTTACCGTACACCTGTCAGTTCTCCTTTTCATTGAGGTTATAATTAGGTTGGGAGAGTGCGAGGCAGTTTTAATTTATTGCTGTAGCGTCCAAGCAAAACGAAACGTCACGAATGCGGCAAAGGGAGGCCATTGAGATTGATACAGAGTAATTGGCGCAGTTTTCAAAAAGTACGAAGTAACTTAGTACAATACTGGACACATCGTACATGCCTTTGCCGTTGATTTAGTACTGGAAACGAATAATCTCCCCAACACATAATCTCAGCGCGGAGCGTTTGCTCTCCTATGAAAAATAAATAATCACGAAGGAGTTTCTACGTATTTTCTATTAGTATCTTCTACTCAGCAGTCATGCGCTTTGCATTGCAAAAAGGTGCATTTCGAAGTACTTGAACGAGTTTCAAGTTATTGTACTTGTACACGTAACGTGCACGGTCCAATACGAATTATTGTTTGATATTCTCTCATACCTTTCACCATCTTCTTCATTTTTCGTAGAGCTAAAAAATTCGACGTGGTATTCCTCTTTTTGATTCATCGAAGAGTACCAAGTAGAACTCTTAGAAACAGTCGTCGATACTCCTCGTTCAACCGATTATGTGTCAACGTAATGAACCGTTTTTTTGTCCCATAATAGAATGCATTCATCTTCCTGCGTTTTCCCTCGAACAGCGTCGTCATGTAAGAGAACACGTACGGAATGTATTCTGACGCACGAAGAACTGATCTTTCTGACTGCTGACATTTGTTTCTGACTCATTCTATTCTTCATGTCTACTATGGGTATCAATCCGTAATTTTTGTTTTTTAGAGCTTCGTTCGGCTTGGAATGGTTCCAAAGGCAAGATGTGTTATCTTCAATAAAATAATTATAATAATACCGTACCGTAGAAGTAATACAGTAACCTTGGTTGTGAAGCTTCGTGTAAACCTTACGAACGGCATGACAATGGCAAGAAAGCGCAAAACGAGTGGTCATCGGATTACAACTTAAATATTTCTTTCAAGAAAGCATGTGCTACTGTATTAGTCAGAAGCTGGGACTACAGAGCCTGGATTATCAACTCAACAAGAGTGATGCGTTGTGCATCACAAGCTGAACTACCGGTAATTTACGCAATCTTACTTTGCCCCCGAAGTTGCGTGTGATACCTGACGCCTTACGCTGTGAAGAAGAAATACCTCAACAAATTATTGAACTATGTTTCCCAGTAAGAGTTAAGGATCACTCATCATCTCTTGGCAAGACTCGCTACTAGCATTCCAGAGTTGCATTGTAAGATGAAACAAAATCAATTCAAAAAATGATAGCATAGAAGCATGGGAAGTTGGTTGATTTCTTTTATTGGAAATTGAAAATTGAGGTGTAGGTTTTTGCAAATTTGAACACGGCCTGTTTTGATTTTGACGACTAGCGCTTTACTTTTGAAGCAAATCTCAGCCAGGAACCGTCACCTCCCAAAAAATAATAAGAGAGTAATAATAATATTTTAATACCGTAAGGATATTATTGCTGCCCTTCAGTATGGTCCACGAGGACCTCATTGGCCCATGTGGAACGGAAAAAAGTAACACAAGAAAGTTGAGTTCCAAGAATAAGGTTACTTGGAATAATTGCATCACAATTATCGTACCTTGGTCTTTCAACTTTTGGTACAGCTGAAACTTACAAAAAGCCGAGTTAGTCATTGCTCCGAGTTCGAGAGTCCCCAAGGCGTGAGGTACCGGTAGTTTTGTTTTCTCCCGATTACTTCGTACTACGAGTATGGCATTTTAGGTTACAAGAATACTGTTTTTAACTGTTTTTAAAATCTTTTGTTGAAAAGATATTTATTATGTACACGTACCGGTTCGATTACAGCATCTACTAACTTACCTAAGGCCTTACCGTATCAAGAAGAGGAATGTGTGACACGACGAGTCGAACGCGTCGACGATCATTGCTTCACCAAAATCAATTTTTTGTTGAGACGAGCTCTTCGCAAGTAAAAGTAAGCAAATCGCATTACTTCCTCTTCCCTCACCCACCGGCGGCCATGCCGGCAATGGAATGTATGAAGTTACACAAAACACATTGATGCCTGTCAAACGAACTACGAAGTGACGAATGAACCCAGATAACAGACTCACACGAAGGGCAGTTGCTACAAGGAGAAGCGACAACGAGATAACAACATCCGAGCCCGATCACACCGTTCAACACAGACCGATCAGTCCTCGAAACAATTACCGCCATCCTGGGGAGACGAAGCACGATGCTCTTGGAGATAAGCATAGGTCAATAGCAAAAGCAAAAGCAAAAGAATGGAACTACAATCAATCTCACCGTAATCGAGAAAGGATCCTTTCCATAGTTCTTGCTGTCGCTGGGGTTTTGCTTTTTATCATCGCATATTCCACGTTTACGGTGCATCACAAACAAGAGAGAAGAAGGTTGCCTTTGTTCTTAATGCAAAAAGAAAGGGTCAAAAATCCCGTTCGATATGAAAAAGGTTCTCTCCATGTTCACTTTCACGAGACGATACCAAGGTATGTCTCTGTTGAACCTTTCATTCATCTACATCCATTAAGAAGGAGCTCGGGCGGGACAATCGTCAAACAAGAGATCTCTCCGGATTATGGTGGACTGAATTTGACGTTTTCCAAAAGAGGGGATCGTGTCACGTCGCGTCAAATCATAAATGACCCTATGGATAATTTGTCGTTTTATAGAAATTATCGTGCTGTCGAGAGAGACGATGACCAAGACAATTACTACGCATTTGACGATGACTATGAAAGGAATCCCTTTATCGAAGGTTACAACCAAGATGAAGCTTCGAAAGTTGATGGCTTCTTTTGTAGGAGGACAAGTGACCATCGTCTCTATTTCCCCAATTGCAACTCATTCCACGAAACACCTCTGATGGATTCCGAAGCGACAATCATCGGGTACGTAAAGAAGACTTGGAAGTCAAAATGCACCAGGAACTTGTCTGCAAAACATACTGCGTCCTTATGATTTGTGTATTGCATTTGATGGCGTTTGTTCCGGAATTTCATCATATTCTCAGGGCTGGAACATACCGGCTGGCAATGATCTTAAACAATCATTTCGGGCAGGAACAAGAGACAATCGTTGTAAAAGATATTCACATGAGGTAAGGTTTTTGCCTCGATTTCTATTTTATGAAGCAACAGCGTTTGATTGATTCTAACGCATCGAAACTTGGTATCTATCAGGTTCGATTTTCAGTACGACGTGTACGAGTATACTCGTATGGATGCTCTAGTTGCCGAACGGTTGACTTCGAGCAACCGAATTTACAACATCTATGGGGCATGTGGTGTTGGAATCATGTCGGAATTCCTTTATAACGGTCAAGTCGAATCCGTCGCTATTCCAGAAGATGATATTGATTTTCCCACATGGACGAATCACGCAGACGTTCCTCTGATTTGTTACAACGACTTGCTCGCAATAACGAAATTGGAAATCTCCTACTACATGGCGGAAGCTTTAGCAGATCTACATGGACATTCTGGAGGTGTTATTGTTCACCAAGACATTGTAGGTATATATTGAACTATGAATTTTGATTGGAAGGTCAGTGTGCGACTTTGCGCTGCGCAATCGAATGGATCTCAACTAACGACATGGCGAATTCTATCGTGCAGAAACTAGATCAATTTTTCTTCAATAACAAGATGACAGGAGTGGTCTTGAATGATTTCAATAGGTAAGTTTCAATTGTTATGTTGTGGTTGGTCCAAATTATCACTGTTCTCAACATACTGTGCTTTACGTCTCTGGTTCTACTCTGCGATTGTTTTGAAGAGCCGAGTTCATGTTATGGGATGAAGATGAGGAAAAATATTGCACATATAGAGAGGGATATGGCGCAGGGAACGTAAGTTCGAATTAATGATTTGGCCCAATCTCAATGAACGATCAACTTACTGGATTCCTCACTCTTTTTTATTTCTTTCAGTGGAGATCACCCGAAGAGTACTACGACGAGTTTTTAGACGAAAAGGTCGACGTCTTTTCTTTGGGAAACAACATGTATGGTTTGTTAACTGGACTCATGGTATTCCACGAAGCTGAAGATTACGATGAGGTGCAGTATCGCGTGAGACGAGGTGAGAAGGCCTATATTGATCCAAGATATAAGGAAAGGAGTCCTGCTGAGGCAAAACTTGCAGAAATTATTGATAAATGTCATGAATACTACCCAGAAGACCGACCGAGCATATTTCAAGTTGCTGACATGTTATGGGAGGCACTAGAAGAAGCCTATGCAACTATGGATGATTATACGGATGATTACGAAGACATTGCCAGTGAGATTTTGTAGTTCTCATTTTCTCTAGAAATCGCTCAACAGAAGTAAAGAAGGTCTTCAGCGTTGTTTCAGCCACAACTTTTTTCTCTGACAACTATTCTCTTCTTCATTCTACCCGAGTAAAGGAAATATTCAGTGGAACGACTGCAGCTTTGAGAAAGGATTTGTAACATCTCATTGCCCTTGAATTAGACAATGCTGGAGTTAAACAACCTTACAAGTTAGCAAATTCAACATTGCGAAAGATTGCCTTGGATTCCTCTGGTTGGGCAAAGCTGTGGACACTTCAGGACCAAATACCGCACAGTACTTTCGAAGACCAACTTCCGCCTGAAACTAGGAGGACGGCACCTGAACCAAAAATAGACAAACTCATGGCGCATTCATGTCCACGTTCTTTTATGTAGCAACCCACATGTAGATATTGCTCAGTAAGGGATTGTAAGCATGCCAAAGCACGTGTATATATAAATAAAGCCTCTTACGCAGAATAAATCGCTGGTTGGATTCTTCCACAAAGTTTCTAGAAAGCAGTAAGTGTGAATCAGAAAGTATGCAACATTGTAGAATAGCCTTTCGCAACCAAAATAGATGAAGCAACAAGAATACTTAACTTAAAAATAATACGGAGTGGTCTGGAACAGTTTCAACGTTGATTGAAGGAAAGGTGTTCCCGTTAAATTCTATCCAACGCTGGTTCGTTTGTTGTTACATGCAACCTTACTGTATTGTTAAATTACGTGTAACATCATGCTAGAAAGGTACAAAATACCAATCGCATGTTCGGTGAGTAAAATACGGTAAGGTTAGGCGTCGGACGATTTTGGCATTGTTTTGCTCAGCTGCATGGTACAGTATCAGAAAAGTGAGTACTTGTAGGGAGGGAAGGTAACTTATCATTCGCTATTGGAACGTGCTCTTTTACGTGACCCGTTGCGCATTGATTGTCTATGCAATACCCCATCCCTCAAAAGAACGGGAACCGGAAAATCGTACAGGAATTGGTGCTCTCGCTTCGATTCCAAATATCCTAAGATCCATGCGTTGCAACCTCAAATTCTTTTTCGATCTATTCTGGACCAAACGAGACCATGTCGGGAGAAGATAAGCTGAAAAGAAGGACGGGGACGTCTAGGATAGCCAATGATTACGCCATTAATTCTTCTAGAATCAATACAAATGGCGACAGCGATGTTGCATTGCATCGATCAGACAAGTTGGATATTCCGAAACCGGGAGGGCTAAGAAGACGAAGGAAGCGGAGAAAAAGAGGATCTTCACTTTTCAAAAGAATTTCCCTATCCTCCGTAATGCATGCTTCTATAGAAATGATCACGCCATGCACCCCCATGAAAGGATTGTCGTCTCTGTTTTGTGCAATTACTCTGTACTGCATTGTTTTTGACAACAAGGAAGGCACAGCGGGAACGAGAAGTCTTCGAAAACACGCTACGAAAGTTCAGAAGGAGATAAATTTCCAGATAATATTCCCAAACAATCATGAGTTTTTGGACAATTTGGTCAGGCCAGGTTCCCATCCACTAGAACAACGTGGATATCAAGATTTCGGAGGTCTAGAAATCAAGGAACTAGGGCAAAAGCGTCGAATATCAGATTTGGATTACCTGTCAAAAACGGATTTCCGACCTCCGGGCATGAAGCGAGACGATGATGGCAATGATGCGTATTATGCATTTGATGACGACTTCATAAAAGGGGATGAAGGAACCTTGAACGAAAATTCGGAAAACTTGGTTTGTCGCAGAACAAGTCTCCATAGAGTCAACAAACAAAACTGCAACACGATCTTCGAGGCAGATCTTCTCGACAACCATATCAAGTATTTGAAGTAGGTATCTTTTCTCAATTAGCAGAGCTATGATTGTGATTGCCATTGATTGGCATTGATTGAATTAATGTATTTGAACGCGCAACTGAAAACAATCATCCTTTTTCTTATTTCTTTCTCGCAGCGCAGGATCTTATCGACAAGTTTTCAGAATGCAACATTCGTTTTTGCAACAGCAAGAAACCATTGTTGTCAAGGATATGCATTCTGGCAACGACTATGCATCAGGTGACTTTGAATTTGTACGTATGGATGCCATGGTTGCTGAACGGCTAACGTCGAGTCCACGAATCTACGACATCTATGGATTTTGTGGCCTCTCCATTCTATCGGAATTCTTTCCCTTCGGTGATATCGAGGATGAAGCTGTCACGGGCGAGGGGTATATCCTAAAGAAAAAAGACAGGGATAAACTACAGCGGGACGATCTCAAGTCATACAATGATATTCCAAGCAAGCAAAAATTGGTTATGTCTTTGCAAATGGCCGAAGCAATCGCAGATCTACACGGAGATCCATCCGGAGTGATCGTGCACCAAGATATGTAAGTAGATGAATGCGGGACATGTTTCGAGTTGGCGGAGTTGCAGAATACTGTTTGAACCATGTCGAAAAAGAACTCACGTGTACAAACCAAAATCGCATTTGCTTCGATGCAGTCAATTGTCGCAATTTTTGGTAAACGCCGCGAACACGACGGTGAAGTTGAACGATTTTAATCGGGCGGAGTTCATGCTTTGGGATGCTCTGCACAATAAGTATTGTAAATATGGCGAAGGACGTGGGCATGGGAATGTGAGTAAACTTACTTTGTTTGTGTTGCTGTTTGACATGGCGTGTACGCTTTGGAAGAAAACATCCTTTGCTTTGGTATTTCTGACATTACTTTATCGATATTACCGTATTTTTAGTGGCGCTCTCCCGAAGAATATTTCGACCGGGATCTGAATGAGCAGGTCGATGTGTACTCCCTGGGGAATAACATGTATTCATTGTTAACTGGCTTGTGGGTCTTTTACGATTCGGAGGATGATGACTCTGTTCAAAAGCGTATCATGAAGGGTGAGAAGCCCTTCCTCGACCCAAGATTTGCAAAGCAAAGCCTGGCAGATGCAAAGCTCGCAGAGATCATTGATAAATGCCATTCTTTTGTTCCTGAAGACCGTCCGAGCATTTTTGAAGTTGTAAGGTTTCTGAGGGATGCGTTGAAGGAGGTTACGGATTTGGAGGAGATTGGGCATTGAGCATGAAGAATGGGTATGTACTGTACAGTCGACACTAGTAACTTGAAGTTCGGAGACTGCAACAGTGTTTCTCACCTTTTGAAATTAGAGACACTTCGTAGTTGTGGAGATTCATAGACCTCAATAATTCTTTTGACTGGCTATTGACCAATGGCATTGTTGGAAATTGGATAATGGTTTTCAAAATTTAAATTCTAGAGTATTTGGTATCCATATTTTTGTGAGTCTCATCACATCATAAGTTCGCATCACGATAAAATTCCGTCAAAGTAGTGCTAGGTGTATGGGGAAGTTTTGCAATGATGGCAGTCAGCACGTGATGTGTGGCGCAGTTGCATTGGAATAGTTTGCGTAATATACATATGGTGTGTGCAGTCGGTCCTAGTAGTCTATGATCTTTGCATCATTCCTGCTACATAATTTGTGTTCTTTGTTTGTTGTTGTCATGAAATAAAATCTGATGGTCAGCAACTGCTGATGCCCACGTATCTTTTCATTGTGGTCAGAAGCGTGAATACCTGCGAGACTGCGACAAGCCCAAGAACCAATGCAGTGGCCACGAGCACTGCATTTGGTTTATGGGTGTGCAAAACTGTTCATCCATGGAAAACCTTCTTGTCAGCACCAGAAGTGCCTAGTACTACTACTACTAGTAGTAGTAGCTGAAGCAGCTACTACTACTACTACTACTACTTGCTGTAGGCCAATGTGGAAGTTAGATAAGGAATTCAATCGTAACCTTACCATTCATTCACAATAGTAGTACTAGTAGGGAAAACGACCACTCATGCGAGCACCTCGAGATTCTGCTCTTGTAAGATCTTACCTCCGCTACCATGGAAAATTGGGGACCATCATGATGCAACAAGTGTCGTTTGGTTACATACCGTTGATTACCATTGCATCATGTAAGATTACTGTAACCTTACTGTAACTTAGGCATATGACTGAACTCGACCGATGTCCGTGTTGTTGGCTCTCTGTCCGACGACTCACGACTCACGACGATACCGGTAGGGCTCTCGACTCAACTTTCTCTCGACCAATCGGAATACTCCCACCACCATACGTGTCGTCTCTATGCTTCTCAACAAACTTTGTACAGGTAATCTTAAGGTTTACCGTATCGTACAAGGAGGGAACTTACAAGCATCCTACCGGTAAGATTGCGCTTGTTTCTAAAAAGTACGTAGTAAACCTTACGAAGTAACTTTGTTCTACAAAGACATGAATCGAATTTTGATAAGCCCTATTCTACTTTTCTCGGTTTGGCCTTCCCAAACAAAGCATTTTTCCCGACCGATGGAATGAATGAATGAATGAATCAATCTCAATCAATAATCAATCGTCTCGCCCTCGATCGTACCAGTACGTACGTACGACAATAGAATCATACCGGCAGGTATTCGCGCCAGAGCCAGCAGAGCCATCCTATCCGTAACTTAGTACGACCTTACGATAGAAGTCAGTAAGTTACTTAGTAGCCATTCTAATTATGTCCACAGCAAGGTTCGGTGAAGTCCCCTTCTGTTCCGTCGTTGTTGTCGTTGTCGTCGTCGTATTGAATTTTTTATCGATCTAGCCGCATCTATCCAATGCATCACGTCAAACTCTATTGTCTTCGTTTCAATCCATTAGTGTCTTCACCATCTTCGACGACGACGAGCAAACGCAACGAGAATCGTAAACATTGTTATTGATATTATTGTTACGGTATTTTTGGTGTCGTCGAAGAATTTCCATTATTTATTTGATAGGTTCCTACCGGTATCGATTGATTCGGGGAAAAGCGGCGGGATCGCAGAGTTGACATCAACATCATGAGTACGGGCAGAGGATGGGTAATGACGCCGGAAGAGCAGGCGGCGGCACTTGCAGAAGCCAAAGGTCGCGGGCTCCCCGATGGTTGGAGGGTAGAACTCGATGTAAGACTATTTTCTCACCCTGACCTGACGGATTGATTCATTCGTTGTTTTGTATTCTTTCGTCGTGTCGTGTCGTGTCGTGTCGTGTTGTATTGTGTCGTGTCGTGTCGTGCCTTGTCTTGTCGCCTTTCCTTTTCGTTGAAACACCCGCGGAATCTTTAAAAAAATAAAAAATCCCAACTCTTACACAACCCAATGCCTTTGTCATCTGCAACGCGCAAACAACCGGTATCATTCAATCGATTCGATCGATCGATCGATCGACCGAAAAGAAACGAAAACGCCGCAAATGGATCGCCCCCAACAACCGCTCGTGCGACAGCATCCCGAAAGCCCTGGCCATATCGGTCGAGCTCGGAATGTTGCCGCCGGACACGGTCATTGCAAAGCCCCTGCCCAAGCGCAAACGGGGCAGGCCTCCCAAGAGCAGCAAGTCCCAGACCCCCAAAAAGAGAGGACGAAAGCCGAAACCAACATCGACAAGCTCTCTGGATTCGAAACGAGCACCGAAAATCTCTCTGGATTTGACGCGGCCGGCGGGGGCCACCAACGACGAGGACGAGGATGGGACATCCGATAGCGAGGACGACACGCAAAAACCAACGAAGAAAAAGCAAGCCCCCAAGTCCCACAAAAAAAAGGTTGCGAAAATTTCACAATCCGCCAAGCGAGCACGGGCCGAAAGCAATGCTTCCAGCAACCACGAGGAAGAGGTGGAGGACGACGAGAACGGGGGGGACGAGAGCGACGAAGAGAAGGAACTCGAAACGGAGGCACCGAACGATCCCGAAGTCTCTCTGGAATTCGGATCGTCCTACCTGACAACGGTGCACTGGGATCCGCACAGTCCGCCCTGCAAAAAGGTTGGATGGAGGGTTCGAATTTCCGACGACAAGCACGGAGACTGGAAGGTGGGACGAATCATTCGTTACGACCCTTGCACACACAAGCACAAGATTCAATTCGCCGACAAACCGAGATCCGGGGACAAGGTCGACGACGACAACTGCGCCTGGTTGTATTTGCGAATGGAAGAGGGGGTTCAGATCTCGACCCGACTGGTATGGGCACACGTCAAGGGGTATGCTTGGTGGCCGGCCATGGTGATGGAATCGGACATTCATCCTACCCGAGAGGGATACATCAATGTCGAATTCTTTGGATCGGACGAGGTGGCAACCCTTCGCGACCATCCGGAGTGCTTGCGACCCTTTGAAAACGGGCAGATCGATTCGGTCATTCAGAAGAACAAAAAGAAACGAAATTCGAACGCAATCGCGTTGGCCATTGAGGAAGAAAAAGCAATCCAGCACTGTCGGAACGACGCCGTGAGATTTTTTGCGAGAAAGGCCTGGGAGATGAGCAACAACAAAGGGGGTAACCGGCTATTGGGAAGTCGAATCCGCATCTGGAGAGACGATGTCAATTATCCGTACGGGGATACGGTTGCAGGTCGAGTCCGGCAATACAGTGAATCACTCAACAAATGGTTGGTATCGTACGAAATGTCCGACAAAGTTAGAAAAAAATACGATTCGTCTTGGGTGAATCTGCAATCGAAAGAACACAAACTGCGGGTCTTGGAAAGGGGCAACGCCGACCGCTTGTCGAACCTCGACATTTTGCCGTTTGTCAAAGGCTTTCGTTACGTTGGTCCTAAAACCGGCGATCCAGAGGAGAATACGGACGAGCACTTGGACACTCTGCTAACCAAGTGCTGTGCCGGCTGCTCCGATTATTGGAAAAAGAACGAAACACGAATCACTTGCACGGTTTGCAGCAGTTCTTATCATCTAGGCTGCTGCGACCCTCCTCTGACCAAGGAAGCGTATCACAAATTTGTTTACGGGGACGACAAAGAATTTGTGTGCTCCAAGTGTGTAACCTGTGTCGGGTGCTACCAGAAGGATCTCAGTTTTGGTTGTCACCGCCATCCCGTGCCAAAAGCTCTATCCTTTCCGGAGGGAAAAGATTTGAACCTTTGCTCGATGTGTACGCATTATTACAAAGAGGAACAATTTTGCCCTAATTGTGCGCATTCATGGGACGACGAACGCTTCCAACAAGTTCAACGGCAGATTCGGTGGCAGCAGGAACATCGTCCCAAAAAAAGGGGCCGCAAGAGAAAGTCGGAAGTCGACGATCCATCGTCGTCACCCGATTTTCATTCTTTCACGTCCCCGGCAACCATTCCAAACGAGGATCCTTTTCCCGAGGACGCTACCGTCAACCCGGCATGGTACTATCCAGAGACATCGAAATGGGGATACACCGAGGTGGATATGTTAACGTGCGATAGCTGTTCATTATGGGTCCACGCAGGCTGCGCGGGGCTGAGCGAGGAAGAGTACGACCTGACGTCCAATGGCGACCATCCGATTTACAGCACCGAATTTTTGTGCCGTGTCTGCTGCAGACAGCGATGTCTCGATATAATATACAGACTGCAAAAGGAAGACAAACTATTGATCTTTGCTGATCCTGTCACGGACCAGGTGGCTCCAACGTACTTGGATGTTATCAAACAACCAATGGATCTCCAAACTATGCTAATCAAAGCCGAACGTGACGAGTACAAAAATTACGCTTGGGTTCGAGAACTGTTTGAACTCATGGTCCTGAACGCGTTGACTTTCAATCGGTATCACACCGCCGTTTGGATCGAGACAAAGCGTTTTTACGATGCATGCATAAATACTATCTTCACGACCATTGGAAAAGCGGCTCCACCAAGCAATCGCCACGAAGAAATTTTAATGAAATTCGAGGCGGCAAAAGAAGCGAAGAAACTGGAGGAAGATCGTGTCCAAGAAGACAAAACAACCGAAAAGAAGGACTTGGTTGCTGGATCGAATGTTGTGTCGGTGGAATTACCAGCACTTCGTGAAAAACCTCCGGATCTAGCTTCGTGTTTGCAATGTCACGTTGTGAAGCACAAACCGAAGGATGCCTATTTTTGCTCATGGCTGGAATGCTGCTTTTTGTGTGGTAGCAGCGGTGCATCTGATACCATGATTTTCTGCGTGGATTGCGGGGAAGCATTTCATTCCTTTTGTGTCAATGCTCCAATTCACAGTATGGATTCCTCGTCGGTTGCTGCTTGGCGATGTCCAAACTGCAAAATTTGTGAGATTTGCGCCGATTCTCCAGAAGACGAGACAAAAATGTTGTTTTGTGAAATGTGCGATCGTGGGTTCACTCTGGATTTGTTAGATCCGCCTTTATCAAAAGCTCCTTCTGGGATTTGGATTTGCGGCCAATGCGTTGACTGTCGCAAGTGCCATAACATGCTCGAAGCGAAGGGACCGAGTCGCAAGCATTGGTCACGTAACCCGCATCTTTGCTACCGATGCGGCGGGTGCGAGGGATTGCCGGAATTACAGCGTCATATGAATGATCGAAAATGTCCCATTTGCTCGGGAATATGGAGGGACGAAGATACCGACCTGGCTCAATGTATTGATTGTAACACGAAGGTACATGCGCGATGTGACCCGAAAGCAGAAGCTCACATAAAAAATTTAGCAGCGAAGGCGGCCGGAGATGTCGATGACGGCGAAAAATATCCAAGTTACCACTGCCCGAGCTGTAGCAAGAGGCACACAGTCAACAAGGCAAGCGGAAAAGTGACTCGTGATCATATGGCTGATTTCGCTGGCAAGATCGTTTCACAAGGATTATTTGTCGATCTGGGGAGTTCCGGTAGTCCCATGTCAAAATCGGAGTTGCGAGAAAAGCTTATGGAGCAAGTCGATTGGAAAACGCGAAACTTATGGAGAGATGAATATCGAAAAGTTGTACTGGAGGGTGTTCGTTTCATGAACCTTGTACGGCAGCAATTCGGGGATCCAAGATATCTAATGGACCGCTTTTGGCAAGAGAATGAAGATTTACCTGCATGGATGGGCCAGCGGGCGACTCGATTTCTTCACATCGCCAATAAATTGCAGTTCGATTCTGTAGGATTTTCGGCGAGAAGAATTGAGAATTGTGTAATGATATCAAAACTTGCAGCAAGCTGGTTAAAGGTTGCCTGCAGTATGATGGGACTGAAGACGAAGAAAAACGTGAAAGGGTACGAGCGAGTGTTGAAACTTCTCGTCGCGCCACATGCATGCGGATCGGTTGACCTGTCGTTTGACTCTATCAGATGTGAGAGAAATCGAAATATCATTCACAAGGACGATTGGATCAAGGTTCATGAGCCTAGGATCAAAGCTCAGATTCAGGCTGAAGTGTTTGACGTTGTCATCCCCGACGAAAAGAAGAAATCATTAGGAGTGACAGGAAACGTTCGAAACAACGCCGCGATATCGTATAGACTCCCACAGCCACTGTGTGGCTGGAATCACGTCCTAAGTGATAAAGATGTTACGCATAAATGGAGTGATCCAAGGGAATGTTGTCTCTGTCATCTTTGTGGTGACGATGATGCTGGGTTGGCTGATGACATTCAAGAACAACAAACGGATCGTGACAAACCAACTATTGGTCGTCTCGGCCGTCTCTTGCCCATGGGGGATGGATTGTGGGTTCATTCTGCGTGTGCTCTTTGGAGCTCTGAAACCTGGGAGTCTCCCGGAGGACGATTGAACGCCTTAGAAAAGGCAAGGTCTCGAGGGGCTCAGCTTCGCTGTTTTGGTTGTGGTCGTCCCGGAGCAACGGTCGGGTGCATCAAACAAAATTGCAATCGCAATTATCATTTTCCATGTGCTTTTGCTTGCGGCGCAGTTTTTACATCGACAAGACAGATGCTCTGTGATCAGCACAGAGACTGTGCCGAGGATATCATTGAGAATCCAAGCAGTGAACCGATGGAGCCTCTACTTGCTGCTCAGGAAAAAGTCAAGGTCGCTTCCGACAAAGACGCGGATGCCAGTGATTCTTCTTTCTGTCCAAGATACGGAGCACTTCTTGTTCATGCTTTGGGAGAGATTGAACAGGGTCGCGATGGATTCCACACGGAAGATTATATAATGCCTGTCGGATATATCGCTACGCGCATTTTTTGGTCTACTGTGAAAGCGAAACAACGCACGGTTTATGTGTTGAAAATCGAAAAGTCAGCTCGAGGTAATCCGGTTTTCACCATTACTCCTGGTGACGACCCCTTGAATAAAATCAAAGGATCATCGGCCTCCGAAGCCTACAATATTGTAATGGAACGTGTGCAAGAAACAAACTCCGCTGAATTCTCACACGGAGACCTTTATTCGAAGCTTCCAACAGAACGCAGAAGTCAAAAGAAATTCTTCGGTTTGAATGGTCCTCAATTTTTTGGCTTTGGAACAAACGAGATTCGAAAGCTTATCGAGGCACTTCCCGGTACAGAGGCGGTAGTGACAAAATTGACTTCTTTGTCTCCTCAGTACTTATTCTGTTACATGCAACCTTCAGCTGATAACATCATGGATCTTCAGCGTCGACGTGCTGCATTGGCCGCGGAAAAGAAGCTAGAGAATGCGAGCGGATGCGCCCGCACAGAAGGAATGAGTGCCGTCACCCGAAGCGGTGGTAGCGATCGTATCACGAGAGCATTGGTCCGAAGTGCTGAAAATGAAGAAAATAATGACGCTGGCACGCTTAGTGTTTCTGGTGGTGGTAGGAAGAGGGACATGGAGAAGGTGAAGGCCGATAGAAGCAAAATTCAACGCATGTATCGCGGAATGAAAGCCATTCCGATCGAACAGCGATTGTGTCCTAAGCGTTCCCACATTCATGGTTGGGGTCTCTTTACGAAAGTTGATCTTCCGAAGGACACCATGATTGTTGAATACATGGGTGAAATCATTCGCAAGAGCGTCGCCGATGCTCGTGAAAAGGCATACGAGATATCTGGGGAAGGATCTTGCTATATGTTCCGTCTTGATCTAAATCGAATTGTTGACGCTACTCAGATCGGGTGCATGGCAAGATTTATGAATCACTGCTGTCAACCGAATGCATACGCCAAAGTAATCGCCGTTGACACTGATCAAGGACAGGAAAACAAAATTGTCATATTTTCCCATACTGACATCAAGGCCGGCGAAG
The DNA here is from genome assembly GCA_037355855.1 of Pseudo-nitzschia pungens. NCBI lineage: Eukaryota > Bacillariophyta > Bacillariophyceae > Bacillariales > Bacillariaceae > Pseudo-nitzschia > Pseudo-nitzschia pungens. Next base: position 3,941,899 of record CM074761.1, on the reverse strand, counting down.
AGATTACTTACGATTACAAATTCCAGTGGAAGATGGGAGCCTAAAGTGCACTTGTGGAGCGCCCAATTGCATCGGACGAATGAATTGAGAAGAATCAACAATTATCTACCAAAAATTGAATTGTGGAAACAGTCAAAGTATGGTTTAGTGCTGTCGTTGAATGTAATATGGCACGTAAAGTTTCATTGTAAACCAGTTTGTTACTACTACTTCCTAAACCCATGCCTCTTTTTGCGCTGTGATTATATTATTCTATGTCATCATACTATTGACAAAACTTGCGTTCTCGAATCGACTTTAGATCCGTCTTTCGATCGTAGTTGCATGATCAAGGGTGGAAACGATCACAATTGGAAGTTCTTGATGATTCGTGAAGTCTCTCGTTTCATATCTCTGTCTTTAATGTCCTGTCGTTTATCTCTCACATTTTTCCCCTTCGCAAGAGCAATCTGAATCTTCACTCTGTTGTCGTCGTTAAAGTATGCTTTGAGGGGAACTATTGTCATGCCCGACTGTTCAGTCTTCTGTAAGAGTTTCCGCGCCTCGCTCTTGTGGACTAGCAAGGGTTTGGGTCGTCGTTCTTCATGTTGAAAGTAAGCCCCCGACATGGTGTGTTTTCCGATGTGGCAGTTCATCAAGGTACAAGATCTTCCATTTTTGGAAGGTTTCACAAATGCATCTTGAAGGTTCATTTTCCCATCCCGAATGGACTTAACTTCCGTCCCCAAGAGAGAAATTCCAGCTTCTAAAGTGTCGACTATTTCGTAATTTCTTCGGGCCTGTCGATTCACGCAAATCGTGTTTCCACTCGGCTTTTTCTTCTTCTTCTTTTTCGCATGTAGAGCGGTGAATGGCGGTGCATACAAGGTAGTCGGACTCGCGATCAATCTCAGTGAATCAGAGTGAGACGGCACCAGGAAGGATTCGCACGGTACGACGCAGAAGAGACCGCATATTCCGAATACACTTAGAAGGTTCAGCATCGCAGGTCCTTTTCCTTTATCGTGTCGAAGACTTCAGAGCTTACTTTCCAGGACCTTTTCAATCTATTAGAAGTGATAACTGTTGTTGATGTGCAACTATTCTCTGTTTCCAGTTGAAAGTTGTAATTGTGGGTGAGTCCTTCTTTTGAGTTTGATGAGGAAATCGATTTTTGTACGACAGAACGAGTAACCTTATCGTACGTAATTATGTACCCAACGAGTGAGGTTAGTCCCTACCTTATGAGAGTACGTAACTAGACATACGTGGGTATCCTAATGCGATGACATGACTTTTTCATCGGTCCTATGGTTATTGCATACTATGAGTAATATGATAACTTTCATCGTTTGTTTGGATCGCGCGAAAAGTCGCGCGAGCTGTCGACCACCAACAAAAAGTATTTTTTGACAACCTCACAAGCCCGATACCGAACCACGACGAAACGATCATGTTGATTACGAGTGCTCATTTCTCTGATCGAATTCGAATCATCCATCACAAAACAATATCGTCGATGGCAAGTTGGATGACGATAGAAATCAGCGTCGAGTAAGGACTCGTACACAAGAGAATCAACCTTAGATAAAAAATTCGGTTCGATATGGAATCGGTGAAAGAAAGAATATATATCGGAGGATTGAATCCTCCGCGACTCTCCGCCAAGGATATTTTCCGACGCCTCAAGTCTCTGAATCAAATCGAGATTGGATCCGCATCGATTGTAGACAACGGGAAAGACGACGAAAGTAGTAGCGACGAATATATCTCACAAGACGACAACAAACCCTACTTGCACATCACCGCAGTGTCCAAGCACGATTCCGATTCGGCGCTATCAATTATTTCCAAGCAGTATCACAACGTTAAATGGAAAGGATGCAAGCTTGTTGTGGAAAAAGCAAAGCCTCATTTTTTGGAACGACTCGAGGAAGAACGTCGGCAACTCCGGGCCAAAGCCACAGAGGAAAAGGAAGAATCCACTAAAGAAGCGACCGAAACACAGAGATCCGATCCGTCGGAAGAGATAGACAGGTCGGATTCCCCGACGCTTGAGAGTACGAAAGAAATTTGGGGACACAGCCGTCCACGTCGACACCAAGCCTTGGACCGTAGAGAGTTGGTCCCGCTTCCACAAAGCTCGAAGCAAACTTCAACAACGAGAGGAGAAACACCGTGCAAGTGTCATTGACCACAAGAAAAATTCGAAGGATGAACAGTTTACGCAACCGGGACCTCTTATGCATCGGGCTGTCCACATTCGATTTGTTGCAGACGACACTGGTCTCAACGGCACTACTGGTTCGGATAGGAACGAAAATGATGAGACCGGAACGGTGATTTCAACTAGTGAATCATCAGATTCGTCTTCCAGTGACAGTGAAAGCGATAGCGAGTCGTCGAAGCAAGATTCTCAGAAGAAGAACCAATCCGAGCGATATGCGTGGTCTGAAGACGACAGCGACAGCGACAGCGACAGCGATGATTCTGTCAAAGACAACATAAGCATTCCAGATGATAATAGTCAATCAACAACCGAGATGTTAATTAGCAGAAAGAAAAAAGAAGCTGCGAATAACGCATTGGAAAAACAGAATGGAGAAGGAAAGTACCAATGGAGCACGGATGAAGAGTCGAGCGATGATGACGAGGACGAGGATGAGGACAAGAATAAGAAGTCTCTTGCATTTACAAGAAATGAAAAGCGGCTGGATGACGTACAGTGTTGTGGTACCGATGAGTTCGCAGCAGGCTTCGACGATACGTCAAGTTTTGACAAAGACGATGCCGAAGACCCATATGACGGAAATGACCTCGCAAGAAAGCGACAATTTCGAATCGGATTTGACCGGCGATGTGACCACCAATCTGAACATTTTGTCAAGTATCTTTCCTGATATGGTGGACGCCAAGCCACTGAATCCCGATGATGCCAATAGCGCAAACCTCCAGAAGGAAAACGCTTCATCCACTAATGGAAACAAACGAAATAACACTGGTGCATACGGAATCATGCCACGCTACGACCCGACCGCAAAATCCAGCAGTCAATTTGTGGTAGAAGAAGAATTGAACGAGCAAGACGATAGTAATGATATCGAAAGTTCTTCTGTTTCTGGTCAAAACGACCGAAACGATGCTATGGTACGAAGAAAAAAATTCTGGCTCTCCCGAGAAAGAGGGAAAGGACGAGCCAGCCGAAGGCATCTACGAACAGGAGAAGCTTGAAAACGTCTTCCGCGATGCTCGAGACGCATGGGGAACAGAAGAATCTTCGAAGACTGCCGCAACAAGTATCCCTGTGAGCACTGAAAATACCGATAATTCCTCTGGAAATGGTAGCTTTTAGTTTTGGATTCAACCTGGATGACCAGGATGCCAAATCGAAAGAACAGAGTTTGAGTGCCGATAATTCGTCAAGCAAGGCGTTCAGTTTCTCATTTAGTATTCCCGACCAAAAGGAAGGAGCTTTGAATGATCAAGAAAAAACAAGTGACACGACACAACGAAAAGAAGAGAGAGGCAACTATGACAGTGCACCACGCGTGAGCGAACGAGATGCTGACGGGGATATCGATATGATATCGACCGACGACAACGGGGCACCACCACACCGAGGATTGACTCTGCCCGACGAAGATCTTCAGAAATATGTCGACAACTTTTTTGCCTGCAATGATGGGGTCCGAATAATGCAGGATCCCGAGGGCTTTCGGAATGACGAGAGAGAACGGTCGGAATGGAATAAAGAGCGACAAACTCTTACCCTCGACTGGAAACGGAAGAGAAAGTATGCGATCACTAGAATTCAGAAGAGGATGAAGACAGGACGAAGGTGACGACAGATTCGATTGATAGTACACATATACGAGTACGCCCATCATATTAATCAATTTGCGAACAACATTTGTGACGAGTCTATTACTACGTGTAATATTATTTTAATAAATAAATAGGCGCAACACGTTCAATATTGGTGAAGTGTCCGAAGTTGAGAAATGCAATGAAATTGAAAACGGCACGAAACGCTAAAGTAATGATGATGGTGATGATGATTAATTATTTCAATAGGGCATTGCCGTTCTCAAGCGTCTCTACAGCGTTTTTCGGTCCTGACCCGTGTTCGATCCCCACCATGGTTCGCGGGCGCGGGCTTTGATCCCCCCGAATAATATAGCGTGCGCCTGAAGGCCAATCGGTTCGTTCGGCACGCGACACTGGGCGATCGCGTTCTCGAGTGCGTCTTCGTCCATTTCCAGATCTCCCAGTGTGATGCCGGCCATGGGCTCGTACAGTGTGTCACGAATGATGGGGCATCCCAGGCTGCTTAGTTGCGCTCTGACCTGGTGTTTTCTACCCGTCACCAATCGTATCGTGTTCTGGTAATGCTGTTTGCCTCCGGAATCGTAACCGTCGACATTTATGCGAATGGGCTCGCTCCTTGTAACTTCCAGGATGCACCGCGTCCAAAACTGCCTGGCTTTTCGCCTCGACTCGGGAGGGTAGTGACTGACCAGCTGACACGGTGGTCCGCCGGCCTTTCCTCTCTGGGTTTGAGGAGACCACATCCAATGCAGGTGCATTCCGAGCGGGACCGGTTCTGTCGTGACGGCCAGGTAAACCTTCCTCAGTTTGCGTTGCCGCTGGAGCTCCTGAAAGACGCGCTGGCCATTCCTGTCCTTCGACATGACCACGCATCCTCCCACCACCGAATCCACTCGGTGACACAACAGGGGTCTTCGAATGGTGTTTCCCTGGATGTCTTGGAACGGTCCGAGAATGTCTTGGGCGCAACCCGGGCAGTTCTCGTGGTAGTTGCTGGCATCGGGCTGGGTTGGTAGCATGGGTGGTTTGTCGACCACAATGAAGGTCGTGTCCTGGTAGAGGAGATTTTTCCCATCGATGCTGTAACACGCCGGAAACCGCCTGGGCTTTGGGTACACCCTCAAGTCCGTCCCCGGTTGCAGCGTGCTGGGCGTTAGTATTCTGCGGAATCGCTGGGATTCCATTTTCGCAATGTAGTCCTCCAGATCCGCGTCGCCGCCATCACCGCCGCCGTCGTCGTCCCCGCTCCCCCAGCCTTGTGGAAGATCCGCGTACAGCTCCTCGCTGTCGTTTTCGTACTGCGCCAGGACATCGTCTTCCGTCATGACGTCGATCTTGGCCCACACGGCTCCGATTTCCACCAGATCGTTGGCTTCTTCCAGTGTCACGTTGGCGATTCGGCTCACCGCTTCGTTCAGTGCGGTTTCCCACGGCGGTGAGATTCCGGTGATGCAAAACTGCGTCTTGATCTTCGGCATGGGGGTTTCGATCTCGGTTGTTTCCTCCGCCTCGACGTCGATGAAATCGCCGCCGACCGTTTCTTCCTCGGCACTCGAAACAGCAATGGCGGACCAATAGTCACGACCGCCGGCGTGCGTCGTAGGCTTACCGATACCGGATACCCGTGCATTGGTGGGCGAGATCGGTTGGAAGGCCGACGAGACGTCGAGGCGAAGAGCCGTCGCGCAGAGCAGCGGGATGAGATGGCGCCGTGCCGAATTCTCTTTTGTTTTGTTGTTGATGATAAAGAGCATGATCGCCGGTTCTGGAAGAGGCGCGATAGCTTTCAATCGGAATCCACCAAACAACGAGTAGGCCTACAAGGGATGGATGATACTATCCAGTCGAAGTCGAGGTTGTTTCAATTCACCCACGAATTTCCCTCCGTTCCGACCGTTGTCGTTGTCGTTGTCGTTGTCGTTGTAATTGTACTGTTAGTATTACCTACTTTTTCTGTCGTCTTGCGTCGTGATCCGTGATCGATTTTTTTCTTCATCGATGATGTTGTGATGATGTGATGATGGATCGTCAGTGTGTCGCGTCGTTGTGCAAACCCGGACGAGTAATCTTATTGCACATCATAGTGCATACCGGTACCATACCGGAAGCATCCAGTCCGTGCCGTCGTGATGACAGACAGACTGACCTTTGGTAAGGTTACTGGTATGAGAAGGTTTTCCTTCGGAGTGCGGTTTGAGGTTCGGACCATACGAACGGTACCTAACGGGTAACTTACTTGTATGTACAACAATACAGAGGCATCAACTCAATTCTCTCATCAATCAAGAAAAGTTGTTCTTCATTACGAAGTAAGGCTACGTGTACGGTAAGGTAATTGTAGTGCTTCTAGTTTAAGTTTCTTTTCATCAATGGATACGCAACTGCATGGACAGAGTTGCCCTATTGGTACAAGCTACAAGACAAGGGTCTCGTTCTGCCGGACACAAGGAAGAAGAAATCATAAAGAACAGTTATTATTATTATTATTACTTACAGTACGTGTAGCGCAGTCTGTAATGAATCATGATCGCCTTTGACTATGACTATGATGATTGTGATTTTGATTGTTGTTATTTCGTTTCGCTCTTGTGCTCCGTCACCATGTCTCCGATGCGGTGCGTTGCACTCCCGCGTGGTTCCGGCTTTTGCTGGGAGGCGTGCGGCGTCCATCCAATGGCGAAGATAACCTGCGCCGTCGCCTCCACGTCCCGGCAGTCGTTTTCGTTTTCGTTTCTGTTTTCGTTTTCTCCCTCGACCGGATACATCTCGTCGTAGATGCAGGACGCCGCCAGGAAAATGTCCCGGCCGGTGTGCTCGCGGCGCCGGAGGGAGGCGTTTCCCTCCCCCATCCGCTGCAGGTGTTCCATGAGCACGGGAGCGCTCGGGTAGGATATCTTGACCGTGTCGACATCGATGGTGGGCAGGGAAAACCCGGCGTTCTGCATCAGGGACCCCACGTCGGAGACCTCGACAAAGGGACCCACGTGGGCGCCCACTCCCCCCTCGCGTTCCAGTTCCGCGAGCACCATGGCGACGCGCAGCTCGGGAAGCGTGGCGCCCCCGATCATGGAAAAGACAAAGCAACCGTCGGGTTTCAGCACCCTGTGGACCTCCCGAAACAACCCGGGAAGGTCGTTGATCCAGTGGATCGCCTGCGAGCTCATGACCAGATCAAAGGTTCCGTCGGGAAAGGGGAGCTTGTCCTCTTCGTCCGCGTGCAGCTTGTACGCATCGCAGCGGTGGGATCCCTCGATGGTTTCGTTATCGTTGTCGTTATTATCGTTGTCGTCCAGCCCCAGCATCCCGGAACTAGAATCGAGGAGGACCATCTTTCGAACGCCGCCGATGCCTCCCTCTCCCTCAAAGGCATCGTCGGAACAAATGGCTCGGTAGATGTGTCCCTCGCCCGCGCCGATATCCAGTGCCAGCGGGAATCCTTCCGTTCGTTTGATGTCGTCGAGGCGATCGACCAACCGCGCGGCCATTTCCTTGCGAAAGTAGTCGTATTCCACAACACCGTCGTCGTCGTCGTCGTCGTTGCTTGCACCCGAGCGCCACGCTCGCTTGGATCGCGCGGCGTTGTCCCGTTGTTTCCGTTTGAATTCCCGATCAAAGGCTTTCGTCGTCGAGGTATCGACCGAGAACCATCTGCTGCTGCTGCCGCTGCTGCTGCTGTTGCTGTTGGAACCATTGCCAAGGGTTGGCTGATGTTGTTCCGACGGCAACAAATAGGAATACGAATGAGAGAACACCGAAGAAGCCGATGCCGATGACGGCGCGGATGGCGATGCGTTCGCGCAAAACGGCTGTTCCATTCGGCTTCGCCACGATCGGCATCGACGAGCGGTAATTCCCAGTCTCGAGGAGCAATTCATATTCATTGCGTTGTGTTGTGTTGTGATGTTGTTTTGTGGTGTATCGCGTAATCTAGGCTCTGGTTTCTTGTGTAATTCTAGAAGCTCCGTTTTGTTCAGTCAATTCCTTATTGCAAGCTACAATGCACAGTGACATACGAACTAACTTTTTCCTCTAAAGATAGATAACTTAATTAAAATCATCGTTTTACCGCGTCACGAGCACCGAAGCGAGGAGGTCCGTCCTGTGATTGTACTAAGTTAGATCCTTTCAGCAACATCGTTCATCGTTGACCGGGTGATGGGTCTGAACTTGGCCACTCAGTCAGTCACCGGGATGGACATCAATCCATCAACAACATAGAAGTGCGGGACTGGACTAACTTCCATCCGATCAGAGATCATCAGACTCTCTCATACGTTCGTAATCCTTACCGAACGGAAACGATTTTTATGAAATAATAGGTGAACGTAATCTTACCGCATCGAAACAGTCTGTTGCGACGACCGAAGCACAAAGTAACTACAGTGTAGTGCACGCATCACGGAATAAGCAATCAAACAATGGCCAAGTCCTTCGTTTGGGTGCTGAGGCTGTCGGTCGTGATCGCCGCAGCCGGTGCTTGGACAAGCCTTTCGCTCCGTCCCCAACCATACCACCACCACCACAATCAACAACAACAACCACAGCGATCCCATCGTGGGTACTCGTATGGTTCGTTGCATCCATCCTCCACCAGGACATTCGCGCATACGAAGCAAACCCAAGCTGTCGCCGACGAACCCTACGTGTTCAACGGAACCGTCTCCATTCTGGATCGTGGACCCCACCACCTCGTGGTGAGCAAACCACCGGCGGTTCTGTGCCATCGGAGCGACTGGAGCGGCAGCGGCAGGAAAGCTTCCAAAAAGAAAGCGAAAGCCAAGAAGGGACCCCCCGAGGTCCCCATGCTGCAGCGCGCCCGGGAGGCCGCCGGAGAACGGGTCAACCTGGTACACCGCCTGGACCGCGGGGCGAGCGGGTGTTTGCTCATGACCCTGGCCCGGTCCGACGACGGCGACGGAAACGCCACCGCGCTGCTCCAGGAAAGCATGACGGCGTCGTCGGCGACCCACAAGACCTACCTGGCCCTGGTGCGCGGAGAGGGACTCCTCGGGGACCGGGACTTTCGAACCGAGGGATGGTTTCCGGTCTCCCGGCCCATCAAGAACGAGGCGGGGGTGACCAAGAACGCCACGAGCTGCTTTCGCTTCGTGGTCGGCCAGGGAAGCGGCGAGCGCGGCGATCGGCCCCGGGCGAGCCTCGTCCTGGCCCGGATCCGGACCGGACGCTGGCACCAGATTCGAAAGCACCTCAGCGGGCTCTCGCACCCCATCATCGGGGATTCCAGCCACGGAAACTCCCGGACCAACCGGGAGTGGAGGGAAAAATGGGGACTGCTGCCCGAGCGCACCTGCCTCCACCTCCTCAAGCTGGAACTCCCGCCGACCCCGGTGACACCCGATGGCATCTCCGTGGTGGATCCTCTCCCGCCCGACATGGCGGAAATGCTCGAGGCCCATTTTCCACCCGAGTTTCGGCGGGAGGCGGAGAGGGTTCTGAACGAGGAAGGCCTGAGCTTGCGGTCGGAGGGATCCCCCGAGATTGTTCCGGTCAGCTTCGCCATTACCTGAACCAGCTGCCACCGACACGATCGACATCTGCAATAGGATTGCAATCAATAAATCACTGCGTTTGCACTCTACTAGTAGGACCGATCCGGTTCGTTTTAGTTGTTTTCAAAAATTATGAATAGTCCTTGTTTCCGCCCGACATGGCGGAAATGCTCGAGGCCCATTTTCCACCCGAGGTTCAGCAAGAGGCGGGGAGGGGTCTGAACAAGAAAGGCCTGAGCTTGAAGTCCGAGATTGTTCCGGTCAGCTTCGCCATTACCTTAACCAGTGCCGCCAATACCATCGACATCTGCAATAGATCACAATAAATAAATAAATCACTGCGTGTGCACTTTAGGACCGATTTGGTTCTTTTTAGATTGTTAAAAATTATGAATAGTCCTTATCAAAGTTGTAAACAGTGGAATTTCGGTGGAGCTCGTGATAAAGCCCAATGGTTCGAACGACCCAAAACTCAATCAAGCAGTGACGCTCAACTCTATGGCTAGAAATACGAAGAATACAGCTCCCAAGAAACATTCTTGCGCTCCCAACAGGTAAAAAAAGACTCCGACGTACATGGATGCTTTCAAAATCCAGTATTGCTCGACCATCACCTCGCCTCGTTCGTACTGTTGTTTCGCCACATCGCGTTCTTTCTCTTTCAGCCTAACCTTCATGGCAACGTTTCGATCGACCAGATCGCGGACGCGACGTCTTGCGCGCTGTAAGTCTCTGGCTCCCGATTCGATAGCGTCCTCGGAGAGCTTTACCTTGTCCTCCAAAAACTTGACCCGAGCTTCCGCATCGATCAAACGGTCGGTCAGGCACATGTTGTTTCGTTCCGACGTCAGCATCGTGTTCATGACGGTCACTTCGACCGGGAGGGGCCTTTTCCTTGCTCTCAGACTCTCCAGAGCGCTCACGGGCCTTCGGTTCCGATAACTTCCAAGATCTAGCGCATCCGTCGCATCCCACGACAAACTCCTTCCGAGTCGTCCGTTGGGTGCGAAACTGCTGCTGCCGTCCCGTGACCGGAATATCGATTCTCCCCCGGGGTGGTTCCCCCCACCACGAATCGTTTCGGGACCACTGACTCGACTGCAATTTTTCGTAGAAAACACCGAGCACTTTCCTTTGGAATCCTCCTCGCTGCACGCTTCTCTGGAGACGGGAGTGTCGAAGGATTCCGTTTCGTCCGTCGATCGGTCTAAAGACCTGGGTGTTGGATGGCGACTTGGCTTGTTGTCGCCATCGCCGCGAACGTCCATCGTGCCATCCTGCGACGAGTCCACAGAGTCGTCCGGATCGTACGAGTCCCCCCTCTGATACATTTTCACGGCTCTTCGAGCTGCATCGGGATCGGCGGCGTCCAACTGGAATCCAGACGCGGACGCCGAAAACTCGTTCGTTATTATTTTTTCGGAAACGTCGAGTTCGAAACTCTCCGCGGACGAAATAGTGTCACCTGTTTGATTGAGATCCGACTCTGCAAACACGTCTTCTCGGGTTTTTTCGTTCTTTTGTTTCATTGCCTCGAGCTCTCCACGGACTCGTGACAACTCGAGTTGCAGCTTTTTGATGATGGCGCTTTCGTCCATTACCTCGTTGATTTGTGGTTTCACTTGAACCAGTTTGGCTCGTGCTGCAAATTTCAAGGTGGACCTCGTTTCTTCTAAAAATGCAGTAGACGGGGAAGCACAACAAAGGATTGCCATTTCGGCATTCCCAGATAGGTGTGGCTGGAGTATCCTGGTGAGTTTTGAGTCTCTGTAATTGATGTGTTGCGGTCGTTTTCTGGCGGGTTGGCTCAAAGATTGGATCACAGTAGTCAGGGCTAGCAAGCTTTCAACACGAAAAAATAGTTCTACGAGTTAGTAAAGTGCAAGGAAGGAAAATGGAATACGCGGTAAAAGACAATGACATATTTCGTGCGTACCTTTTGTTGATTGTTCCTCCTTCTCTTTTCCGATTGCCGGTAGCGTTCGTTGCTTTCAGACTCTCGGAACCTGCCAAATCCACCAGATTGAAGTCCGACACTCTCAAAATCTCATGATCTTGGTCCCCAGCTTTATGTTGCTCCTCGATACTGCGACTCTCTATGGTCAATCTGAAAACAGCATGACTTCGAGAAGAGTGTGAATTCATGTCTGTGGCGGCTACGGTGCGACAAGCATTGCCGTGGACCAGCAACTCTAGAGCTTCGTCGACGTTGCCAACATACTTTTGCTCGACGTTTACAACAATCTCCCCGGTGGCACTCGTACGAATCTGAACTTGTTCATTTCGAGCGGGATTATCTGCAGACGCGGTTTCCGTTTCCATCGAGAGCAAGTCACGGATTTTTTCATTGTAGATTTCGAAGTAGGAAACTTTCACTCTGAAATTTCGCTGCAATGCGCTGCCTTTTCCCATAAATCGAAAGATATCAGAGGTAACTAACTGTATTATTCCGGCCTTGCCACTGCCTATTTTTCCTTCCCCTTGCATGGTGAAAGTTTTACCTGACCCAGTCTGCCCATACGCAAAAATTGTAGCGTGCTTCCCATTTAGTGCAGCACTAACCATTGGTCTAGCTATACTCTTATACACCAGAGCAGTCTGTGAATCTTCACCGAAAACCTGATCGAAGTGAAAAATACTGCGTCCTTCGACTTTGGGTCCGTAACCCTTTTGACTCAACGAAACCATTGCGCCCACTTTTTCAGTATTCCAAGCCGTTTTATCTGCATTCCTCTTTCGACTACGCTCGGGATCTTTGGACAAGGGACGAAACCTTACGGCGACTACATGATGCATAATTGGAAAGCGAAATCAAATTGAGATGATTGCTCTCCTGTACAACTCAGGTTTCGCAGCATAAACGATTTGCTATCAAACATACCTTTGATGTTGCCGCCTTCGACAAATTTGGAAGCGCCAGCTGATTCATGAGTAGCTGCATTGCCTGCATGCTGACTTCTATTTAAGAATGGGGCTGTCATGGTGTATAGTTTTGCCTGCCTTAAAAGAACTGCGCCATTAGTGCTTTATCGTGTACTCGGTTTTCTACAAAAAAAATGCTCTCGAGATTGGTCAGCGCATAAAACCGAAGATCTTAACGCCACGCTTTTAGGTCAGAGACCTCGGGAGATTCAATGGAGACAGGTATGTTTACTCCTCGGGGTCAAAAAATCGATGGTTTAATGTGGTGCAAAATCATTTCCTATTTTCTCTACTCAAACAAGGGCGTCTTTCTGATCAAATCTAGTCAACGAATTGTGATGGGTGATGGATGAAAGATTTCGCCCGGTCGATGATCACTGATCACTCCTATCTGAAAGTGGGCTTTATCCGTACCATTAGGTGAAGCTATGTACCGTGCGTACTCGCACCGTCGTCGCACCTTGAAGAGTAGAGTGTCGAATAGTCATTTTTCAACGGCGAAATGGTTCGCGACCGAAAACAGAAAAAAATGCCTTCCATCATGAATGCTTGCTCGCGCGTACGCATGGAGCACGCTTAGGAAGTAAGATTACGGTACCACCTACCGTTATGCTGTTACACCCAATGAGCAATAAGAAAGATTACATTCGGTATGATGCTTGGTTCAAATAATTAGCATGTTTACTGTATCACATTTCAAATTACTCGTAAAAACCTTACCACGGTGTTGAGGCCAACACGGAAGAGAACACAATCCCAGAACGCCACACGACTGACTCACTCCATGAATGCTATAAAATACCTTTAACTCTAGTAAAGTTTATTTTGTTAGTTACCTACCGTATCTTTGTTGTTTCTCACCACGTCCATTGATCGATTAATGGAGGAAGGTGCACTCAAAGACATCTCAATGAACCAACTTACATACGGTAATCCTTGCTTGGACTCGTCAGTCTGTTGTTACTACTACCATTGACCGAAGCGACGTCCAAGAAGTGTATGTACTATTGACTTTGAATGGTGTGGTTATGAATAATTTCTCTTACCTGCCAATCACTAGGTAGGCAAATTGTGATCGAAGGTACTTCTTTATCATGGTCTCAAGATAATAGAAGATCCACAGACGCCTTTTCTACAACAAAAACTTTGCGGAGAACACAACATCGCTCTAGTATTAGTTCCTGTTACATATCAACAAGGCAGATAATAGTTATTCCACTTTGGTATCATAATTAAATTCCTCTGTTCCTCTAGTTTGTATTCTGGTTTACTTGTGTCTTCAGCTTTCGTACAAGGAAGCTAAGGGCACTTGCTCCGCTTGACTTTCCCTTGTTGACACTATTAGCGTTCACATCTGGAACAATAGTATCCTTATCGTGAGCTTTTTTCTGTCGCTTATTTTTGCGCCTTGTCGTCTGCTCGGACAGAATTTCGCGCATTGCTTCTGTATCCCTATAGTTTGGATCCGTTTTGTCAATACCAAAACGTGCGTCACTTCCGTCTAAAACAGCCTTAAAACGATCGTCTTTAACATTGACCTTGAAGTTGCTACCCGACACCTCTGCTGCAATCTTTGCTTCCTTTCGTTTCCTCGACCCTTTCAGCTTCTTTCCCTTATTCTTCTCCATTCGTTGAATGCCTCGAATATCGTAGTCTCTAGCCTCTTCTTCAGCGTCCTCGCCAGCCAAAAGAAGTTCAAGTTGTTCCTTTGCTTTTTGCTCTTTCGAAGTGTGTTTGTCTTTACCGTTCTTATTTCGTTTTGCTGCCTCGAAATCAGCATCAGCATCGTCATCGCTGCCGAAAAAGTCATCTTTGACCCGTGATGGCGTATCCTTTTTACTACTGTTCTTTGACGAACCTTCGTCAGCTTTTTTCCCACGCGCAGCTTGTCTCCGTTCCTTTCGTTTTTGTTTGCGTTTTTCTTGGTATTTCTCCCAGGGTGTAAGTTCCTTCGTCTCTTCTTTTGGTTCAAGTTTAGACCGAATTCTTTCCTCGAGATCTTTTTTGCCGGGCATGATTCTAATTTGCTTCGACATGGTAGCGCCTTCGTCGTCATCACCATCGCTTTCTGAGCTATTTGCAGCCGACGAATCGTCATCTTCACCTGAATCGTTGTCACTGGCACTATCTAGACCGAGTGCTTTCCGCATCATAGATCTTTTTCCGGCTTTACCGCCATCGTCATCATCGTCCGAATCCTCGTCACTAGAAGCATCCGATGCAATGTATGCTTTCAAGTCATCCTCTTCGAAACGTTCATGCCAATTGCTGGATCCATAGTTTGTCAGCTTTTTCTCTCTTTCCTTGTCTCCTTGATCCCATGTGCATTGTACGTTGGTCTGTTGCAGAGCGCTAACAATGAAATCTGGTGGCTCGTATTTGCCTGGTATTGATGTCGCCTGGTCCCGCATTGGGCGATTAGCAACAACACTTTCTAGAGCTTCTGCCGGAAGCGTTCGCAAATCGATAGCCGTACTGGAATGCTCGAACTCCATCCCATCTACCTCACGGTATACAATATCTGCATAATCCGGTTGAGAAAATTCCGTCACAGCAAAGTAATACTTCAATTTTGACGCTTCATAAGCTCGTAACTTTTCAGGATCGAAGTCAGATTCATCTGGAACTTCCTCCTCTTCGTAGTTCAGTCCAATTTCTTTGTTCTCTCCAGATTCGGAGTGCTCTTCATCGCTATCGCTATCGCTTTCTTCGTCGTCGCTGGGATGCTCCTCTGGGGTGTCCTTTTTCTTCGCTCCTTTACTCTTTTGCCAGATACCACTTGGGCCATGGAGTTTATCCTTTGCCATTTGTTCCATCCCAAAGTCACTTTCGAACACCTGTACCTTTTTAATAGCTCCGGGTGGGGCAAAACTCGAAAGAATGGAAAACAAGTCAACAGCGCGTATGTTTTCCCAATCCATGTTGGTGACCACCAAGTACGGTGAAGAATCGTATGAAATCTCGACTTCCTCGCTCTGTTCGGTGGAAGGATCCAAAACACCCGCTGTTCCATAGACCGAGTCTTCTCCGTCCGAATCATCCTCCTCCTCTGATGATTGAGAAGAATCATCGTCTTCGTCGGAAGACGAGCCATCAACCTCTCCCCTCGACAAAGCAGTCAGATAGGCAATTCTCGACACAGGATCTTCTGCCTTCTCCACTCCTGGACTTTCAGAGGTCAGAGTCCGAATCCGAACTGTCGTCGTCGCTGTTGATGGGTTTTTCTGGTTTTTCTTTACCATCGTCGTCGTCAGACTTGTCGTCGACGTCCTTCTTTTCTCTCTCCTCAACAACATAAAACGATTCTAGTTCTTCCTTCGCGGCATTGCGGTCGCCTTTCTTCTTCTTCCTTCCATATTTGTCCTTTTGCTCGAGCTGGAAGCGAGGGTCAGTCAGAACGGACGAAAACCTGTCATCGAGAACAACTTTTGTATCACTCGCTTTCGGGGCTTTGAATTGTGGACGGGTCTCGGCTGCGGCAAAACGGTCTTCTCCTGCAGGAACACCGTCGGCGGCTTTTGGCACTTTATTGCTTTTGCTCTTACTACGCTTTCCCATTCTGAAAAGTCACTCTGTCCCCTTCAATCACTTACCTGCTGGCCAATCTCAACTCCGCAGATCTTAGTTCATGGGAGCACACCAAAATTCGGATTTGCAGAATTCTTAGGCATGCAATTTAATTGCCTCTTTTCTCTCTGTCTCGATGGTTCATGAGGATCACATCCGGTCTGTTTTCGAAACACTGCTGATGTGCACTTTTTGGTTGGTTTAGATAAAAGGGGAATTAATAAGGGGGTGTCTTGAGACCCCTTATGTCACCAAAAAGATATCTCAAAAAACTTCGTGCCAAAAATTGTCGTTGCTTTGTGACACCCGACAAAGGACCGGTAAACCCAGTACTGAAGACGTAGTAAGACTTACGTAACCTTACTTCCGCATCGTATCGTAGGTTACGTGTACGAGTGTGTAAGTTACGAGTAAGACTTACCAATAAGACAGGCGCGAAAAGCGCGAACATAATATGAACAACAACACAGGAAGCTTTTCTTCCTTTCTGTCCCTAATTCCTCGTTACGCAATGTATTCCGCTCGGCAACAGATCATTCATGCATGACACAGAATCAATCCTCATCCTCATCCTCATCCTCATCAAACTGTGTCGCTCCGCACTCCATCCCCAAAAATCATTATTTTCTCGTCGACGAATTTGATGGAAAAGCAAGTCGATTGATTGCTTGCGTACCCTTTCACAAGGTTATTTCAACCTTCACCTGAACGGAAAGAAAGATTCCAATTGAGCTGAATACATGAATCGAAGGTGAACGGAATAGATCATTGGCCATTCCATCCTTTCTTGGACTGACCTAATACCATCCGATCCGGTCCGACCCAATCGCTTGCTTTTCCTTCAAGCCAAGGTTTTGGATCTTGTTACCCATTGAGTTTGAGTTGAGATGGGCGACGATGGTTATGACGATCCAGAAGTTCACGCTGATGTCGACATCGATGAGATGGATACGGGTCTGTATTTAAACGATATGACACAAGACGTGATTGAATGGGATGAAAGTAAGAACAAGGATTTGGATGAAATGTTCAAGTCTCCCCAACTTCCTGGCAGCGGAAGAAAACGTTCCGGCAGTGGCAACAGAACGAGAAGGAAAAATGCCTCGCACTCAAAACGACACAACAATGGACAAAAAACGAATACTCCTTCACCGCCTCCGACCACGAACTCCTCCCGGCTTTCGGACGTGAAGCGCAAATTGGATCCTCTTTGCAAACTCGCTGTGGAGAGGAAATGGAAGAAAGGTTGCAGGGCAAGGAATCGACGGTCGAATCGCATCGCATTCTCTCCCCTCCCGCCCAACTGCTTTCGACGATAAAACACCACGACAAGGCAACAAACGGTCGGCAAGAACAGCACTTCGCAGACACCACACGTATCCAAAGTCGAAGCCCTCCGCAACTTCTTTGGCTCAACGCCATAGACGCCGAAGAATGGATCATGCACACGGGCAGAGACATCCGAAGAAACATGATAGCGATGTCGAACCAAATTGGTCGTCGACTTCTACATCAATAATTTCTGTTTCATCACAACCGAACAGTGTGCCCCAGGTTTCTAAAAATTCAACATCAAGGGTGGAGAGGAACGAACACTCAATATCGAAAGATGCAGCTGAACCTGATGATTTCGCGGAGCTTCTCGAAGCAATGGCATCACCGAATCCAACCACGGGGAGTGGACCACTATCGCGATTCCCTCTTTCCTCTGTAGACAAAAACGTGCCTTCTTCTCCAATACCGACCGTGAACAGTGTAGAAAGTAAAGATACCGACTCTCGTTCAACAGAAGATCGAACAAAGGCTCCTCTCGGTGCATCCATAGATTTTTCGTCCGAAGCAATCCACACGGCGAATGTAGATCTATCAAAACAACACATTCCTCCCAGCATCATACCACAATTACGGCATTTCAGTCAGTTTGAACACCAACATGTGCCAAAGAAAAGACCGCGAAGTACAAATCATAACACATCAGCCGTGGTAGTCAAAACAACTGCAAATCATTCACGCTCAACCGACAACACTCTCTCGTCGGCGAAAAGGGGACGTGACGTCGTCGCGCAAAACAGTAGCAACAGGATCAGCGGTGGCAACACCGGGCGAAATGATGATGATGAATTCGATGAGATTGAATTTTCCGCGGACGACCTTGCAAAAATTGATTTAATGACGCAGCCGTCGTTATTACAGCATAACAACAAAGTAGTTGTGGCCGAATCAACCTTGAACATTCATAATTCAAAAGAAAACAAGAGTCTGAGCTTTCGGGAGAAAAGCCTGTCTGAGACAGAGCCGAATGCATCAAGCAAGACGATACCGGGTAGAAAAAAAGATGGTGAACTCTTCAAACGCGCTTCTAACGACTCCGGTGATCTTCCGTGCGATATCGACTATGCAAACACAGATGCCATGGTGTCTACTCAGTCAAGCCAATCAAAAATAGAACAGAATGCTAATGATCCACAACGAGTGATGCGGCCAAAGCAAGCACCATCCAATGCAACACCATTTTCTTCGACAACTTTTGAGTCCAAAAAACGATTTGAAAACCTACAATCCGACACATGCTCCCAGCAGATCATTGTTAGCAACCAGATTTCAAAACAAAGTTCAGTGACAGAAGAGGACGACGAATTTGGTGATTTTCCGACCGACATCGATTTTTCCGAAATGGACGCTTTAGTGGCTACGAAATGTTGCCAATCGAAATCTCTTAATTCCGCAGTAGATCATTCAGAAGAATCGAGGTCCACGGACGTGAAAGCGAATCAATCTTCATCACCGGCAGCATCGGATGATGAATTCGGAGACTTCCCGGACGATATTGACTTCAACTCTCTTGATCAGGCGATTACTCAAAGAATGGAGTCAAACGCAAATACACGAGTCAATCCCAATGGTGTCGTTCGGAACCGAAGAATGCAGGGGATCGCATCAGACGAACTATCATTTATGAAATTTTCGAGATACAAGGTCTTGAACGTGGAGCAAGATGACAGAAATGCTGTGAAAACATTGAAAGTTGCTGCTTGGGTGACATCAATGATGAATAAGGATGAAGAAGAGAGAACGTTTCACACAGCTGGTAGGATACGAAGATCTAGTGCTCACGTTCTTGATGAGGAGAAGAGCTGCATTTTCAGCCCTCCTCAGGATATTGACTACCCTGAAGACGGATTAATTTACCTTTGTGGTGAATGGAACTTCACTCCCGTTTCACCTGGTGACATAGTTCACGTCTGTTCTTTGACTGGACAGTTCCAAACCGATGTAACAGCTCTCCCAATTGTCCTTAACTCTTATCCTCCACCAGGATCCGACATCGACGATCTGATCCTTGTTCTTCATCCCGATATGTTGTTGTCACCATCAATAATCAGTGAAACTTCATCTTGCAATCGACGGGCTGCTTTGAAATCTAAACTAGGTTCGTCGGGTTTGTCGTCGAAAGCGGCTTGCATCGGAACCATGCGGCATGGACTCTTTGAAGCCTGCATGAAAGCGGCGGAGTTCAATTCATCGTTTGCAAAGCAGGTTATCAAGAAGCTGATTCGAGAAAACGCAGAGATGCTGATAGGATGCAATGTTTCAGAACACGAGGCTGAAACTGAAATTTTCAATATTCTCCCTATGGTTCAACAGTTTGCAGGGCAATATACAACGCTACGAAAAGACGTCATGGTGCTTTCCTCTCTGGGTAAACCTGTGGGGGGTGCTGCATGCCACCCGGACATTCGGTTATTAGGTAGAGGAGTTCACTCCGTCGAAGAAACCATACTTTCTACCCCATTGGGATTAAAAGGATCAATTGACGCAGTAATGGAAACTGAATCCGTGATAATTGGCAACAAACGAAGTGAATTATCATCGACGAGTCAGGCAATTGGTCCACAGCATTCATTGATGTGTTTTGAACTAAAGACAGGCCACAATCAGACTACCCAAAATGTTCACATGGCACAACTTTCACTCTATACCTTCATGCTTCAAAGCCGATATGGTGCTGATATTCAACTTCATGGAAATCACATAATTGGATCTCAATCCGAAAGGAAAGGCACTTTAAGGGGGGCTGCCCCGGGAGGCATCTTGCTGTACCTGAACGAAAAGTCTCAGCAGATTTCCCATGTTTCTCCTCAGTTGAATGAAGTTAAAACGTTGATGAGCCAAAGAAATGTCGTTGCCAATGATTCGAGACGTGCATCGCGTCTCAGAGGAATTGCTCTTTCGTATGACGATGGAAACCGAGAGGACGACAAAGATTATCTGACAGCGAAACTACTTCCAGCTCCTGCCGCTGACTTACCCGAATTAAAGGCAAGCTCACATTCTTGTAAACGATGCTTTTCCAATCGGGAGTGTATGGTTTACGCGGCCAGTGATCCAAATACTGACACCAAAAGCCATGGTGACTTACTTTCACAATTTACCGGGCATCTGCAGGAAGAAGATTTCGCATACTTTCGTAAATGGGACAGGTTGATAGATATCGAAGCAGATGCATCTAACGCAAAGGCTTTGACAGCGTGGCTTGTTGATTCCCGCACTCGAGAAATGGAAAATGGTGAATCGATCGCTGGACTATGTTTCGATACAAGTGCATCTTTCCAAGTAGGAAGTTCCAAAGCTTTAATGTGTTTCAGACGGAGGGCTGGAACCTCTTCGCAATCTTCCCTTGACAAGCTCAACATAGCCCCTGGCTCGCACGTTATATTGAGTACAGACGGCAATATCTTCGACAATTTTACTAAAAGCGCACATGGAGTCAGGAAACTTCGGAATCGAATGCAAGTCGCAAAAGGTTCCGTCGACCGTGTCGACGAAGAAATGATATTCATATCCACAACTTGTGATGAATTGAATCAGGTGAAATCACTGTTGAGTCAGCATCAAAATTATGCCGCAATCAACACCCATGCGAATATTGTATCAGATTCCTTGCTTTTCCGTCTCGATAAGGATACAAAATCTGTGGGCACGGGAACTCTCAGATGGAATCTCATCAATTTCCTTACTGGTGATTACACCGGTAAAACAGACGAGGAATGCACCGAAGAAGAGCAGAGCAAGCAACGTAGATTGGCATGGCTCCGGGATGTTGTCATTCGTTTGAAAGTGCCAGAGTTTACCGAGGATCCACCAGCGCTTTTTAGCGGCATTGACCGTCATTTTTCGGGATGCAATCTATCGGAGCTGTCGAGAGAATTTCGTTCACTCAATGTTGCCCAACAGATGGCAGTGAAGAAAGTAATGAGTGGGAGAGATTATACATTGATTCAGGGACTGCCCGGGACTGGTAAAACCTCAATCTTAGGATTCCTATCTCGACTGCTTGTGGCGCAAGGATGTCGAGTTTTAATCACTGCTTACACACACTCAGCTGTAGACAATATTATGTTAAAGCTAATGGAGAAGGGAATGTCATCACCAAGTCCTAACTCAGATATGCCTCCCCTGGTTCGTCTCGGACAGAAAAGATCATGCCATGAAGGTGTCAAACCAATCATCTACTCTGAGTTGGCACTGGAACTTGAGAAAAAATGGGAGGACCGAAACACCAACGCAAATACAAGCTGCAGCCATAGTGAACATCCGTCGGCGACATCATTAAAAGAAGTTATTGCAAATGCACGGGTTGTAGGTGTCACTGCGTTATCGCTGTCCCGTTCACCTCTGTTGGCAGATCAGCCTTTTGATGTCGTAATTATCGACGAAGCGGGACAGATGAACGAGCCTACGGCACTCGGAGCTCTGGCGGCAGCCGACTCGTTTGTCCTTGTGGGAGATCATAAACAACTTCCTCCACTGGTTAATAGTGCAATCGCTGAGCGCGGTGGATACGGAGTCTCCTTGCTCAAGAAGTTGGCAGATCAACACCCCCATGCGATTGCCCCGTTGACAATGCAATACAGAATGAACGAACCGATTTGTAAGATTAGCAGCGAGTCAATGTACGGAGGCCTAATGAAATGCGGTGACGAGAAACTGAAATCGCAGCTACTCCACCTTCCTGGCTTTCCGGTGCGTCTGCCAAAACCTGTCCACGAAAATTTCTCAGACTGGTTGCGAACCGTCATTGATCCGGTACGCCCGGTTGTGTTTGTCGACACGGACAACCTAACGATGAATTTTCAAGAGGTTGGCACTCGCAATGAAACAAACAATAATCCGAAACAGGGATTCGAATCCCTTGAAGGAAAAATTGGAGGAAAAGGTGGCGGAAGTATTGTCAACAGGACGGAAGCTACAATGGTCCGGTACATAGTAGGGGCTTTGAAGTCGTGTGGCCACGATCTGTCCGAAATCGGAGTAATTAGTCCCTTTCGCGCTCAAATAAGGGTTCTGGAAGATAATGCTACCATATCGTCGTGGAAAAAGGAAGGCCTAGAATTAAGTACGATCGACAGATATCAAGGTCGTGATAAATGCACTATGGTTCTATCCTTGGTACGAAGCAACGACAACCACAATGCCGGGCGCCTGCTTCAAGATGCCAGACGATTGAACGTCGCTCTTACCCGTGCAAAGTACAAACTGATAATCATCGGATCTCATCAAACCCTGGGCAATGGCAGTTCCCCCTTGAAACCTATTTTGAATCGAATGATGATGAGAAACCAGCGGTTTCAACCTCCCGAGAATGCGTTGGCTTGCTACGATATAAACTAAAATCCGAGTTAAAGAGGAGCGCCTCGAACGGAAAAACGTGATCCAAATTCCTTGAAGGTATCGGTTTCGAACATATTTCTATTGCTTGTAGCAGTTTTGCACGCAATCGTCACGCATACCCGTGTTCGTGTGCCTTGTCGTTTTCGCTCGACAACACGGTCCTTCGAATGGCTTTGGTGAGGAACGGGAGATTTTCACCCGTGGCACCGGCACTAATCCCAATGACGTCGGTCTCCATCCGGATTCCGACCTCTTCGGCCCTCGATTGCAGCTTTCCGAAGATTTCGTTTCGCTCGTCCTCCAACAAGAGATCGATTTTGTTGGCCACGACGAGACATCGTCGGTTGAGCATGTCTCCGTCTCCGTACGCCGATAGTTCGTGGACCAAGACCTCGAAGTCTTCGATCGGATCTCTCCCGTCGATGCCCGCGGCATCCACGATGTACAGGAGGGCCTTGGTTCGTTCCAGGTGCCGCAAAAAGTCGTGCCCCTGTCCCCTACCCTCGGACGCACCGGCGATCAGGCCGGGAACGTCGGCGGCGCAGACGCGAAATCCATCCTTGTAGTCGATGTACCCCACCAACGGATGGAGCGTCGTAAAGGGGTACGGAGCAATGTGGGGCGTCGCCCGGCTGGTCGCCGACAGCAGGCTCGACTTTCCGGCATTGGGAAATCCCACGAGTCCGACATCGGCAATCAGTTTCAGCTCCAGCTCGAGCCGGCAGACCTCGCCGGGTTCGGGCTCGGCGTACCCGGCCATGACTTCGGGGGACGGCAGGGGTCCGTTGATGCTGGCAAAGGACGAATTCCCGTATCCACCGCGGCCCCCCTTTGCCACGACCACGTGAGACCCGGGCCGGTCGAGATCGGCAATCTCGACCGTTTCTCGTTCGCCCCACGCCGTGAAACTCGCGCGTTTGGGTGGCTCCGTGGCGTCGTACGAGTAGCTGTCATTGTCATCGCAATCGGTGTCGTGATCGTAATCGTAATCGTAGAATGTGTTGACATCGTCGTCATCGTCATCGTTGTCACTGTCATAGTCGAGCGACGCCAAATATCCACCGGCTCGGCGATGGCGTTCCATTTCTTTGAGGTAGTCGTGCTCGCTGTCCCCGGCGGGAGCGGAAGTCCTTCGTTCCCACAATTCGTAGGATTCCTCCTCGTTGGTTTGTACCACGAGCGTGTCGCCGAGTTTCCGGACCGTTTGGGTCTCGGCGTCGTAGCACTCGTCGTAGTCCAGCACCCTTCTCACCACCACTCCGCAGGGCACCCGCAGAATAGTGTTTCTCCCGTTCCGCCCGTGCTTTCCCTGGCTCCCGCCGTGGGCTCCCGACTCGGCCGTGACGTGCGGGCGGGTCCAACGCAGGCTCTGTTCCCTGGGATCGGCGAGGATCAGGACGGATCCCCCGTTTCCGCCGTGGCCCCCGTCGGGTTTCCGCTTGCGCTTGCGGCCGAGGTGGAGCATCGATCGGGATCCGTTTCCGCCGGATCCACCCGACACCTGGACGCGGGTTCGATCGACAAAGCGGTAGGATTGCCTCCCGCCCCTGCGTTTCTTGTGCTTGTTGTTGTTGTTGTCGCCGGATCGCTTCTTTCGGGAGGGATTCGAGGAGGGCAGGGGCGTGTAGGTTGCGTCGTTATTGTTATTGTTATTGATGTTGGTGCTTCCGAAGGATCGCTCGACGACGCAACGGCGGATGCCAATGTTGCCATACTTGTAGCTTTTTATGTGATTGTGATCGTGGCTATTGCTATGGCTGTGGTTGTTTCCGCTGCAAGCCAGGAACGAAGACAGAAGGTTGCTGGCCGGCAATCGATGCGAGCCACCACCACATCTTCGCGCCAAACAGGGAGTGAATTTCGAAATGGCTCCGAGCGTCATGGTCATTGGCATCGTGTTTAGTATTATCACCTGCGTTGCGGATTCTGGGGACAGGAGTTTGGCAATGAATGCATTGGATAGATCCTCGATCCTCGATCTTTGATCATCGATCTTCCATTATTTTTTTCGTATCGTATTCCTTGTGGTTGATGGTTGATGGTTGATGTCGAAATGGTTGAGAGAATGAGGATGGTAACCTTAGACACTTAACCTTACGAGTGCCAGCGATGCGAAAGGGGCTTTCTGACACATAACTTACTTATTACTACGTACTTATCTACAATACGTTTGTACATTTCCCAATTTGCTCATTCTATGTAATGTACCTATTATACATAGGTTTATTATCGAAGTTGGTTGGGATATGTGAACTATGTATCATACATATGTAGCTTAACAAAGTTGCCTTGGTTTTAGTACCTACGTATCATATATGCATGTAGTATACCCAAGTTGATTGGGGTGTGGGACCCATTGGATGCACTTTCACTTGTGAAATTTCAACTGGTAACCTGCATGGCGTAGAAGTACAGGTGCTGCTTGTACGTAAACGTTCGTACAACCAACGTGCTACTTGTATCGGTAAGGTTACCGAACGGTATGAAACAAAACCAATAATTATTGGGAGTGGAACACCAATCAATCGAAATCAAGACTTACGAGTAATTACAGTACGGATTACCGTAAGATTTCGACGGAGTCTCGCCGTTCCAATAAGTGAGATAAGTGAGACAACTTCAATTCTCCTGCAAAATTCGCCAACAAATATCTTTCGGCTTTTGGCTGCTCCACCAGAACGAGTTCTCGTAACCTTACCGTACGAATCATCTGTGATCTGTTCCAGGGACCGATCATTGAACAGCGAAAAGAACCGGCGGCAAGGGAGCACATCACCATGGCCTCGACGACCCTCGCTGTTGCTGCTGTTCGCGTTGGTTTCTTCCTCCAATTCCTCTCGATGTTTGTATCGGGCACCAGCCATCCGATCCTGCAAAGGACGGCGGCATCGATGATCCGGACCGTGGCGGTCGTCGGCGGAACCCACGGAAACGAGTACACGGGGGTCTTTTGCGTCAAGGCCCTCGAACGGCAACTGGCCAGCGGCAAGGCCAGGTATCCGTTCGAGGTCTCCACGCTGATCGGCAATCCCGAGGCCTACAGGGCCAACCGGCGCTTCATCGACGAGGACCTCAACCGGCAGTTCTCGGGAGCCGCCATTGCTTCCGCCAGGGCGGCGCTGCCCGATGCGCTGTCGGCGGAGCAGCGCCGTGCGAGAGAACTCGACGCATTGCTCGGCCCGAAATTCGCGGCGGACGGAGGCACGGATGCAGATACAGGCATTGCCAACGCCAACGCCAAAGCAAACCCCTCGCCGGCCATGGACTTTATCATTGATTTGCACACAACGACGACCAACATGCACACGACGCTGATCGTTGGGCAGGGCGATCCACTCACCACCCGGGCGGCGGCGTACATCATGAAGCAGTCGAGGGAGAAGAACTTCAAAGTGTGCATCCTGATGCACACCCACGCATCGCAGGAGGCGCGCCCGAACCTGGCCTCGATTGCGCCACACTCGTTCTCGATCGAGATTGGTCCCGTGAGTTGATCCGTGTTGCGGTATGGCGTGTTGTGATGTGATGTGGTGCGATGTGTTGTGATGTGGTGCGATGTGTTGCGTTGAGTTGAGTTGAGTTGAGTTGAGTTGAGTTGAGTTGAGAGTGATATCATTGATTTGGGACGACGCCGGGTAGAAACACAGAGTGCCAGGTTGCAATCCAGTTCCGTGACAGATTAATTGTGCACACCAAACTTACTTTTGTACCGACCGCATCCTTGTTCTCTTTTGGGTGGTGGGCTGCTCGTGATGATGATTTTGTACGGCCCGCGCCATCATTCCTTGTTTTTGATGGGGGGACTCACTCGTTGCGTGGCATGACGTTCCGTGCTTGTTTGTTTGTTTGTTTGTTTGTTTGTTTGCGTGACGCTCTCGCTCTCGCCCTCAAAAGGTCCCGCAAGGTGTCCTGAGGCACGACAAGGTGGAAGAAATGCAGGCGGCCCTCAACAGCGCCCTGGAGTTTCTGCAGCGGAACGAGGAGGATCCCGAAAAACTCATGAGCGAACTGCGGGAGTGCTATCCCGACGGAAAAATTCCCTGCTACCGATCCGCACCCGCTCGGCGAAAGGGGGAAATGTCGGCCAAGCTGCAGTGGCCGTCCGACCCGGACAACGAGAACTTTCCGCAGTGGTTGGTCCACAAGGACGTCCAGGACAACGATTTCGAGGAGATCCGAACCGGAGATCCCCTCTTTGTGGATCTGGACGGAGAGGTGATCTGCTACGACGGATCCCACGGGTCTCCGATCCTCCTCATGTTTGTAAACGAGGGGGGTTACTACTACGCGAGCAGCGGAACCGGAATATCGGTGGCACAAAAAGACGAGTTCGACTTGGAAACTGGAATGCTACTTCCAAAAGACGGCTCCGATGAGCAATAGTTATGGAGCTAGGGTCAAACTGTTCTAGTAACGAATGAATTCATTCATTCGTCCATCCGTCCATCCGTTCATCCATCATTCAATCATCTATAAATACAACATTTCCTTGCTTCGCCCGATTTTGTATTCATAGTTGATTTCCCGCCGTTGGATCGCCTTGCATCGCACAAAGCCAAGGTCGTGTCGTGTCGTGTCTGGTCTCGTGTTCACCGTAGCAAGTACGTGTGCAAACGTCTTTTTGTTTGCAGCATCCGTGACCTGTTCACTACAGCAGCATCCAACACGCTTGCAACAACATGTGTATATCGTCGAAACTATCCAGTGGGAGTTTCTTCCTTACACCAAGGACCCATGAAGAAGCAGGTTGCAGCTTGTTTCTGCTTGGATTACGAAGGCAAAGGCTGATCCTCCCGTCAATTTCGTGCAAGAGAGGGAAGGGAACGAGTTGCAGTCTGAGATGTTAAGCTTCAACCAGAGGAGATCAATTACAAGGACAATGCATTTGGAAGACAAGAAGCAACAGAAACGAATGTAGAATACTAGTCTTCATGCCTTGGAAAGTTGTTTGACGAATAGCGACTCGGAACTTGCAGATCTTTCTCAAGGCACTTTTTGGAAAACGAAATGCTAGCACTAGATCTATTGCTATTAGAACAGCTCCAAATTTCTGAGCTTCTAATTACAGCAACTTCTTGAAACTGTAAGTAGTTTTTAATTTGTGAGCTCGTGAATTGGAGACTTTGGTCCGAAGTACGGTACTATGTAGTAATGAAGAACAGTGTCCAGGATCACAGCTCATGAGCATCTGAACACTACCAGCTCATCACCGCAATAGGTAGATAAAAGGAACTCTTCACTGCAGACGGATTTATTTAGTTCAGATTACTGCATCCTCTTCACTGAAAAAGAGCTTCGCCAGAATCGTAGCTTCTTGATGATTAGTACATGGAACATTTTCGGCATTATTCTATTTCACCGACGAACTTGTACATGCAGTAACTACTACGAAGTATGTAATATATACTTCATTTTGATGAACGTAAGAATATTATTTTAAAACAGCATGTTGTAGCTGCTTCATTTTGTATTGCCCCTAAAATGGGTCTACAAGAATGAATCAATCTCGGCAGGTAATCTTAGAAAAGAAACGACAAACATTCCAATATTCATTTTAAGTTCAGAAGTCGTGTGTTGTTCTGATGAGAGTTTTTAAGTTCTGACGACCTGTCTGATTTCGGAAGAAAACCAAGAACGCAAAATATTTGGTATTCCGTATTCCGATAACAAGATCAAAAAGTAAGACTGAAAAGGGACATTCGAAAAACACTCCTTGCAACCCTGAAAGTTGCAGAAAGAGTAAACTCAAACCGAAAGTGCGATGACAATTATGGGCGACCAGGCCTACACGCAAGTTCCACACCGCGAAAAAAGAGAAGAAACTGTATCGGTAGCAGTTGAACAAGAAAAAAAGCCGGTGGTACGAGAGGGAAATGAAGAGGAACGAGTGACGCCGTGTGCGGCAATCTCGCCGGACCCGGAAAATACTCAATCAAGGAGTATTGCCGATGGTCCCGAATCCATCAACGAGATCATCACCGTAGACGAAGCAATCGAGAGGTTGGGAATGGGTCGGT
This sequence comes from Pseudo-nitzschia pungens, assembly GCA_037355855.1. Lineage (NCBI taxonomy): Eukaryota > Bacillariophyta > Bacillariophyceae > Bacillariales > Bacillariaceae > Pseudo-nitzschia > Pseudo-nitzschia pungens. The sequence goes on along the minus strand of CM074761.1, from coordinate 3,913,404 downwards.
TTCAGTTGGTGGTCTCGGCGGCTGCCGGTTTGTGCTTTGCCGCCGACGCGATGCAGGTCATGATGCTGACATTCCTGAGCCAAATACTTCGGTCGGAGTGGAATCTCACCGACAACGAGACTGCAATGATATCCTCCATCTTGTTCATCGGAGCGATCGGTGGAACCCTGACCCTTGGACCCCTGGCGGACAAGAAAGGGCGCAAACCCGTCTTCTTGTTGACCGGTTTGATCATCACTTGCTTCGGAGCGGCTGTTGCGGTGGTGAGCAACTACCAGGCACTTCTGGGTGCCCTGTTCATGGTCGGTTGGGGAGTGGGAGGACTTACTGGTGAGTGGTTTGCAGATCGTGGATCGTTCTTCCAAGACGCATCTAGTACCGTCCTTGACAATGGTTGTGTGTCAACGTGCCATTCCGAGTGCAAGAAGGAATTTGTTTTGCTAACATCACACCGACGCCATCTCCACAGTTCCATTCGATATCCTAGCCGAATTTTTACCGTCCAAAGCAAGAGGGAAAAATCTACTGGCAGTTCAATACTTTTGGACCGTGGGAGTCATGTTTGTCGTATGCATTGCGTACTTCACCTTGGGGAACGGAGATCAGGCCGAGCAATGGCGGTTATTTGTAGTGATATGTGTCCTTCCGTGCTTCGTTTCGGTTGTGGTTGGGTACTTTTTTGTTCCGGAAAGTCCGAGATGGCTCTGTTCGCAGGGGCGTTGCGAAGAAGCTATCGAAATAGTTCGACACGCCGCCAAGATCAATGGGCACCAAACGGAATATCTTTATCCAGCAGGAATGCAACTCGAAGACGAAGAAGAAGAGGATTGCGATTTCCTCGAGCTGCTTAAACCACGATGGCGATGGACCACAATCAAATTGTGGGGTGCGTGGGCTTTCGGTGCATTTGGTTATTACGGCACACTGATGGGAATCACGGAAATATTCGATTCCCACGTGGATTCCGTTGTCGAAGGGCAGGGCATCAAGAACACCTTTGATTACGGAGCCATTTTCGTCAGCAGCTCAGCAGAACTAGTAGGGGCAACCCTTGTCATTTTCTTTATCGACTCGCTAGGTCGCATTCCGGTACAAGTGGCGTCGTACGCCTTGGCAGGAATCTCTGTGTACTTTCTTTACTTATCTGCTGCTCACGGTGCCCATCGGAACTCCTTGATAGCTTTTGGGTTTTGTGCTCGAATTTTTGAAATGTCGGGTAGCTGCACTGCTTGGATCTACACGGCCGAAGTCTTGACAACCGAAGTAAGAACCACGGGTCATTCGGCTGCGAATGCTGTTGGTCGAATAGGAGCTTTGTGCGGTCCTTTTCTCGTCTCGGGACACATGTCTTTCGCGAAAAAGGGACTTATTATGTTTGCAATACACGCCGGATCAATCTTCTTTGTCTCTCAGCTCCCCGAGACCAAAGGCCGTCGCTTGGGAATAGCGCAAGATGATTTTTCGGACAACGATAGTTACGGTACTGACGTTTTCTTTGACGAGGATGTCGAAGACGCGTCATCGGTTGAAAGTGAAATATCCGTGGAAAACTAAGATGTAACAACAGCGACATACTACGTGTAATTGGAACAACAGATTTTTTTTGCAAAAAGCAATGCACTCATCTGCATGAAAGATACGGGGATTATACCTGCATCATTATTTAGAAGTGCTCTCATTCCTTCTCGTACTCTTCCCCTAAAAGAGGAAATTTGTACAATCACCCAGCTAGCCACCGACGTCCTGTACGTGCAACTGTCGTTGCGTTCGATTATCTTGAAGCGAGTGACTAGTATCGTGCTTTCCCACTCCCAAGTCACCATGCTTCGAGTCAACATTGTTGCCACTTTGAAAGCCTTGTCGACTTCAAGGATAAAGTCACAATATGATGTGCCAGGTCTTTTCTTCCGTTGCGATCAGAACCTTCCGCTATATTCTGTCTCGTTTGACGTCCATATTTCTCGCATTGCACCTGTCTCTAGAAGAAATGAGTTCCCGCGTTGTTATTTCTGAAACTTGAGAGACTCATCAACAGCAGAGGAGAAAGCCCTCCCTGTCATTATGGGTGTGCGGTCTTGAAACGTTGTCCTGATCATAGTAGTTAGTTTTTAGACGTCATTAATTTTACAGTTCTTGCTACAATCCAATCTGAAAGTGGGAAAACTGTGCAATTTTTGATACTTGTGCTGTTTGAATGTTTCGTCTAGTTACGTTCCAAAAGCTAGTAGTAGTATCATGATGCATTGGCAGGAATCTCCCTAAAGCACTTTCTGACAATATAGTAAAGAATCTTACAGTTACTGTAAAAAATCCTTGAGGACAACTTGGTGCTACCAGCAGCAGTCGTCCTCATGGTGGTACTACTAGTAGTAGTAGCCATTCCAACAAGAATGCTCGTCGTTCAAGTCAAGTAGTAGTAGTAGTTGTAGTAGTAAGAAAACACCAGCAGCACCGAGGATCACCAGGAGGATGAGTATGGAAAGAACACAGCATACTTCTTCTTTCAGCAGATCAATATGATCAAGTGGACTGTGACTCTGCGAAAGCACAAAAGGTTTGCTGGTATGATTGTTAACGGCGACTATCGCATTTGTTTCTCAAATACTACGAGTAAGGCCTTACTTCGTACTTAGGTTGTTGATAAGTAGATACTCTCTTGCTCTCACGTACCGGTACAATTATTCACCATAGAATTTGGTGGATCATTCTGAGATGGCTTAAATAATGATTGATTCATGTACGGTAAGGTTACGGTATGATGTTTGTTGTGACGAAAAAAATGGGTGTCAAGCAGCCCAAAGATTTCAGATTCATTCGTTCCACTAGTAATGAATTGTATTGTAGACACAGATTCTTGTTCGACATTCTTTACACATGAAGTCTTTGCTTTCTCAAAGCTAGTGGATGTAAGAGGCAAGATGGAATACCAGTATTTGTCGGCGACGAGTTACGGTGACGAGAGGGTTGATGAGCATCAAACTTTGTTACATCGAAATGCTCAGTCGTCTTCCTCTTCAATTCGAAAAACACTGGGGGGCCGTGCCTTCCTCAAAGGCGTTGCGGGACAAACGACATTCGGAAAAGCAAGTCTACTTCTCTCCGCAGCTTTACTTATTTTTCTCTACTATGGAGTGACCTTCTATCTAGTCTCTTGCCAAGACTCCCCAAACATCGGAACCAATAGCTATCGAATTTGAAATCGATAGCTCCCAGGGAGGGATTGCTGCTTGCAAAGCGCATCCTTGTTTCGAACCAGCTGAAACATACGTTCCTCTGACGAATCCAGGCTTTCCTTCTTTTTTGAACTATGCAAACCGAGGACCTCTCTTCGTCAGTTACGACAAAAGATCTCTCAAGATCAATGGCGATAGAGTTTTCTTTTTGGGTGGAAGTATGCACCCTGCACGTGCTACCTCACGTACATGGAATTTTGCCTTGGATGAAGCAGTTGAAAATGGGCTCAATATGGTGACAATTTATGTCATGTGGTCAGACCACCAACCACTTCCCGACAGGGACTTAGATTGGACATTTCCTGACTGGTCGTCTCCCCTGAACAAATCTTGTCGTGATATCGAGGGTGGCAGGTCATGCAGTGATTGGAATCTCGCCTCGGCAATACGAATGGCAGCCAACCGTGGTTTATTCGTTCATCTTCGCATTGGTCCCTATGATTGTGCTGAGTATAGTTATGGTGGAATCCCAGAATGGTTACTCGTGGAAAAACCGAATATGCAGCTTCGAAGGCCCAACCGAGAGTGGCTCGAAGGTAAGTTTTTGAATCATTTACTTAGGACTACAAAAGAGAAGAACGGTATGTGTATATGCTCATGTGAACGCCTCTTTTTCGACCAAAGCTATGGAGTTCTTTGTGAAGCAAATGATAGATTACATCAGCGATAACGAGCTTTGGGCCCACCAAGGTGGACCGATTGTAATTAGTCAGATAGAAAATGAGCTAGGTTCTGGTGATGACAATGGCGAAAACACCAATAGCGACGACGACGGTTTGCTGTACATCGATGATAGAGGTGAATTTGTAGACCCCTTGAGGGAAAATTTTCTACTTCCTATTCGAAGGGCAAACCTTCAAGACTATGCCGACTGGTGTGGCGAAGTAGCCCAGAAATATGCACCAGAAGTTACATGGACGATGTGCAACGGACTCTCAGCAAACAATACAATCCACACTTGCAACGCAATAAATGAGGGAGCTGACTGGCTCGAAAGCCACGGTGGCAATGGTCGTATACAGGTAAGCAAGCGAGTGCTCTAACGTTAGCTTTATTTTTTGTTGCATTCATTCACTGACCTCGTCATCTTAAATCTATTTTCTCGTCTAATATCTCCATCCATTTAGGTTGATCAGCCTCCTCTTTGTATGTGTCGTATGAGTTATGTGTTTTCGTTCGGAAATGTCCAAGTCTTAGGTAATCCGTTTTCTTCTTCTCAATTTCTATCCCACTACTGTGCCCATCTTTTCTCCCGCTTCCTCACGTATTTACTTTGAAAAAAAGTGACCGAATTTGAAGGTTAGTTCCTTCTGTTGGGTAATCGCAAACGCACACCTTTCGACTTAGCATTGTCTTCTTTGAAAAAGTCTGTCGTATTTTCTTCAACTCAAAAATAACCCGTTATTCCGATTTTTACCCCTCTATCATTGCAGAGGGTTTTCAGGACTGGGGCGAGACGCCAGAACATCCGAATGATTATTTTTGGGGAAGAACGGCATCTGCAGCGGCGAGGGAGGCTTTGCGCTGGTTTGCTCGTGGGTACGTAGAGTTAAAGTCTTGCTTTGAAAATCGTTATTCCCGCTACAATCTGAAATCCAATGCTGTTCTCACATTTGCCGTAATCAATCTTTTAGCGGTACGCATCTCAATCATTACATGTTTTGGGGTGCCTACAACAGAGGACGACAGGCCGCCGGTGGGATTACTAACTGGTATGCATCAGACGCAGCACTGTGTTCCTCGGGGCAGCGACACGAACCAAAGTATAGCCATTATATGTCGCTGCATCGAGCTATTGCTAGTGTCGCATCTACGTTATTGAGTGCGGAGACTGCGCTTGGAAAAGGTAAACCAATCGAAGTTCTGACGAAGGACAAAAGGTGGGTAATTGGAAATGAGCAGCGTCGCTTTGATTATGTCGTTGATCAACAGGAGGCTAGGATCCATGTGCCCGGTTCAACAGGGATCTTGAATGACGTTTCTTTTATTGAAAATGATGCCGCGGAAGAAGTCGTTGCCAGAATCCCTGTCCCGAGCGACCCCGAAAACTTTCAGGAATTCATATTAGCCCCGACATCGGCTATTCTTGTTGTTGATGGCGTGTTGGTTTTTGATTCTGCTAACATCAATCCCCAAGCCATGTCGCACAAGCGGGAGTTTTCCCAGCCACACGGAGTTCCAGAGCTCGTTGGTTGGTCTTTCTGGCCCGAGCTAATCGGAGCTGGAAAATCTGACCCATCAACTCAGATCGGCGAAGCACCGATAGAACAGACAAAACTCAACGTCGGTAAACGAGTGTGGAGCGACTACGCCTGGTATGAAACATTGCTGACAGTCGACACCGATGACTCGGAAGACACAAAGCTACACATTGAGAGTCAGAGATCCAACGGACTATTGGTGTACGTAGATGATTCATTTGTTGGAGCCGTAGAAGATCATAGCCATATTTTTGAAGGGAACTTCTCGATGACTGTAGATGTTGGACAGCTTTCACAAGGTCAGCACAAATTGTCTATACTTTCGGAGTCGTTGGGATATTCAAATCTGGTCGGGCGATTCGGAAACTCTGGTACTGGCGCAAAATTAAAAGGTATAACAGGCGAAGTCTTTCTTTCCCACGGAAAAAATGCCAAAAATATCAGTCTCGTAGACGGAAGAGAATGGAGATCTTTTCCCGGCCTTCACGGAGAGCGGATGATGAGCGAGACGGCATCGAAACCGGTGAAAAAGCAGCGAATGAACAAACAAAGTCCGACATGGGCTTCGTTCCTGTTCCAAACCCCGGATTTTGACCCTGTTTTTCAATCGTTGTTCGTCCGACTCGTGGTTGGACGAGGGCACTTGTGGCTGAACGGAAAGGATTTGGGCCGTTATTGGAATATCACCCAGGGTGAAACGTCAAAGTATTCACAGGAATACTACTTTCTTCCGATCGATTATTTGAATGCGGGAGGTGCTTTGAACGAAATTGTAGTATTCGATGCCATGGGTGGATCAACAGCAGAGCTGCAGAGTACTACCGAGTTGGTAGTGAGTTGGGTTGCGACATCCGTTTCTCCGAACTTTAAGGATGAGGTGAATTACCCGTTGGCGTGTATCTAATTCGAGGCATAGCCCCATCGAACAATCGACGGACGATGACTCGTGGCGTCGCCATTTTACTACGCAAAAACGGGATCCTCAAAATTCCTTTTTTGTCGTGCCCTTTTTCTCGATAAGAAGAGAGTGACACCGAATTACTATTCATATAGAACGAATACAATCATATGTGTGTAGTGACTATGGGACAGTGCTTCTAGGTCCAACAATTATTTGCTTCTTGCTGTCTATAAACCGATGTATGCCGTGACGGTTTTCAGTTTTCCGTTCAGAACATTCTTCTCCAATACCATCGGGCAATCATAGCCAGCTCTTAGAACGCTTCTACCGAGCGCCACTCCATTGATGTTTCGAGGAAGAAACAAGGCAATGGGTCCGTCTTGTCCCAATGCGTCGGCGGCTCGTTTCAAAATGCTTTCGCCATCCATTTGCGTGTTTTCTTCGATCCCGTCAATGGTGATGCATTTCAGGGTATAGTTTCGTTTTCCTACCTTTCCGTAATCGATTCCACCCCACGGAGGAGAAAGAAAGATACAGTCGATGGCTTCCGGAAGCAGTTCTATCCCACCAATCCGAAAGCCTTCGGGACCCGTTTCTAGGCTCTTCGCGGCATTTCCTTCGGCTGGCTCTGTTGTCGTGGCGATGGTTTTGTTCTTGTACAGTGAAAGAATACGGGCTGCATTGTCGTGGATGAAAACCATCTTCTCGGCAGGGATTTTGTACACGGCAGCATTGGACGCCGCCATTTTCAGTTTTTCGCGGTCCCGGTCGATGCACACAACGAGTTTCACTTCTTTCATCCTGGCAAAGGCAATCGCATTCCCCCCACAACCGCAAAAGGGATCGAGAACTATTGCGTTTTCTCGGTTGCTCAAGAGATGCGCACCAATGTGATTTGCGATAGCCTCTGGCGTCACCGAATACCACGATTCCTTGTCCAATCGTATGCCGTTGTCGAACAAGGCAAAGAGCCGTCGTCTCTGCGACCAGAATTTGTCGGGTACCTCCTTGTTGTCGTATGGATTGGTGACTCCATCGCCACAATCTCCATTGGGGAGGGGCTTAAAGTTTTCGGCGTCGACGCAATCCGCCGGAACCCGCATTGTTTGCATGGCACTCTTCGAGCGTTTGATGGAGATAAAAGCATCGGAAAAGTTGTCGCCTCCTTTCCCGTTCGAATCATGGGTTACTTCTGTTTCTTCCAATGGCACCGCTTCATTTTCGTTCGAGTTTGTGTCACCGTTGTTCTCGGAGTGAACATCATTTTTGGCATCCGCGGGTGCCCTGTTCTTTGGTTCTGTTTTGCTCTCGACGTCTCCGTCCATCGCTTCTGTTTCTCCCCGAGATCCCGTGGCATTCTCGTTCGAATCTATCTGACTACTGTTTTTGGATTCCACAGTATTGGCGGTATCTGCAGATGGATTTCGCGGAGAAGTGACAGCAGTTGCAGGTATTTCGCCCTTGTCGTCGTCGTTGTCGTCGTCGCCGCCGCATTGTGGTTGTTGCTGTTTCTGTTGCGGTTGCTGTTGCTGTGGAACTTGTCGATAGTCATCAAACAACTGAATCTGCGTGATTAGGACTTCCAGCGAAGCTCCTTTGATGTCCGATGACGAAGACGTATCGCGACAATCCTCGATCCAGAACCGTTCTCGTTTTTGTTTCTTTTTCGGACGCTGCCGTTTTGCCTGCTTTTCGTTGCTACCGATTGGGCGTTTCTTGTTCTTGTTCTTGTTCTTGTTGGGGCGTCCCATGCTGCCTTGTTGTTGGTATTGTATGTAGTGGGTCGGGAACCCAAGTGTGCTTTGTGATCTTGCGACTCGGCGAAGTGAAAGCAATTGGGAACAATGAATTCGCGATAAGAGTTACCCGTCCGTTTCTCTCATCCCGGTAAATTGAAAATGATCTCAATGAGTTGTAGGTGATTTCGGTTGAGGCACTTGTAACCTTACCGGTAGATTATTCAGTATGTGAGTTCCGAGCGCCCGGCCGAAAAAGGAGGTATGTAGCAGTAATAATGTAATGGAGAGCCTCCGTGCTGGCAACAGGCCCTGGAGTACTGGAACTCATACAGGAGTTCACTCGAAAACTACGAAATGGGTGCCAAGGGATTTTTTTCTGTTGATTGATCTGTCAACAACAAAAAAAGAGCTCACAGCAATATCTTCATCTCAAATACGGAAAGGTCTAAGTTTCAGAAGTTACTGGACGAACGGAAACGAGTAATACCGTGGGGGCGGACAGACTTGGCTACAAGTCAATCAAGAAGATACGAAGTAAGGTTACGAGTCCAAGTATTTTGTCTCTACTAGTTGTAGTAGGACTACTAGTAATAATGGAGACAACCCATTACAAGGTCTCTAGAGGTTTCGACATTCCAAGCGCCACAACTCCGTCTATTCTCTCCCTTATTGCACATCTTATTCAGCGGTATGTTCGAATACGAAGTACGTGTATTTGATATTGATCCAGATTTGTTTTGGCCTAAAAATTTTGGGGGGTTGGGGTTACATCACGGCGCCGAAGTAACAAGTATGAAGTACTTCGTAACCAGGAACCAGTAATCATCCCTCACCATTTGCAAATCGCGATACTATCCGATACCGATTCAATGGATACGGACATGGGAATTTTCGTGATCAAAGTTTTTGGTGCAGGACAAGAAATCTTTGACCAGAAGAGAGAACACTTTTTGTGACGGAATATGCTGGGTTGTTGGCAGCATGTACCCGTCCTTCGGAGGTTCCTGCTATGCGCAGGTCTTACTTGCCACTCGGTTCACGTTCACATAGCAATCAAATGCCGCTTTTTGTATCGTATCGTGCTGTATCGTATCGTTCCTTACCCACTGTATCGATTTACCAAGTGTGGAGGGGGGCGACTGCTCATTACTTCCTCGCCACATTCCTCGAGATACTCGGCCAGTGTTGTCGTTCGGTCCGCCAAGTACGTGTCGTTCAAGAACGACTGGTGCGCCGCACCCCCTGCTTTTTCGACGGCCAGCAGGCAATGTCTCAGATACATGCTGAACGGTAGGAGGCCGGAATCCTTTGGCCAGTTCCAAACCGTTTTCATGCCATCGGGCATTCTCGATAGATCGATATCGGTGTCCGTGGACGCCAGACAAATGACACCCTCTCCGATTGGCTCCGATTCGCTCTCCCCATCCAGTGCATAGAACGGTGTCGTCTCGATCTTGTATTCCGGTTCTCGTCGCAGGAATGCTTCCCGCTGCGCATCGTCCAGATCGACCTCGAATGCCGCCGCTACAAAGGACACATCCGGTGGTGCCGGTTCGGCCGAAAGGCTCGCTATTTTCAGCGTGCCCGGGTAGTCAACGATTTTCTCTCCCAGGAGAAACAAATGGGGATGCGCAAACACGCGTCGCATGCCTTTCACCCGAACGCGACGAAAATTGGTCTGGCGGAATGATTGATTGCCGATGGGAGGAACGACACGGGACAAAGAAACAGGCACAATGAGAAACCCAAAATGGAGCCGCGGATCGCGCTTCCACCTCGAACGCCGCAACCACGATCACCGCCTCCGAAGAAAGAAAGAAACAAACAAACAAAGAAACAATGCACGGCACGGTACGGAACGCAACACACCAAGTCGGGGAACGTGAGCCGAGAGGACGGTTCGGACAACAAAGCACCGTACCCCAACAATGTGACCCTAGATGGTTGCAAGGCGTGGGGGAACTTCATGGCGAAAAGAATTGTTGGTTAAGAACCGATCAATATTCTGTTGACTCTGGAACGAGGGTTGCTATTGGTGACGCAATGGCGCTGGTGGTGCTGCTTGGCAAAGATTTGGGAGAACATTAACCGACAACAACATTATGACAATTTTTTTGATGATAATCAATGATCGTTTGAGATGCATGTTTGACATGGGTAGTAACCTTACCGATAGTGCAAGTAAGGTTACTCGTAAGCTGAAAGACACTACACGATGCCCATTAATACGAAGAAGTAATCTTACTTCGAATGTTCAAGCACGATCCATCGATACTTCCCGCCAAGAGTACGAGTATCTTACCTTTTTTAGTCCCAACTAATAGGACAAAGAAAGGACTCATCAGTTTTCAGGCACGGATACGGCTACTCGAACTGTTGCCCGGAATTCCGGCAAACACGCGATGACCTTCCGAATCTCTGATTGCACCAAATGAAGCAAATCCATAGGATATTATTATTACCATTATTCTTTTTCTCGATCTGGATTCACTACTAGGTCTTAAATGTTTCGGAAAGCAAGTGGGGCGAACACACGATGTTGTAGAAAGAAGTGGTGGTCCGCAAATGCCAGTGAGAAAGAAGAACAAAGTAAGTGCTGGTGGTGGTGCTGCAGCTGCACTGTATTGGCTGGAGGAAGTCTCCACCATGGTGAGGAGGCAGCAACAGGACGGGGGATCGAGCATGCTGGTAGTTACTTGTAGGAGGAGAAGCAACCACATGGTCTTGTAGTAGTACTTGTTGTTGTTGTTGTTGTTGTTGTAAGGAGTACCCAGCTGCTCGAGATCTGCAGGTGGGAAACAATGCAAGTCGAGAACTATGTGCTTGTTGCTCGTACCATACTCTGGAATGGAAGCTTGTTGTTAGAAACACTAGTAGTACAAGTAGTGTTTGTAGGGCTCGAATCTAGTGCATCGAATCCATCGAAATTTCCCGGACGGTTTCTCTAGATGGTGTCGTCCAAGCAGATGACTGCCGGGTGGGGAAACACCCTTGGCGGTAGGTCACCTAGTAGTAGTAGAAGCGAATATGGCTTGGTTATGATGCAATCAGTACTCCGTCCTCATTCTATTGTTACTAGGTGCGCTGATTACTCCCCCCCCCCTCACCTGTGGTGCTGTTCTTGTTATCGGTGACGCGTACTTTCTTCGAGTTTTCCCTTGTTCCTCTTGTTGTGATTGAAGCTGGAGGAGTCCTTGTCCTTCATGGTCTACCTTCTCTAAATGAGTTTTGAAACTCCTCACTGTTACAACAGGATAACGAGATACAGTCTAGAGAGTAAAAGCAATGGTCGTAATACGCGATTCGTTACATCATTAGTAGTAGTAATAGATTTTTGGTTAACCAAAAAGTGAATCGTCTCCTAATAGTAAAATGCACTTCGTCTCGAACCAATCAGAATGACCAACTACTACTGTGGCATCACAACACAATGCTCGAGTGGAGATATGTAAACTAGTTCTCTGATACCAAAACGAAGGCCTTGCAATAAACCTCAGAAGGGCTAAGTGTGCCAATCGCCACCGCAGCCAAAGCATAACTTGCAATTCCGAGGAAAATGCAGTTCCATCCGTGGGTTGCCATAACCGCAGCGGTCGCAACCAACTCTTCCGCACATTTTGACGAGATGCTGATGGTTGGCCCGAAGGAACTCTCCATTGTTGGAGCAGTCTCTTGCAGACGACGGGGAGGATCGAGAGTAGAATAGGAGAAGGGCATGCTCAATCCACGACGAGAAGAAGAAATAGAACCCATCGCCTTGAAATTAATGTCAGCAATGGCGCTGAATACAGTGCTACTAGTTGGACCATGGTTGTAGCTCAACGTTTGGGTTTGAAGCGCAAATCCTTGCGAAGTCAATTCTTGGGGCCAAGCATCCTATCTCTCATGAACTTTGGTCCCCCCGTAACAAATCTCCGTTCGATAATGGCACACACAATGACGCTCTCTCTAGAATCATTTGTGGCGGTTATCGTTGGTTCGTTTCCTTGGGGAACTAGATTCTGTTTAAACAGAAGACGAACAAAAAAACAACGAGTACAGATAAAGCACGCTTCGGCTTACATTGGGAGAGAGAGAGAGAGAGAGAGAGATAAACTTACAACCAGGCCATTGACGGCATGATCCCAAAATGCCTCCATTAGATTGGACAAAGAAATCACGTGCACACGATGATCCGGCTAGATTGGTGTAGTGAGCGACGTCGCCCGTTTTAAAAGATGCCCCAGCTTTGAAGTCGGGGACAATGGTGTAGGCAAAACTATTATGAATAGTTCTTGAATTGATCGAAGCACGAACTTTGGTAGCGCCAACGACACACATAGCATGAGAAAAACCATACCTAACTTTGAGTTGAGTCACCGACAGTCTTATTATAGGGTGCCATTACAGCACCTTCCACCAGCTTGGGAGTCGTCGTCGGCGTTCTTCCGGCGCTCGAATCCCATCGTGTCCGACGCGGGACCGCTTGCGTCGTTCCGACGAGCCGATATAAACACTGACGACACCCCCGGACTTACCTGTGCCCTACCGTACGATGCCCATGGATCGAATAGCCAGCACAAGGATGGTGGTGCTGAGTCAAACCGTACAGGTCCAGATCGAATTTGTTGAAGGACCGGGTGCTGCCTCTCTCAAGGGAGAAAAAGGGCTTCGCGACGAGTTCCTTGCAATTCGATCGCATTTTGTTGATGGACCGGGTGCTCCCTCTCTCACGGGAGAAAGGGCTTCTCGACGAGTTCCTTGTAGTTCGATCGCATTGGGAGTCCTGGGAACGGACCCCACCCTTCCCACCTGCATCAAGGTCGATTATTTTGGCGGCTCCAGTGACAGCGACAGCGACAACGACAACGACCCACAAAACGCCAACGACCGCAAGCCCCTCCTCTCCAAATCGTACAGCCCCGTGACCCACCCCAACCGGCCACTTCGACCTGGTCGTCAAGTCCTATCCCTACCGGGAGGGCGGCGGCGTCGGGGCCTACCTGTGCGACATGGCCGAGGGAGACTCGATATCGGCCGCGCTCAAGAAGGAGCGGGTGATGCATGGGAGCCCGGCGGTCCTGGGGCGCGGATGGCAAAAGGTGGGGCTGGTGACCGGCGGCACGGGGATTGGCCCGCTGCTGCAGATTGCCCTGATTGTGCTGGAGTACGACGACAGCAACGACAAAAAAACAACGACAGCCGGCCCCAGATCCATCTGGTCTTTGTCAACCACACCCCCTCGGACATTTTGGGAGTCGGGGCCATCGAGGCGCTGGCCGGGGAGCACCCCGACCACTTTTTCGTCACGTATTCCTTCACCCGACAAGAAACAGAAAGCAAAACAGAAACCGAGACCGATCATTCTTTGGAACCGGCCAGTGCTGTCCTCGGGACGGAGAGTGCGTCGCGTTTTACTACCGGCCGGGGGGACGTGGCCATGGCCCGGGCCGCGCTCCCTCCGCCGTCGTCGGTGCGCTCCTCCTCCTCCTCGTCGTCGGAATCAGAATCGCAGTCGCAGTCGCAGTCGCAATCGCAATCGCAATCGCAGTCGCAGTCGCAGTCGCAGTCGCAGTCGCAATTGGAAGAATCACCACCAGCAACACCACAATTGCCACCCCAGAGCGATACCATGATCTTTGTCTGCGGCCGGGATGGATTCGTCGCCCACTGGGCCGGGCCCGTGAAGCGGGCACCGCCACGCCTCGCTCGTTGGGCTTGTCCCCGTCGAGATGGGAAAGGGTGTTGTCTCCGAGATCGTTGGCTTGGCCAGGTCGATTGCAGCGGCAATGTAGAAGGCAGCAGTCGAAAGGGTGTTCTTCTTGAGTTCCTTGGTATCGTGTTCCCACCTCGTCCAAGCTAGTGAGGAGGGCGATGACGTCCATCTCGTGCGAATCGTCGTAGGCATTCTTCCGGCGCTTGAATGCCATCTCGGCCGAGCGTTACGTCCGCTTGCGTCGTTCCGCCGACGCAATATAAACAGTAACAACAACCCAACTGCTGTGGTGCGCGAGTAACAAGGGACGCCGTAAGATGTAACGGGGGACGCCGTAACATTGCGAGTCCCTACAGTTTCTTGCGTTACTTGCAACACTCAACGTTGGGCTTGAAAGTTCCCAAATACACTGCGTTCGGTCTTCAACTTGTAACAAGGGCGGCGTGTCCCCATGATCAGGGTGTCCGCTTAAAAATGGACGTGTCGTGACGCCCATTCGTGATAGGATGAGTTGGTTACATCGAGTTTCGCCATAACACTGCTAGTAGTCTTGTGCGGATGATTCGTAATATTTGTCTATTGCTTCGCTGTTTCGTGCGCCTCCGTCCCTGCTGTCAGAAGCGATGAATACTTGCGACGCTGTCAGAAGCGATGAATACTCGCGACGTTGTAGCCCGACTGCTTGTAGTCTTGTGCGGACGATTCATAGTATTCGTCTATTGCTTCGCCGCTTTGTGCGCTAGTGCACTTGTGGCCCTGTATAAACAATCACAGGTAAACGGGATGGGGAGGACGCTGCGACGCCCCGGAGTCACATGGAGGCGTAAACGAAAATAGTTTTCGGCCTTTTTGCAGCCAAGCCTCCCAAATCAAGGATTGCGGGACGATGTTAGCGTCGACGTTCATCTTGTGCGACGCATGTATCAGCCTGTAACACCAGCATCATGGGTGGAGCCAGCCGCTGGGTGAGTCCCTTGTGCTCGGTGCGGTGGACATAAGAATGTTGGAGTCGTGCGGATCGGCGTTACACGTCCATCGATTTCCTAGGCCTGGGCCACAACGAGTAATGTAAACAATGACAAACCACCCCGGACGTACCGAAGATCCCGTGGCAAGGGGGAAGATCTCCGTGGCGCCGGAAGAAAGAAAAAGATAAACGAAACGAAACGAAAAGAGACTTAGCTGGCAACAACCTGATCAGGGTGTGCTTTCCTGTCTGTGGAATTTCTTTCACTGACTTAGTCACTCAAGGAAGGGGGAGAAGTCCAGGGCAAGTGGTCTTCAATGCGAGCAATCATAGAGTCGACCCAATTCTACTGAACACTCATACGCGAAACAACTTTCTAAGTAGGCAAAATGTCCCGAAGTAACCACACTCTCGAAGGACGCAGCAGCGACTCCAGCCTCAATGCCAGTGCTAGAGAGCGCTTTTTGAAACATGAGTAGAAATAGATGTCAATGCATCGGTAGAATAGTTCGCAACCAAGACACGCGAGTTGCTCCTTTGTTATTGCAAGTGGCAGAGTTGATTTTTTTCGCAGAGTAATCCTGTTCGATGTCTTTCTGGATAGGGCGCACACAGACGCTAAAGTCTCGACCAATCTTGTACCGTAGGTGTTTGCGGCGTTGGCAATAGTCGTACACAGAAAGGAATCAACATCGACATGCTTGGTGATGTTTTCGTCCACTCGGTTGGCTTGAGTTACAGTGATGTTGACCTGCTGACCAAAATCAGAGAATTTGGCAGTGGAGAATCCACATTCAATTCCATTTGTGCGTCAACAAGACAAACCACGTCCTTTTTAGATGACGAAGAACCCCAGTCGTATCCTAAGTACTGTAACTCCGAATACCTATGGTAGAAGTTGCAATTGAAAAGAACAATCGCCACGAGCGAATAAAGAGTCAGGAACTATACTAGTGACACACAAAAATTGCCATCGTACTTACACATCTGGAACTTTCCCTTGTCGCCCTCCGAAGGAGTGTAGGCTCCAGGCGTTTTGACATCAGCCATTGTGATTTCCGCAGTGTGTATTCAAGAGTATTGAAAAGAGGAGAGTGAGCACCATTTCGTTGGATTGAATGGACCGCAACTCTTTCGTTCAACAACAATGAAAGAAACTTACGGATCTTTCCATCGCTGTGGATTACGCATTTTCCTTGTTGTGATGATGTATACAAAATTCGAGGAAGGCTGCGATCGGTGATCAAATGAACGCTTTGGAATCGATTGAATAGCATAATACTTACTTGTGCGTGTATTATATTATATAAACTGCATTTAGTATTTTTCTTTTTCAAAAAGCCTGAACGGATTACGGAATTCTGAAAGAGCGTTAAGGATTATTCAATTCTTCTCTTGGTGAACTCTTTCAAGAGCAACGGTCCGAGGTGTGCCCTGCGTCACCCTTTCCATTGTTCCGAAGAGAGTTCGAATAGGGCAGGATCTGTTGATATCATTGCGGCTTTGGCAATTAAAGATCGTTGCAAATCGTACTTGCTTTTTTTTCCGATGGAAAACGAAGTCCGAAAGGATTGGGGCAACGATGTACCGATTGGTTTCTTCTCTGCAACGCGAAGAGTGCGTTCGGACTTCTCCACGGGAAGCTCCATCTCTGTTTGTCGATTTCACGAAGGACGCGGGACGCGTCAAAAAAAATAATCATACTAATACTAATACTACTACTACTAATGCCACAAGCTCGAACGACGTTTCCGGAAGGCAGTTCAACAATGAATGCAACGCAACGCAACACTTTGCGTTGCGTTGTCCATCATCGATTGGAGTTTCCGAACGGGCCCAAAAGCCACGGAGCAAAACCCCATGCACCTGGCGCACGCATCTCTATTCCGTATTCGTTTCGAGTTCTGTGCATTTTCCGGCCACCCAACCCACCGACGACAATCTCTCTTGCTCGGTGCTATCCGGGCCCGGAATGGTCGTCAGACCCAATCCAGATCTAGGTGCGGATACAGATCTAGATGCAGATGCAGGTATAGACCGACGACGACCCCCCTCCGCAACGACGAAACAGTAGTGTTTCATGATGAGGATCAATTCCTCGAACTCGTCCAGGAACTCGCTCCGGTTGGCCCTCCTTCGCTGCGCGTCGGTCACAACCGTCTCGTAGGCCGACCACATGTCGCAGCCCACCGCGCGGACAAAGCCCCCGCAGCTCGTCAGTTTCTCGAGCTGATCGCGCAGCGTTCGCGTCCTCAGGAGGCAGGAGTCGGGACCCGCGACGCCCATCTTGACCAGATTGTCTTCCATCACCCTGCCGAAGGGGTCCGCCCGCTTTCGCTCAGTCCACGGGGACGCCGCCGCCGACGAATCTTCCTCGTCGCGGATGGTGTCGCTGCTTCCGAGGATGGGTTCGTAGCAGGCGATGCAAACCGTGTCGGCCGATACCGAAATCGCCCGCAAGAGATTTTTGCTGGCCTCGATCGGCACGTACATGGAAACGCATTCCATGAGAAAGAGCGTCGGCAGTTTTGGGTTCAGATCGAGTTTCTCCAGTAGCAGCCGGGGCGAATCTCTCAAATCGTGGCCGATCAGGTGGTACGTCGAAGACGACGACGACGATGATGATGACGACGCCGACGAGGATGATGACAATGATGCTCGTGCGGCACCAAAGGTTCTCAAGCCGAGAGAAGTTCCCTGCGTTACCGATTCGTAGCCAACCCCCGTCTTGACCAGCATCGGACAATAGGATTTCAGCAGGTTGGATTTCCGAATGAGAGCCGCCTTTTCCTTGACGACACTGAAATGATCGACCTCGTACCAATGAACGGTTGGGGGATCGATGGTTGCGGTTGTTGCTGTTGCAGTTGTTGCTGTTGTTGTCGTCGTCGTTGCTGCCGTCGTCTTCTGTTGCTGTTCTCCGAACGATTCCATTCCCATCAGGTCTCCGTTTCGATATCGAAAGTAAGAAGTGTCCTTTCCCGCACCCAGGACCACAATCTGACAGGCGGGGCGTTCCGCTTCGGCATTTTCGCTTTCGCTTTCGCTTTCGATTTCGATTTCCCGCAGTTTCTTCAAAAACACCGAAACGACGCGATCCATGACGCAGACCCGGGCGTGCGTCCCCCGCTTGATGAGGGGCTGAACGATTCTCCTCCGGCCGTTCGGCATCGTCGAGACGCCACCCGAACGGGGGGCTCCCATCGTCCATCTCCCCGATCCCCCGGACCCGTCGTCCCCCGGGGATCGACAAAAGGCGTCCAGAAAGGGATCGGAGTAATAGCCCGCGTGCGCGGTGGCGAGCTTGGCCACCATGGCGTCGTCGGCGGTGTTTTTGATGGGTTGATCCAGCGGCGAATCCCGCGATCCTTCACCCGGAGACGAAAAGGAATCGTGGTGATTGCGGTTGCGATCGCGGTTTTGATAGTTGTGATTGCTGTCGTGATTGTTGTTGTTGTTGTTGTTGTTGTTGTTGTTGTTCATGGTTAATGTTTTGAATCGTCTTTTCCATTGTGAGAAATCCATGGCGGTTGGATGTAGGATCTTGTTGTTGTTGTTCATTGATTTGGGATACATAAGTATCCTTACGATCGGAAAACAATCGAAGATCGACGGAGGTGAGCATTGAGGCATTGATTGCGGGTGCGACATGCTGCGCTCTACCGGTAAGGTTAGCGATTACAATCCCGCAAATCTTTAAAAACGATTCACAGTACTAAAATAGACGTAGAAGTAAGGTTACTATTAGCGATTGGGCACGCAGCGAAATAACGTAACGAAATTTCGCTTTCGTTACGCAGATTCTTACGTTTTGCACCTATGTGCGAAATTTTGCATCTTTTGCACTTTTGCACTTATAACGGATGACAGACAGACGACGGACGACAGACAGACACCAGACGTTTCAGTTAATCCACAGAATAGCAACTTATCCTGATATCTGAGTGAATCTGGTTCATATTTGTAGGATTCCAGTGTGAATATTCCTCAACATATGCATGGGCAAGAGTATTGAAAAAGAAGTATTCAAAAATCATTGATAGTTTAGATGTCAACACTGATTAATGAACATTTGGTCTAGTACTGGAGAATGCGCTAGAAAATTCCACCAAATCATATATCTGAGTGAATCTGGTTCATATTTGTAGGATTCCAGTGTGAATATTCCTCAACATATGCATGGGCAAGAGTATTGAAAAAGAAGTATTGAAAAATCATTGATAGTTTAGATGTCAACACTGATTAATGAACATTTGGTCCAGCACTGGAGAATGCGCTAGAAAATTCCACCAAATCATATATCTGAGTGAATCTGGTTCATATTTGTAGGATTCCAGTGTGAATATTCCTCAACATATGCATGGGCAAGAGTATTGAAAAAGAAGTATTGAAAAATCATTGATAGTTTAGATGTCAACACTGATTAATGAACATTTGGTCCAGCACTGGAGAATTTACCAGAAAATATTGCCAAATCATATATCTGAGTGAATCTGGTTCATATTTGTAGGATTCCGGTGTGAATATTCCTCAATATATGCATGGGCAAGAGTATTGAAAAAGAAGTATTGAAAAATCATTGATAGTTTACATGTCAACACTGATTAATGAATATTTGGTCTAGTACTGGAGAATTTACCAGAAAATATTGCCAAATCATATATCTGAGTGAATCTGGTCCTTAATTGTAGGATTCCAGTGTGAATATTCCTCAATCTTTGTATGTGGGAGACTATTTGAAAAGAAATATTACAAAATAATTGATAGTCTAGATGTCACCACTCACTGATTAATACTTTGGCCCTTTACTGGAGAATGTGGTAGAGAATTCCACCACATCCAATATCTCACTGGATCTGGCCCTAATCTGTAGGATTCCAGTGTGCATATTCCTCAATCTATGTATGGGAAACAGTATTCAAAAAGAAGCATTCAAAAATCATTGATAGTTTGGATGTCACCATTCACTAATGAATATTTGGTCTAGTACTGTAGAATTTGCTAGAAAAATACTGTCAGTCAAATCATAGATCTGAATTAATCTGGCCTGTATTTCCCGGATTCCAGTATGAATATTCCTCAATCTATGCACAGACAAGAGTATTGAAAAAGAAGCATTCAAAAATCATTGATAGTTTGGATGTGAATATTGATTAATCAATACTGAGCCCACTACTAGAGAATCTGCTACTAGAATATTCTATCAGATGAAAGATGTGCGTGAATCTAATCAACATTTGCATGATTCCAGTGCAAATATTCCTCAACCTATACATGAGGGAGCCTATTTGGAATGAAGTATTCAAAAATGATTGATAGTTTAGATATCAACACTGATTGATTAATATTGGCCCAATACTGAGGAATTCACTAAATAATATTGTCAAATCAAAAATCTGAGTGACACTGGTTCATATTAGTTTGATTCTGAATTTTCCTCAACCTCTGCACGGGCAAGCTCCCCTAAAAGTAGCAAGAGTTTAACTGTCAGCCCTTAAAGATTAACCCAGCAGCATATGGAAAAACATTTCTCCAAAAACAAAATCATTCCAGCATCAGGATTGGAACCCATGACCACCTTGTTACCTATACCACTAACCCACCAAACTAAACATAGTGCTAGTACAATATACAAATACAGTAATCTTTTATTTGTATGTATTATATGGCACTATCAGGCCCAACATTATGATTATATACCATGGGTAATGGGTACATACCCAAGCATACCATATAGTAGTACTATACTATCTACAGGGAACGTCCAAAAACTGGTTCGCGACCCCTCAGGAGAATTTATTTGGGGGGTCGCGTTTATACTTTACCCTTATCCAGCACCTCACCTGCTGCTACTGTTCATGCTCTCGTTAGTCTCTCCATTACTGATGAGCAACACTATCTTTCTATTGTCAAACAATTTTCCCAAAAAATTTTCGCCTGCGGCAGGCCATCAACCCCCCTTCCCCCATTCTTGGGGGGGTGGGGGAGCTGCGCTCCCCCTTAGGGGGCTGCGCCCCCTTTCCTTTCGCTTTGCGAAATTTCGTTTTGCCCCTTTAAAACGTAACGAAAAAACTGCGAAATTTCGTTTTGCTCTCAAAAAGCAAAACGTGCCCAATCGCTAGTTACTATGGAATACGGGTGTCCACTATATATCAACATATGTTTCGTATAATATAAGAATAAGTGTATAATAATAAGTTTGATGACACGGATGTATAACTGTTCAAAAAACCCGGATGTATAACTGTTCAACTAACCCGGATGTAGAGTGTCAAAAAAACCCGAATATAAGTGTTCAAAAACCCCGGATATACAAGTGTTCAAACAAATTCCGGATGTATAATTTTAAATGTCAAACAAACCCGGATGTATAATTTTAAATGTCAAACTAACCCGGATATATAATTTTAAATGTCAAACTAACCCGGATATATAATTTTAAATGTCAAACTAACCCGGATGTATTAGTGTTCAAAAAATCCGGATGTACAAGTGTTCAAAAATTCCGGATGTACAAGTGTTCAAAAACCCGGATGTATAAGTGTCAAACAAATTCCGGATGTATAATTTTAAAATGTCAAACAAACCCGGATGTACCATACAGATCACTAGGGACATGTAGTATGTCCACTAGCTATCAACGTATGTTTTATATACTACCGTATAGTAGTAATAAGTTTGAGATGACATGCCAAACGCCCACTTGTTCTTCCTTCTTTTGCCTTCCGAGAATAAATCATCATTTCCGTCGCATTCTTTCTGTTTCATTC
Source organism: Pseudo-nitzschia pungens (assembly GCA_037355855.1). Classification (NCBI taxonomy): domain Eukaryota; phylum Bacillariophyta; class Bacillariophyceae; order Bacillariales; family Bacillariaceae; genus Pseudo-nitzschia; species Pseudo-nitzschia pungens. The sequence continues at coordinate 3,891,898 of CM074761.1, read as the reverse complement.
TTCCATCACTCATCACTCATCTCTCACCTCATCACTTTGCATCGCTCATCACTCATCTCTTGGCATCTCATACATTCTTAAACATTCTCATACATTCTTCAACACTCTCATACATTCTCATACATGCATGTCAAAATACGTACCAATACTCTATTCTAATACCTGCGGACGGTACACATACACATACATCCCAGCCAACCTCTCCTTCCATTCTTCCATCTCACATCACTGAAAGAACGAACATTCGATTCCATTCCATCCAATCCAATCCCATTCCATTCCATTCCGTTCCGACTGTTAGTAACTTCTTCTTGATTGACAATCGATCCCGATGATGGATTTCGACAACGCGGCCGCACGATTGGCGCGAGACCAATCCAAGATGAGGGGCCGCCGCAAGGGAGGCATGGCGATTTCGGCCAGGGCGGCAAAACAGGCCGAGCAACAAAAGAAGCAGCAGGCGAGGCTCCGGGCGGAACGCGAACGAAAGAAAAAGAACGAGGCCTACCGGAACCAATGCCTCCACGATTGCCAGCGGCGGCTCAGGGAACGATCGCTGGCGGTCGGATCGTCCGCGGCATCGGCGTCAACAACGTCGTCAACGTCGCTGCTCCTGACGCCGACCTCGATTCACGGAAACGGGGACAAGATTGCGCTGCCTCCCTCGGTGCTGGAAACGCTCACTTCGCAGGCCGTCTCGTCGTCGATCACGCAGGGCGGAAATCCCTGGACGTTTCGAATCGGAGTGTTGAATCCGGACTACGCATTTCCGGCGTCGCCCCTTCTTTCGCGCCCTCGAGGCGCCCGCGCAACACGAGGACAACGACGATGACGAGGACGACGACGATGACGATGACGATAACATGAGCGACGACGATGACTGAAAACACGAGCGACGAAAAAAACAAAGCCTACCTGGACGAACTGAACCACAAATATCTGGCCTATACGCATTGCACCGTAGTGGAGTTCACACAAGAAGAAGGCCACGTCGGAATCCCGCGGCACATTGCCGAGGCGCTGCTGGACCCCAACAACCAGCACGGAACAGGACGCAAAAACAGTCAAAATCCCAACGACGACCACGGTGGACCCGGCGGCACCTTCGAAACCAAACAACGACGACGGCGACAACGGCGGCGATGATGATGATGATGATGATGATGATCGATGCAGATCGACAACGCCGACGACGGGAGCGACCGGACGCCGGGACACCTGGCCTGGGGCGCCTTCGAGATACCGGACGCAAAGCTCGAAATCACCATGGTGCAGCTGCCCAAGGGGAAGGGATGCACGCTCGTCCCGACCGAGGACGCTCTGAGAAACAATTTCTACGGCCTCAGGGACGTCAAGCTGGTGCTGGAGCAATCCCTGATTCGCACCCGGGCGACGCTCTCCAGGGGCGACAAGGTGAGCACGTGGCACAGGGGAAAAAAGTACGTCCTCGACGTCGCGAGGGTCGTTCCGTCCTCGTTCGAGGGAGTCACGTGCATCAACACGGACATCGAAGTGGAGTTCGGAGAAGCCAACGCATCGACTCAATTGACGACGACTGCGACTGCGACGACGGCCATCCCCGATGCGCAGGGTGTGCAATCGAAGACCACCGCTGCGGCGACGCCGGGGGCACCGCCACAACCGTCCAACGCAACGACAACGACGACAACGGCAACGACAACAACCCCCGCCGGTGGATTTCGACTCGGGACGGGCCGGTCCGCGGCTGACGCGAGACCCGCGAGCGGGAGACTCGGAGAGTCCTCCGGAACCGGTTCCGGGAGTGTCGCTCCCCGCCGAACCGCCGGAGGGGCAAACGGAAGGCGTCTGCGTGGCGCAGATTCGACACGGCGGGGGTCGCGGAACCCGACGCTTCGCGATCGAAACGGCGACGGTGGAGGATCTCTTCGCGTTCGCGGCGTCCCTGGTGCGCCGGGACGCGCGAACCTTTCGATTGGTGACGCGGTTTCCCCGCCGCGAATTCTTCCAAACGCGAGGCGCGACCCTGGAGGGGGCCGGGATACGGCAAGGACAGGAGATGTTCATGGTCGAAGACTTGTGAGTTTGTTTTTGGGTTTGCGCGATCCGATCTTGAACCTTGATTGGCATGGCGTGGCATCGCATGGCATCGCATGGCGTATCGTGACGTGACGTGACGTGACGTGACGTACGATAGCAGTAGTATGGGTCGTAGATTCATGGGTACATCCGTGCTGCTTGATACCTCAAAGACTGTAGCTGTAACATAATTTATCATCATCATTATCATCATCATCATCATCGGCCCGGCTGATTGGGGATGGACGTTTTGCCCTCTAATCCGAGGACGTTTTGCCCCTTCGGTTGCAATTCCTTGCCACATGCAAGAAGGGGAGCCTTTTTTTTTGTCTCGTTCAGTTCGGTTGTATGGACCACCAGTGACATCGATTCGAATGATTCCGTTTGTCGGAATCGATTCGGCTATTCATCGTCTGCTCGTGTCTTCTTGGGATTCATGTTGTCATTGGAAAAAAGCTTTCGAGCAAGCGGGCGTCCCCGGAACGGTACAACTGTTGCAATAGTTTTCGTGGCGTCGCTTGTTCGTCGTACATGAGATAGATGTATTCGAATCACACGCTGTTCCTGCAATGGGAGTCTTGTCTATAGAAATATTCGGTGGTCTTCAGCGGTAGCATGTGGTCCCTGGTACAGCAGTTCCGAATCGTGGCATCGAAAATAGTGGTTAGGCGTCGCAATGAGCGTCACAGCAGAATCCATGTACTGTGTCGACCCGCCTTTTCATTCAATACTGATCGTCGGACTAGATAAGGTTAGTCACGGTACGAATCCATTTGGCAATCACAGATTCCATGTGGGTCGACCTTATCTGTGCTGTAGACTCTGTCTGCTCTGTAGAATGTCTGTGACGATTTGCGCTCGCAAGAGGGAGCAGGGATCAGTGCGAGTCCCCGTAATTCGTTGATCACGGAGATCAGACATTGAATCGGTCATGGCACTCATCAACGTTCAAAGCGTCCGATACATTGGTTGGTCGGTCTATACTAATAGTTCATTTATTTGGTTACAATCGCGGTACTAGATATAGCAGTGCAATCCACACGCAGCAGATGGGCGTCCCGTTATCATTGCGCGATCAGTCGGCAATGACACACCGTGTGACTCGATTGCCTCGCTGCTGCTGATGTCGTTGTGCCTGTGGCGTTGTAACAACGCAGATCCGTGACGGGGAACATCGTAACAGTGCGAGTCCCCGTGCTCCGGACATCCTGTGTTCGTCTCTTGCGATTGGTCACATTCGTCGTGTTGCAATACTTTTGTTTTCGGTTCAATGGCCTTCTTTCATTGTCTCGTCGTGTTCTTGATGGCAGTACAAGTCACAGTTCCCTTGCTGCTCGCATTCGTCGGAAAGATATGAATGGTCGCCTGAAATGCTCGAATGTGTTCCCGCCTGTCGGAAGCGATGAATGTTTGGGACCGCAGTTGCCTCTTACAATGAAGTATTCGGTGCGAAGACTGGTTGCAACGCCCGTCGTTGCTCTTCTGTTCTTCGGATACCCCACCATTAGCCACAGTCGTTACCTCGGAGATGTTCCTTGGTTACGCCATAGTTCCCTTTATGTACTTAAATAACGTGCGTTAGCCAAGCCTCCGGGTTGTGTTCCGGCGCTGATGCTGATGCTGATGCTGCGTCCTTTTCACTCGCAATAGGGGATGTGGCAGCAGTGTGATTAGTGCTTCTTCGCAATACGGGAGCGCTTAACTCTATTCAAGCTGAGGTCGGTTAGTCATTGTTTTGTTCAAGGCAAAGCATTCATGGTGAGAACGGGAATCTCGTCGTACGCGAATCCATGATTCGATTGCTACTAGGTGCAATTCAGCATGTCTTCGTCACACGTTGCTTCTCGTTTGGTCGTACATGGAAGAGCGTTCGGTCCATTTGTTAAGTACAATCCAGCGCGTGTTCTCAACACGCTGTCCTTGGTCTTCTGGATGCACCCTGTACTCTGCTAGGTCATATTATCCAACTCGTATGCTTTCGGAACCGTGGAGATTCGTAACAGGGAACATCACAGCAATGCGGGTTCCCATAATCGAATATGCGTATAGGACCCGCTGCTCGTCCTTTCATTCGTAGGCATTTTTTCGGTTCGAAGCATTCTGTAGTTGAATTCGTCTCAGGTAGTTGCAGTAAACGAAGCTGTAGCTGCAATAGAAGATATCGAACAGCAGGGTCCTGTTCTGTGACTACCTGAGTCAGCAGTCGATGCTGTTCTCTTCTCTGGACTTGATTGTCCCCAATTGAAGATCTAACTCAATCCATCGTGGCAATTAACATCGTTCGAAGTACATGAGATGCTGCTAGGTCGTACAGTTCACTCCCGTACTTCTACTAGGTATACGCGCTTTCATCGCAATGTACACAGGCCTTCTGTATACTAGGCGCACATGCCTCAGGCTATATCTTGTATTGTTGGTCCTTTTATCCACCATCGTAAGTCACGGGTTCTGTGTATTACATTGCTCCTTGCACTATGCGATCTCTATCTCCAGTTGAATCGCGTCGCGCGTCCAAGCTGCACTTGTCGCTTTGCCTCGATTCAATCCGTCCTGGCTGCAGTAGGCTTCTCTGCTGTCAGGGCATCGATGCTGTCCTCTTGTTGCTGCTACAGCTGCATTCACTGCAACCACAGAAAGCTGCTTTCGCTGCAGGAAAAGGAATAGATCACATTTTCCCCGCTGTTCTTCAGAGGAAGACAAAGCTCTGCGTCCAGGAGGGAGACCATCGACAGATAAGCGATCAACGTTTAGGGCAAAGGTCTTGGTCTATCTTTGAGACTATCAGATAAGTGCTGTTGTAAACCTGTGCTTCTGATATGAATCGACACGGTTTTTTGTTGCTGCTACAGTTGCTCTTGCTGAAAGGACAGGGATATATCGATCCATTTGTCAGGGACAAATCGATATCGATCCATCGTGCTGCGTTTTCACTTTAAGGACGGAATCTATCGATCTAACCATACGGGGTACATCGATCAATCTCGATCCAACCATCCGGAATACACAGATCCATTGTCCCTGTTGTGCTTCAGTGAAGGCGGTCGGTCTTAGTAACCATGCAGGGCGTCATTTTTGGTTATCTCATGAGCAGAAGTGGGCATCTCGTGTAGTCTTGCTGGTACAAGATCGTCTTCGAAAGATACAATGCTAACAACGACAGCACCGCGTGCTGTGATGCTGGGACCCCAAAACCTTATCGTCAATTCGGAGAGTGCAGCGGTTTCTGGTGGGACTCTGCCTTTCTCGATCTGATTGCATACGGCAAGAAACACGGACCCCAGGCAATAGAAGAAATCAATCAAACCTTTGTTTCGGACTTTCACAAAAGGCTTTCGATCAATCCCTTGGCGCGGCTCAAGCGCGGCACGGGGGTGGTATTTGCCGCCTCTGAATCAGGACGAAGATGTTTTCCTGCTGCCTTTGGAAGCTCCTCCTCCTAGCGGGCACCGAATCGCACTGTGCCCACCTGGCGAGTACGAGTAATCGGGCGAAGAGGGGAACATCGTCATCGAATCGAAGGACAAGAGAATAATGGCTCTATACTGGATCCTTTCCGACAGTCGTGGTGGAGAGCTCCTCGCTATTTTGTAAAATGTCGTTCACCTGATCGTCCCTGATGATATAACAGGGTCCCGTATCCTCTTTTCAAGTTTTGCTGCTTGTAAGTTGCAAACAGGCTTTCTCACAATCCGACTCCGGAACAAATAGATTCCTCGGATCGATTCTAGACTATTGGATCGTTGCAGTAAGTAGAATACTGCCGGTTCAAGACTGGATATCATCATTCCATTTCTGCTCGTATCTAGAGCCATCACTCAGCAGTAGCAATGGAACACGTGACACGGTAGACTTGCAAAATGGCTGCGACTTCAACCAAGGAATAGAAATGATGGCTAATTATACTCTTCGTTCTGGTGCTTTTGATGATTCGCTCTGTTATTAGTAAAGGAACGCCGTTGCGTTAGGTGACGGTGAATTCTTTGCTCTCGATGCTGTACTAGACCGAATATCTCCAGTACTTTTGCTTTGGTTGGATCAAAACCTAGGGTCTGTGGGGTTCAAACTGACCATCCAGAACTGAAGAGGTGCTTTGAGAGACAAGCACAGACAGTTTCCGCTCCGAAGCGCATAAAAAGTTGCGAGTAAAACATGGCTAGACGAATGATGATTTGATAGAGTGAGAGCACATATCATAAATCTTCTTAACTGTAATATTGTGTTTATTTATCTGATTCACTTATGAGGAATCTACTATCAACCACTGTATTACAGTAAAGTGGGGGGAAAAAGAGGATTTACGATTTGCATCCTCGGACTGGAGCGGATGATAAATTCTGGAAAAGAATCGTCGATGTTCCTTGTGCTGAAAGAAGCTGTATTCGACTTTAGTAATTGTCATGATGTTTGGGCAACGTATCAGAAAATCAACATGGAGGAACTGAGAAAAACATCATGGCTCATCATTCGTTGATTTGATAAGCACGAGGAGGCAAACAGATGAAAAGAGAGAAAATGTTGGGTACAACAAACGCCACAACACGCAGAAAGCAACGAGCGTACATCAAACAGCAAAAGAAAAGCAGCAGGAACACTGGCCTCATGGTGGCCATTGCCAATTTTTGTCCTTGACGGGCAACGGATCGAAGCACATAGTAAGACTACTTCCCATGTCACTCAAAAGAGTGCTGGCATTTTGGAAGTAAAGCAAAACTATGCAAGATAACAACCAATGGAATCAAATTCGAAACAGGTACAAGCCTAAGTCCTGTATTCCCAGTCATTAAAATATTATTATTTCTGTATTATTGATCGATTGATTCAACGATAGTGGTGGAAACTTTGGCCGCAATGCAGATGGATTGTCGCAATTACTTCGTACTACTACGTGCTTCGTATTTCAGATTGGAACGGCACAATGGCACGAAGTTTTCTCGGCGAACTATGGAGAGCAAAAACTAATGACGACGCATACGGTAATTTACGTTCTTCTCTCTGTTGACTTGCGTACACGTACTCAGCGCGCAAACAAACGTATCAATACGTATCGTTATCAAACATGGTACGAACAAAGTCGCCGCGGCACCAACACTTGCATGCATTACTCATCGATCACGAGATCTCAAAACAAGTAGAGACAAATCGAAACATAGAGCGTGATCACAGCCCATCGAAGCCCATCGGACCGAACGAATCCCACCCATGCAAGAAACTTTGCTTGCCGACAAGAAACAAACAAAAATGATTGCTGTTATCTTTGGGATTGCAACACTCGTCTTTTGCGAGGGCCTCTCGCTAGATCGTCCCGCTAGTCGGCGTGTCTTCCTCGAATTATCTCCTGCTTTGATCGCGTCACCTGCGGTGAGCTTCGCCGCTCTTCCCCCCGCTTCTCGCGACGTTGATGTTGGCGGTGGGTACGATCTTCTTTCGGAACGTCGTGGTGCTGCGGAACGGGACGCCATTTATCCGAAATCAATGGAAGGACGGTGGAGTTGCGAACGAATCGTGGCGCGGGTAGAAGGAGACAAATTCCAAGCGGGTGAAGCATACAGGTGTTTGGGAGGGAAATCCAACCAGCTTCAAGAGGGCAAAACCGAAGTCTTTGATACACGTTACATCTTTTCACCGTTGGTCGAAGACGCTGGAGTCGTTGTAGACCGGGGATACGAAATTTCATCTCGTGCCAAGACAAACGAAGTCCAGTGGAATGTGGCAACGCCCAATACCTTGGAGTTTGACAACAAAGTCAAGTTGGTTGTAGTCAAACGTTCGGTGGAACCCCCGAGCGACAAGGGATTTGGATTTGATGAGCTGCTTCGAGTTGAAGATGGATCCACGACACGGGCAGTTCAAGTCAAACGGAGATACCGTCGATCGTTTGATGAACAAGGAAATAGAGTTGTCGAAGGATTAGGAGATCATGAAAACCTTTCGAGTTTTAGATGGTATCGCAGGTACCGAATTCCCAACATCAACGGTTAAATCTCAACTTCGACTTGTTAGACCTCCTTCATGAACAAACTTTGAAAGTAGAGGAAGCATGTCAACCCGTCTCTAACTTTGGTTTCCTAGCCTGATGTGGGATAAATCCCATCTGAGAGTTATAAATATAGAAACACTTCTGTTCTGGAAATGAGCGTCGGAATACCTTTATAAACTAGAATTTAGTAGCTCCACGTATGCTTTTCTAACCAAAACCGCCACCTCCTCCTCGTCCTGTCTTCTTTTGCTTCTTTGCAGCTCTTCGAGCGGCTCTGTTGCCGGGCATACCTATGTCACTTTCGGCGCCTGCCATGGCAGGATTCATTCCTATCATTGGCCTTACTCATGCGGCTCATCATTGTTCGCATTTTTTGGAACTCGCTCATGAATTGTCTGACATCCTTGATCGGCATTTCGGAAAACTTTGCGATGCGCTCTAGTCGCTCTCGTGCTTTGGTGTCTTTGATCAGAAGATCGGGATTTTTCCGCTCTTCCTCCGTCATGACCGCAATCATGGCCTCGTTCTTCTTCAATCTCTTTTCGGCCGAGATGAGTTGTTCCGTGCTCACTCCTCCCATTCCTGGCATCATTTTCGCGACCCCACCAAGACTTCCCATTTTGGACACCATTTTTGCTTGTTTCAAGAAATCATCGAAATCGAACTCGGCATTCTTGACCTTTTCTTCCATGCGCTGGGCCTCCTTGTCGGACATTTCTTCCTGCGCTTTTTCCACAATACTGAGGACATCACCCATTCCTAGAATGCGCCCGGCCATTCTGTCAGGATAAAATGGCTCCAAATCTGGTGTTCTCTCTCCCGTTCCGACAAACTTGATTGGTTTGCCACTGACTCCACGTACACTCACGGCGGCACCTCCGCGACTATCACCGTCCATTTTTGTCAGAATAGCTCCTGACAATCCAACAGCAGAGTCAAAGGCAGCAGGTCAAGGACGCAGCCTCTTGTCCGGTCATTGCATCCACCACCAAGAGTGTTTCGTCGGGCTTGACCGTCTCCTTGATTCGTTTGAGTTCGTCCATCAGATCGTCATCAATAATCTGACGACCTGCGGTATCAACGATCAAAGTATCATACCCCTCTGCCTTGGCCTTGGCTAGGGCTTGTTGTGCAATGTCGACAGGATCGGCTTCCGTTCCCATGGAGAAAACTTCGACATCGACACTCTTTCCAAGAATTTCAAGTTGGGTAATGGCTGCGGGACGGTAAACATCAGCAGCTGCCAGAAGAACCTTGCGGTTTCGTTTGGGAAGTCTTGCAGCGGTGCGACTCTCTTCCGGCAGATCGTTGAGGTCAACACTGTAATCAACCTCTCGTTCCTTGAGATACAAAGCCAGCTTTCCTGCAGCGGTCGTTTTACCCGCACCCTGCAATCCTGCCAACAAAACAACAGCTGGATCTTCAGAGGTACCGAGAGCCAATGTAGAGGCAGGAGGCGCAAGAACTCCAGGCCCCATGGCGGAATCCTCAGACTTTGCTGAAGAATCCCCTCCCATCATGTCAACTAGCTCATCGTACATGGCCTTGATGAATTGCTGATCGGCCGAAATACCATCCAAAACCGTTTCTCCGAGACTGCGCTTTTTCACCCCATCAATCAAAGCATCGGCAACTTCAATGTTCACATCGGCATCCAAGAGAGCTCTGCGAACACTACGAAGAGCCGGCTTGATGCTTTCCTCGGTGATGCGTTGCTTCCCAAAGTCTTTCACAACGGTCGAAATTGCGTTTGAGAGTTGATCGAACATCATGTTCAGCTGAGAGCTGGCCTGAGCGTGCCGCCTATCGACCGCAGTCTGAGTCGATCGACCGGTAAAAGTCGATGACGATTGTTGGAAAATGGCATGCCTAGGAGTAAATGCTGCCGTCGTCTGCAACGACGCCAAGGCCAACGCCGTGACTAGAGAAGCTCTGAAAAACTTCATGACTCTCAAATTTCGTATGCTTTGGGTCGATATGGTTCCGAATGCCAAGCAGCTCCTCCTTTGCGGAAAGAATGTTCGTACTGCGATGGACTCGTATCAGCACTCTCGGGAATCAAGATCTTGTTGTTGCGTCGCCATGAAAAGTTTCTTCGTCTCACGATACGAGTAACCTTACACGGTAAGGTTACCAGTAATGTACGCATGATAGTTGTTCTCTGTAGTGAGTTGTGATGTGTGATGGATTCATGGCTGACGTTTTGGTGAGTTGGAGCTCTCACAAAAACTTGTTTTGTTGGGTTATGCTCTCTTAGGTACTATCCATATGATTACAACTGTTGCGAGAGCGACAATTACTGTACCGTTATAGATTGAAGTGTAATAGTTTTTGTTAGTATTATGCAGTGAAAGTGGAAAAAAAATTGAGGTTGAGGGAAATTTTTCTAAATTGGATCACACATGGAATATGAATCACCGATTTTTAGCGATCGGCGTACGAGGTAAGGTTACCCCTTCTTATATTATGACCCCTGCCATACATCTCCAACACTCCTACATGCTATTTTGCGCGAAAACTTCTGTCTTCGACGTTATTGCACTTCTACTTTCTCTTTGATTCAAAAGAAACTTTGAAAAGACGCGACAACTCGTCTCGAATCCGAAATACATTGATATCAAACACCTTCGACACCTCTCTCCTGAAGAATGAAGAACGAAATGCGGAACAGGTCTTCACTCATGCGACCCCATAGAAATAATGCGGCTTACATCGAAAATCTGTCGCTGCCGCAAGGAACTGCGCCTGCGCCGCCATCGACGTCGGACAAATCGGTAATTCTGACTCGACAACGAAACATTCTGTTTGTGGTGTGCACCGCACTGTCGTTAGCTCTTCTTCGATCGCACACGGATGCGTCTATGAGATTTTTGCAGTCTTTGTCGCATACGAACGTCGTCATGAAGGAGAGCAGCCCTTCTTGCGAGATCAATCTTGGGTATTACACAGGTCCCGTTAGTAACAATGTCAAAAGCGGCATGATAGGAGAGCCCAAGTGTTTGTTGAATTCGAAGTGGATGCAAGTATCACTGCACACAGTTAGATTTCCCGGGAGCGACACCACTTACGACGATTGGATGTGGATCGACTACTACGACCGCATCAACGTATTAGTAGAAGATGAACGAAAAGATGGGGAGACTGAACCTCGTTTTCTAGTTTTCGAACAAACCTAAGTATGCGTTGGAAGGGAAGACTTCATTGGCAATAGTAGGTGGTATTATTGAACCTGACGAAGATGCCGAGTCGGCGGCAAGGCGAGAGGTAGAAGAAGAAATGGACGGTCTCGTGTGCGAGAAATTTAAGTTTTTGGGACGTCACCGGTCGGATGTGAACAGAGGCATGGGTTGGCTAAACGGATATGTTGCGACAAATTGCAGCCGGGGATCGAAAAAAGCAGACCACCACTCTTCGGAAGACCAAATTGGAGCAGCGGACACAGAGAAACAGAAGCTGAAGTCGATATCGCTGGCGCAACTACGACAGGCAGCGACAGAAGGAAAGTTCATGGAAGTTCAATGGAGCGCGACAGTAGCTCAAGCTCTGTTACAGGTATACTTGTAGGAAAAACACAGTTTCACGCTTATAGTTGTATTTCAGTTATGATTTTCTATTTTTATGAATGGTGATATTTGTATTTATTTAATTTGTTTTGGGGGGTGTTGTAGTGTAAGTAGAATAAGAACAAATTTCTGTAATGGAGTGTTGCGTAGAATTCATATCCGACGAAGAACTAGTTCATCCTTGAACCAACGTTGTCATGATGAGCGCTTTGCAGCCGCTGCTGCGTATATCTCACGGACCACAACAAGGTCTACAAATTTTAGGAAATATTCACGATACTGGTCTTCTGTTATACCAGTGCGATTTGGTGTCTTCTTCTCGTCGTTAGCTTGGTTCTCGCCAATGGAAGTTGACGACAGAGCGGAGTAACTTCGGCTTCGACCAAGCTTGGCAAGTGGTCGTCCGAAAGGAGTTTCGTTGAAATGTTCGTCGACATTCTCTGTATCTTCAAAATATCGGTAATTTTCGTCTTCAGTGTCGACATCAAATTGAAGATTGTTGAGATTGGCAAATGATACCCTGGCTGGAGAACGAGACGAAAAATGGGTCTGCAACGGTATAATCGAAGGCGTCTGTTGTATAACCGAAGTGCGTCTTTCATGGTCACAAGGGTTGTAACTCATATCGAGCGGGTTCATACTTATACTCATGTTACGGTTCATGCGGCTTTCATTCAAAAATGAGGGGCCGAGGGTATCATCGACGGGTGTAGGTTCAGGGCCCCAACTGACAGAATCCTCGTCTGCGTTGGATTCCAGTTCTTCGCTCCAGGAGTCATCTTGGGTGTTTGGACTTGTGCGCCAGAAACCACCTTCTTCGCTGGATGAGTCAGATTCGATTGATTCAGATCTGGGCTTAGCCATGAGTTTTGTGCTGGTGCCCAGGCTCACTGCATTGACAACTTCCGCAGCCCATTCCTCTGCATCCTCGGTTCCGGGCTCTTCGGAACAGGAACTTGATTCTTCGGAACCCGCGCTTCGGGTCATTGCCGGAATGGGTGCGGCGATGTTTGAGTCTTTCGTCCTTGCCAAACAGGTCAGGTCAAAAGCAGAAGCCGCCTTTCTCCTAAAGCTACTTGACGGACTTGGAGTGAGAAGACTTCCACCGTGAGGAGAAAGTTGCTCTTGCAGTGCCTTGGAAGCGACAGCGAGACCCCATCTATCGTCTCGAATGGCAGATTCTGCGAGTTCCCCGGCCATACCAAACAACACTTCAAGCTTAGATGGAACCTCGCCCAGATTATCGTTACGACAGCACATGACAGCAATCTCGTAAAGACTGAGACCAGCCTTCGTCCCTGCCTTGAGAATTCTGGAAGATGCATAAAAGTATGCCAGCGCTTCGCTACATATATTCAAGCGATCCCGTAGCATAGCAGCATCTTTCTCAATATCAAGGTTGAGAATGTATTTCTTTGTTCTGGCACTCATGGGCTGTTTTCAGATATAAACCAATAGAAGTTTTCGACGACAAAATTGAGAAGTGGGTAAGACCAAGTTATTCGAGGTCAACGAAGGGAAAAGGGAAAAGCAATAAAACTCGTTTGTGACTCACCTCTTTCAATTGGGCCCAATCCAGCCAACACCAGTCCATCCAAGAGGTGTCGGCAACGGATCGGAGACAGAAACCATGATCAATAGGAACCAACTCAAGAGAGTCGTCGCTCTTTCGTCGTCTCACCAAAAGGTTGGCGGAATTTCGGTCTGCGTTCATGAGGCGAATGTCCAAAATGGCTATTTTGTGGACTTCCTCAACACTAATTTTGCTAGGACTCAAGTCGTCCATGGAACATTCGGTTCGAACAAATTCTTGAAAGGATCCAACCTTTTTGGGAAGACGAGCCTTCGATGACGAATTACTTTGGGATAGTGTGAGGCCGAGAGAATGAGTTCCAATGGAGGCTCCGCCTTCCGAGAGTGTAAGGCGCGATCCGTTGATGTTGAATGATGGATGCCGGCATTCCACGAGAGTCGTCATCGGAACACCACTGAATCCACCGTGATCCAGCATAAAAGCGGCAACTTCGCGAACACAGGCTTCTCCAGGGCGCAACTCCCTCTCGCAGAAACATGTCTTGTCCGGGTTGTCGGATATAACCTCTGGGGTTGTTTCTCGGCGTACGGCTCTTCGTCCGCAGGCTTGAAGACTGCAATCTTTGCTTTCTTCGTATTGTGAAGAAAGTATGTCCCACCAGAACCATCGAGAATGAAAGCTGGTTTTAGATTGAGTGCCAGACCTCGCCTTGCTTCTTGTACGAGTGACCGTAGGGGTCTTGGAGTTGAGTTGATGACAGACAACGAGATGTCGATGTCGCTATTGTACTTGGGAGATAATGAGGAAAGGGAAGATGATATTGCCGAGGTGCCACTTTTGACCTCTAAAAGTAAAGTTTCTCCCGATCTGTAGATACCCGCATCATGTAATGTTCGGTGATTCGGGAGCGCCTTCCCTGAGGTTAGAAGGGGTCCGAAATAGAGGCGTTGTGATTGAATTGGTACATGTATCTTTTGCTGAATGCTTTTCTTCACATCCAATATTGTAGACCATGAGCGAACCGTGATCGCTTTTTTCTTTCCATGCTGAAGGTCGCGGAAGTAGAGCTGTAGATCCGAAGTACACCTCCCTGAATTCTGATGCAAATTGTTGTTGTCCAAGCTCACCATGATGGATTAGAAGATTTTGGGTTGAGACCTTAGAAAATTTTGATCTTCTTCGTGTTTGTATTCGAAACCGTATTGGATATGTTTCTGAGTTTCCTGCTTGTATCCTGATTGTCGTTTGTCTATGACGATGATTTCGGGTGCTTTATTGGAAGTGTTTTCGTTCGTTGATGTTCATGAGGAGAGGGATAAAGTACAGGAGAGGTGGGGGCTTCTACGTGTACTATCTTGATTTGTGAGTCATATCATGCCGTAGAATAATATTAGCTCGTGTGATATCGATAGTAGTTGTTGTTGAATCGTGGTTTTTTGTTGGATATGTTGTTGGATATGTTGTTGGATATGTTGTTGGATATTGTCAATGCTGTGGTGTCTAATTGGTGAGAAGTTCACCGATGGAAGAGAGTTGGAGATCTAGGATATCAAAGCCATCCGAGGAAAAGGAAGTGAGAGAAGACCTAGTCGAGGAGAGGGAAGGTCTGGGGAAATCCCAACGTTTCCTTCGATTGGACTCCACACCGCTGAAACAAACAATACTCCACGGCAAAATATGACAATCCACACTGATTTCACGTGATTGATTCGAGCGAACCAAGATATTCCTTTTTCAAAAGATTGCCTGTCTGCTGGTCTTCGACTCTTCGTTGTCCGTGGGACCCTAACCCTGTAACGACAGATAACGTAGTCCTTTCAATACAAAGAAGTCTTATCGATTCTGTTCAGATCGTTGCGAGTCTTTTGGAGCTGGATTGCTGACTTATAACGGAGGGGTCATCAGAAAGAGGTGTTGTCAATAATTGGGTCAAAGTACCGGTACGAGGTAAGATTACCGGTATTGATACTGGATACCAAAAATGTAGCAGCAGAAGGTGTGGTGTATTTGTACCGTAATCTTCTTTTGTGGGTTAGGAATTCCGTACTTTCGCAGCGTTAACAGAAAAACGAATAAAGAACGATCAGAATTATTATGATTTCCATACATAATACCGGTATATTATGTTCCAGCAAAGACTACAATAGTCTTATAACGGTCATCAGTTATTGGCATCTTCACATGATTGGTGCGGAAATACCGTACAAAGTACAAAGTTTTGTTGCGCGTGAAGAACGTGTCTGTCAACACAATCAACAATCACGAATGCTATCTATCACCAGCGTCAAAGATTGTCGAAGTTCTGTCACCTACGTCATACTTTTTCGAAACCTCTTCGACAACCAACCGCATTTTTGGTATTGGATCTGCGGCGGCATTGACGAATTTTGCTGAAAAATATAACACTGCGTTTGATCATACGGTAATAAGGTTACGACGTGATCTTTCTGTAAACCTTACCGTAAGTCACTCGGACTCGCAAGGAGTAACCTTACCGGTATTACGGTTTGAGTTCCCGCACACCTTTAGAAAGTACCGCCGGTATCACACCGCAACTGTTCAGCTCTCGCATGGAGTACTAGTGATAGAGTTGCTGGATTCCATTCCCATTTTTCAAACGGAAAATTGCTCGTCAATGAGAACGACATGCCGTATTCATTTCGAAGAAATCGAGTCATGTGCTTTCAGAAGCTATTGACCCATGGTGAAAGCAATTTCAGTGAAGTATTACATTGTCGAGATGGCAAGTCAATGCTTCACTTAGCAGGAATATAAAAATTGTAACGAAAGGGAAAAGAACATACAGCATGATCATGATCATTTCCGTGTGCGTATGATACAAGTTTTTGTTCCTGGACAAAGAAGAAATCTTAGATTCTCGTAGTGCCGAATCACTACAGTACTAGAGCTTCCTAGGTACCTCTTGTTCGTCCACTAATATGCTTTTCATTGAACGAATACTCATAAACTTGTCCAAGAGGAGGAACACTACTAGTGTCTGGAACTGGATGCAAAAGTCTCACATCAGTCTCCACACATTACTGAGTCATGTGTCCCCATATGGTACCTCGGTGACGATATTAAAATGAACGTTCCACACTATCATAGTAACAGTCAGCAATCATCGTATTAGGTACAAAGAGGAAGCTGATTTTTTTCAAAATATTTTTCTCTTGTCAATATTCATATGGAAACAATGCCTCTTGTAGATACGTCATGATCTGTCTTTTCTTTAAGGGGATCTCTGTAATCACTTTGTTTTGAAAGCAATCTAGGATATTGAATATTTGCAAACTAAGGAGGGCATGATCACTTGATTTAGAATCTTCTTCTGTTGGTAGTCCTATTGTAGGAGGCATACCATATTGTTGCAACTGTGACATGTAATTGTAAAACATTGAAAAGGATAGATGCGTCGCCAGCGGACTTCATTTTGTAACAAAGATTGCACGGAAACGACTCCATCATAAATAACCACACTATGAAAAGTCTCTATCGGGGAAGAGCCTTGGCGCGATCAGTGTCCATATGTATAGCAATAAAGCAAACCACTGGGAGGCAATGATGATCCACATGTTCACCTCCCCTAACTGAGGATTCGCTACAGTGCCATCCGCTTGGATCACACCAAAGCCAGTAAGCGTCATTGAAAACCAACACGTTATAGCTGCCAACGCGAGGTTTAGCTTCCAATTGTTTGAAAATGTGTTAGGGACGTCCTCGTTTGCCAATCTGTCCCCTTCCTCGCAACCTCTTGATTCCTCGTCTTCCGTTGTGTTTGTACTCAAATAATTTGACACCACACCTACTACCTTCGACTTGTCTTCGGAAGATGATCGAGCAATGTCTTTGTTTTCATCGTTGTTCTCATCTTCGTCGTCATCGCCCGAGGTATCGAATGCACTATCCGCAGTTGCTGACCATCCGATGTAACCGAGACTTACAATAGTGAGTCCAATACCAATAACGACGGAGAGAATATCATCGCTGTTCAATTGTGGATTACAGACCGCATTCGGATTTCGCGCAACTGCACTGTAACAAAGCATAGTTGCGTAAGCGGTGATCAAACTACTAGAGAGAAGACTTCCTTCGTTTCCGGTCAATTGCGCCCATATGATCAATAATGATAGAACAACAGTCGACGCTATGAAAGCGACGTTTTTTCCGCAGCCACCGAAAAAGTGAAAAAGTAATCCCCACCCCACGATGGAAGCAAGAAGTAGAAAAGCTGCACTGACGACAATTGCAACTAACCACTTTTTTCCGGAGCCACTTTCTTCACTTTCTGCCTTGTTTGACCTTTCGACCCATCCGTCATTCCAGTTGTAGGCAATATCCACAAATATGACTTGTTGAAACAAAACGAAGAAAATTGCTCCCACCCTTGCGACATTCAGATAAATATCCGTGAACAATGGTTCATTGGGTACGAAGCACATTCCAAGGACCAAGAAAAAGAACAGGGTATATTTCGCAGGCCAGGCCTCTCGATTAGCTGTCCTCTTGCAAGCAACAGCAATGGCTGCGAGGAGAAAAAAGATCAGCGCGCTAAAGGTAGATCGATAAACGCCAGCATGACCTGCACAACGTTCTATGAGAGCTTTCGTTCCTAAGTCCTCGCAACCACTCAACCAAGCGCTTGTGACGAAGTTGCTAACATTGAAGTTCACTATGTATGCGGCAACCCAGTACTCAAAGGCAAAAGCGATAGCGATAGCCATGCACAAAAGTAGAACTGAACGCTTCCTTCCAGAGGATGCTCCCGGTGCAAGTGAACTTGGCTTGTCGTTGCCGCAGCAGGCTCCCATCAATGATGCCGCCGCTGAGCCAAAACAAAATGTCAGGCTCGTCACGATGCAAGAAATGAATTGGAACTGAGGAAGAAAAAACAACAAGGGGAAAGAACCATCAAAAACAAGTAATGATGAACATAGATAATATTTTCAGTCAAAGAGACGACGATACGCTATTTTGTCGCACCACAGAGAAACTTTAAGATGCAATGCCTTCAACGGGCGTACCATGGTGATTATTGTAAATTGGAATAGTTTGGTCAGATTGATCCGCTAGGGGTAATGCAGTCTTTTGTTCGAGCTCTTGCATCCAACACGATTCAAGAGGTATCTAATTACAATCAACAAGATAAACAAAGTGTTTTGATAATATGACAACCAAAGCAGTAGTAGCCACAATGCGAGGCACCTTGCTCGGACGGCGTTTGTCAACCGGCAGCAGGCGGATCGAAAACGCATTTTGAGCATGGGATTTTTTGAAAATTTAAATCGTGTTTCGGTCCTTTCCCTCCTTTCCTTCATCCTTCCGTGACGTAAGATTAAAAGGATTAAAAAATAATACGAAGCATCTCATGTTCGAGTGCATTTACAGTCCTTGTTGAATGACTACTGATTCTTTGGTCGTACGAAGTGGTAATTCAGTGTTATTACTGTAATACTTCCAATTCATTTTCCCCCCTTCATCCCTCTTCGTTAAAAGGTGAACTCCATTGCTTTTTTGATCATACCGTTACTTGGTGTGTTTGGTACTACTATTGTAGTACTAGTACTACTACTAGTACTACTAACATTCTGAGGCGCTCTTAGTAGTACTTCAGTAGTAGTAGTAGTAGTATGAGGATAGTATATCGGGAGGATTATGGTGGTGACAGCAGAGAATCAATCATCATAACAACGAACAGAAAGGAGAGAGCAACAAAATACGATATGGTTGGAAGTGGTTTGATCATAAAGTTTGTGAGAGTTGTTGTTCAATCCATCCAGAAACATCAATGAAGTACGAGAGCTCGTCACTGGAGGATGTCTACAATCCTGGGCTCTGTGGTTTGGAAGATATGTCTCCTCACACCCCCACGGTCAATTTTGTCTTGTAGTAGTTGTGTCAGCATAGACTCGGTGATGAAAGCACGAGATTGGACACGAGTGCCTAGGACGGTAACCTAACTACATTTCGCAGAATCGTATCCGCCATTCCGACTTCCTCCTGTGATAGTACTACTACTACTAGATATAGCATCTAAATTCCATCCACCAATACCAGCTCAAAACTATGGACTATGGACTTGACGTGATTTAATGTTCGTTGCTACATCACCGGTGTTGTCGACCAGTAACCAGCGATGAATTCATTGTCATTCTTACCATCCATGAAAAAATTATCACCACAGTTCAAACTCACTCCATTCATTCCGTAGGCCTACGTGTAGATATAGATGACAAGAGCACTAAGAATTTCTGAATTATTTACAGTTTTGTAATGTTCTTTGTGAAGACTTCGCCAATAGCTTGATCATTGCGAAGACTTGTTCATAAGCATGAGAGACTCAACGACACTCTTTTCAGTCTCAGAGGCGTTGGGACCTTGCTGGTTTGTATTTTCGGTTTTTGATCGCTTTGGTTCCGAATTGTTTTTGTACGCATCTACACCTGTTGCAAGAAGCCTCTTCTTCGGGGGGCGTTTCTTGTTGAGCTCTTGTTTATAGTTATTCTTTGTAATATTTCTGTCCGAGTTGAATCTCGCTTTGTTTGTTTCCCCGCCACTACTCATTGAAACCCAGGGGTCCGACATGTCTTGAACTGATGATACTTGTTTCGTCAACGGAACGAAGCGGAACGATTCGTCAACTTTTTTTGAACTGTTTCGGATAGGTCTTAAGCACAGAAGAATCTCTTGGTCTGGCCCGGAAGTTTCGCTGCTTTCAGTGGACTTCGAATTTGTAGCCTTGACGTCCCCTGCATCCTCATCGGATGATTTGTTTCTTATGGAAGAGGTGACTTCGCACCAGACTGTTGTCAAATCAACGCGTATCAAGCACATTCGACAAGTAGGAGCCAGAGGTTTCTTTCGATGGTCTACGGTAGGGTGAACGATGGAAATTGTGTGAGAAACATCTAGAAACGGGCTTTCCGAAAGGAATACAGACTCTAATGGAATAATTGGCTCACCGTTGGACCTGGAAGTGTCGCTCCACGACGACGAACTTTCTTCCCGCGAATCGTTCGACTCTCTGTACCCTGAATCGTCCGATGCGTCTTCGCTTTTTTTCTTCTCTTCAACCCCAGCCAAGAGAGAGTCGTCCGACGAAGACTGATCCCCTGCACTCTCATACGGAGGAGGCTCTTCTCGCTTCTCTGCTCGCGAGGCATCGGGACAATGTTCAAGTGAGGAAAGACGCGCGCTAGCATTGTTTGCTGTTACGGAAGCACCAGTAACATCATCCTTGGGTCCGTTATCGGTCTCATTTTTCCTGCTTTCTTCTAGCATACGTTGGTTGTGCCAACGAACATTGCGATCCAGGTTTCTGTTCGCACGTTGGTTTTTGGTTTCGGATGATAGCGATGAATAATCATCGGCTCTCGCCCGTGTCTTGGTTGACTCCTTCTTCTGGCGATCTGAGGTTGCAACTCCGTCATCCTCGCCCGATCCTGATGGTACACAATTGAATATCACAGAGGCTACTGAGTGATCCCGAACCGATAAACAGTTGCAATATCCACAGTTGCATACAAACTTACCTCCGCTGTTACTTGTGGACGAGTCAAGATTCTCATTGGATCCAGCCTCGGCTCTTTGATTTTGTTGTTGTGACTGTTGCTTGCTCTCAACTTCAACAACAGACAGAGGGAAAGACTGCTCGGATACCACCGCTGCACCGGAGGTATCATCGGTGGAATTCCCTCCATTTCGAGAGGAATCCCTTGCAGATCCATTGCTGTTGGCATTTGCAGTTTCCTCTCTGTTCTTGTTTGTATCGTTTCTGTCTCCAGCTTTGTTCTGATTCGAAATCGTTCGTTTCGCTCCCCGTCGGGCTTGCGCAGCAGCAGAAGCTCGAGCAGCCTTGGCCTTGCCAGGATGCACGAGTTCCTCGATGAGACTTTTCAATGCATGTCTCGACGAAGGCACCAACAAATTGTATAGTTTCGCTCCAACTAGATCATCTGTCTTGTATCGGAGGATGCGTTCGGCTTGAGCACTGCAAAAAGTGATCTCTCCGTCAGTAGTTGTCGTCATCACCAGGTCCGGGAGCAGTGCCAAGATCATGGCCTGCTTTTTCAAACGAGCATTAGTTTTCGTCATCTCTTCCACCAAAGCCTTTTTGCGTGCTCTTGAATTACTCGCAGATTTTCGATTCGCGACTCGCTTGTCGTTCTTCTTCTTAATCTTCCGTTCAGCTTCCGCACGCAGTATAGCTACGGAATGTGGAACGGGCTGGTTCATTTGTTGCAATAAAGCAATATGTGCATCTTCGAAAGAAAGTGTTAGCGTGGTGTGATGGTATGCGTTTTGTGGGAACAAAAAGAAACGACACTTTTGTGAGCACTTTGATCTATCCTACAACAGTTTTCATTGCAACAGTCTCTCGTCCTTCGTACCTAGCTGTTCCAAGCTCCATGTTTGCATATCGGAGAGCAGAGCTGGTGATGCAAGAGTTGTTGTAGGTTGCGAAAGAACCGGAGCGTTTGGACGCAACAGGGAGGATGCGGCGACTGCGTTCGTATCCGCGTGACTTGGAACCGTCGGAGGAGCTCCTGTTTGACTAGCATTTGCCAACGCAGTTAGCAACGCTGCATGGGTGACCGGTGGAACGGCTTGTGCAGCTGAGGTTCCAGGAATCAATGGGTTCCGATTTCCTTGCAAGGCAGCATGATACAGAGAAGAAGGCAGGGTTGCAGCTGCCCCCCCTGGTGCCGGCGCTCCTGTAGCTGTGGGGGCTGCCTTTGCTTGTGTCATTTGCTGGACAGCAGATGCCGCAACAGCGGCTATTGTTGCTGCTGCATTAGACATCATAAAGGCGGCACTATGATCCATTGGTGCGTACGCATTCGAGCCAGCAGCCATTGCGGCAAGGTGAGAAGCAGTAAGCCCTGCCGCTGTAGTGGGAGGTGGTTGATGAGGAGGAGGAGGTGCAGTTGGGACAGTTACGAAAGCCGATCGTGTAGCATCATCAGCTAGAGGTCTAGCGGTCCCATCGCCACCTTTGCTCTTTTGGTTCATTTTTTGTTCTCCTTCTTTCTCGCTGTTCAAACAAACCAAAAGCACAGAAGCTTAGTTTACGTTGCCCTCCTCGACATCAAGAGCTTGGTTAGATGCATTGACTGTCAGTGTAGTGATTTCTATCGATTGTAGTGTTCGGTGAGAGAGTTTGTTTTGCGGATAACCTTGGGATGTCTCAGCGGACTGATGAACTGAGATTTTCTGGAGGGTTTTCAATAAAGAAACAAAGGTACACAAAATTTTTGATGGCTTTACGTGGATCGAAGCTGCACTATGAAAGTATGGTATTCTTGACCATCTGCTCCCATCTGCTACTGTTGCAGCAGTGACGTTAATGCGCGTGGTGTTTCAATTAACGATTTGTTCGCACCAGTGGAAAACGTCAACACGAAGAAATAACAGATGCCTCACCGTTTGGTTAAATATAATAGATGCATCAGCATCAAGAATAAAATTATCCAATGAAAGCTTGAATTTTTGACAGATGTCCAACAGTGTAACAAAAGAAGAATATACCATAAATAATTTGCAGTGACACAGCGTCCGAACATATTCTTCGCAGTCCTTCCAAAAACGGTGAATTATGAAGCCATGAGATGTCGTCCCAAATTGGGAGGACGATCCCGTTGTGAATTTTAACCAGTAATCCCTGAGTTTGCCTCTAAAGAAAGTGTATGATGCAGTAGAGGTTTGCACCTCGGCTTTAGCGATGGGCAACCGGTAAGGTATATGAAGCATGATATCAGAAGTAGATTACGCACCTCTACTTAAGTAACCCTTCCCTAACTTACCGCACAGATTGACTGGGCAAAATTTTTACCGTTGATTAAATAATGACGAGGGTTCAGGGTACAAGATTACGAACACTGCACTTCGTGATACAGTACATACTAGTAAGCTACTCCTATTTAAAGTAGGTGCACCACGCCTAATTAGTTCCTTCAAGAATGATTTTCAGTACGGTACACTTGAATGCATACCGGTAACCTTACGGTAAACTTACTCGTATGTGAAGAAAAAGAGAAAAAGGTAGAAGTCCAAATCCAACTTCCAGCACAAATGCTGAGGAGATACTAGTAGTACTAACTCCATGCTGGACAATAGGAGGGAGATGGATTTCCAAGAAATTCTAACGAAATACTATACAAACTAGTAGCTATTTATTGAAGAAAGCAAACAAATGAGATGGGTACAAGAAAAGTGATAATATCAACACACATTCTTCTAGAATCCACCCGAAAACCTGCCCTATACTACTAGTAATATGTGCTAGTAGCTTCATTCTGTTATGAAATTTAGAATGTTTTGAAACGACCAGTCAACGCTGTGATAGCAACTTTCATCATTGAAGCCGTGAACGTACCGCCGCGATTCCAACATCTAATGTAGTAGCACTTCACTCTAGATAATGACACCACCAGTATTTTGTATACAGCAACGAATCAGAAGTCGTATGAAGAAAGTATTCCGTGGTCGGAAGGTTTTCAGACAGAACTAACTGTTTTGTCCTACGACACTCATGGTTGCAAGAGAGTAATCACCATAGCTTAGTCATATTATGTTTTTCCCCCTATTTCCATGCAATTTTTATCAGTAATATAGTAACATTTTGCATTTGAAGGAACGCAAACCTCCAGCTATTGAATCCTCACCCTAGTCAGACGTAATCTATTCCGACTGCGCATAGATTCGTCCTGCCTTCCAAAAACTTGATTTTCAGCTTGTATTTCTCCTTCGTACCAATGTTGATCTCATCCCAAACTACAAGTGTCTCGTATATTTCCCAAGACTTCATATCGTTTCCTGATGACGAGACAGTTTTGGTAGATCTCAAAGAATATGAGTCGTTTTTTGTTGTATCTGATGAAGAGAGTTCAACGAGAATTTGTCGTGCTTCTTTACTTGCAACGCGGAGAGAAATGCTGACATGGGTTTGAGCGGTCAGCTTCCGAAACTCATAGATGACAGATTCGTTTTCTTCTGTAAATGCTACGTTGCAGTGCAAGTCAAACTGGGAAATTGCTTCCTTGCATATCAAATCATTGTTAATCTTTGCATCAACCGATGTATTCTCTCTGTATGGGCAGTCTCCCCTTCGCTCCTCCGTTGTGTCAACGTTTCCTGTGTCGGCATAATGCATAGCATCGTAGAAACCAGGAACCTGGATCTCATAATCTGAAGAAGAAGTGATAGCAACAGAACACAGGTTTATATTCCCTGTCATCGAAAGGATCTTTAGATCATATTGATCAACCTCCAAGTCAACAGATTCCCAGACCACATCGCTGAAATTCTGCCACCCACTGGCCGGTACATTGAACTTCTCGGATTGCTTGATCGTACTTCCGTCAGCACCCATCAAGACCATTTCGATGTCTCTCCTATCTCTTTTCGACGCTACACGGACTCGAATGTTGTAATTCTTCGAGGAGCCTGAAGGGATTACAAATCGGTAGACGAGGTATTCCCCTGGATCCCACCACCCTACATTGCATTGGGCACCATCTCGAAGGATGCAA
This sequence comes from Pseudo-nitzschia pungens, assembly GCA_037355855.1. Classification (NCBI taxonomy): domain Eukaryota; phylum Bacillariophyta; class Bacillariophyceae; order Bacillariales; family Bacillariaceae; genus Pseudo-nitzschia; species Pseudo-nitzschia pungens. Next base: position 3,867,235 of record CM074761.1, on the reverse strand, counting down.
GTACTATCTTCTGTGCGTTTTGCGTCTACACCATCACCTCGAATATTGCAGTCATTTCCATAAGATATTTCAGGTGTTTTCTCAAAGGCTCTGTGATAGTCCAGCGCAGTCCAAGTAATCGGGGGGGACAAAATAGAGCTTCCTACGGACTCGTCGTTGGATGGATCGGAGGGCGGGTCTGGAGTCGTATTTGGCGTTGGTACGGACTCGTCGTTGGATGGATCGGAGGGTGGGTCTGGAGTCGTATTTGGCGTTGAAGCGGGAGCAATCGTTGGTCTAGGTCTTGGGACGTCTCTCGTCTCAACAGAGATAGTGCAAAGATTTATATTACTATCCACAAATTCAACTCGTAATTGGTGAAGACCATCAGATAAGCCGGACAACTCCCATGTCACATCCTCGAATGCATTATAACCTTTGCCTGGTGCGAGCAATATATCGCTATCCATGTTTTCGTCCGGCAAAATTAATCGGAATTTCTTTTTCTTACCCGTAGCACTAGCGACTCGAGCCTTTACGACGATGCTTTCAACTGTTGAATCGGCGAGGAACCTATAAGTGACATACTCGCCACTTATAGTGAAGCCGATGAAGCAGTCCCTGTCACAGGTGGAGCTGTCATTTGTAACCTTCGAATCGACCGGTCCCATTCCACATTGCATATCTCCAGCATCGTTTCCGCTCGTAGTATCACCATAACCACAGAATTGATTGGCACCTGCCGTAAAGGGAAGTTCTTGAAAAATTTTGCAATTTTCAACGTCGTCGTCGTACACGTATCCTGAAGTCGGCGGAACAGAACAATCGTCACGCGGTGCCGATAATTCATAAAGAGGCATGCCGTCTCCCCTAACATCAAACCATCCCATCGACCCAAGATCACTATGAAGCATAACGTGGCAATGAACGACAAGGCGCTGACCAAAATCTGACGTGCGGAATCTAACTGTACATGGTCCCGCAGATATAGTATCGTAGAATTCTCCTTCCATGTATCCATTGCCACATCCATTCGGCGTCACCACTTGCATATGGTACAAATGAATGTGGAATGGATGCTGCCGAGTATCGGGTAGTTTCCATTCGTGCACTTCGTCAAACGCGAGTACACCGAGAGGGGCAGATGCATCCCATTCTTTGTCATTTATTGAATCGCGTTTGATCTTGATAGTGAGTCGATTTCTCTCTGGGACATTTACAGATTCCATACTCTGAATCGACGGAGGGCGTTTTGGCCGCCATTTCCCTAATTCCCTCCTCAGACTGGAAGAGTTATCCGACTTGACGTTAATGATCGCAGCAATGTTGTCACCGAACAGAATGTTTATAGCGGGCGAAGCGTTACAGCGTAACGCGAAATCTCCACGAGACGCACCCGTCATTTCGAACGAGTTGGTTGAGTCCTGATCGAAAGGAACAACTGAGTGCCAAACCCCATCGCTAGCGACCTTGTGAATCTCGCATCCTGCGGTAAAACGAAGGTGATTAGAAACACCCAACGAATCAACGGTCGAGACACGAAGCCTATACCATTTACCAGCAATGAGATTGAAGATCTCATATGACCTGCCGTTGCTCAACAGCTTGTTACCATCATCAAGCCTCAATATTTGAAGTAAAAGTTCATTAGATGCCCAATATGGAACGTCATCATTGTTATTTGTGTTGTCTTCAACGATGAGAAGACCAGCTGCTCCGCCATTCACTTGGACTTCAGACAACGAGTGGGCATGTGGATGATACCTATTGAGTATGCCACTACGTGAGTACGAGTCGAGATACAGTCATTGACCCAATGAAAACCGGACCTTTCTTACACAACATATCTTGTACTCACCAATATGTGCCTCCTGGATGATCCGACAGTAGGTCCCAAACTTTTTCCCCGAAAGATTTTTGACATAAATATAAAGTTAGCAACGGTGGTACACGTACTTTATAAATAAATGATTCCCAAATTTGGTGAAAAAAATTCGAAGAACAACTACAGAATCAAACTTACTGTAATCCATGCATAATCCTCCCCCACCCAAAATTCTAGTAACATCGTCACCGTCACCTGATCCCACGATGTGCAATCCGTGTGTATGAATGTTTGTTGGATCCAGAGCAAGATTCCTCAACGTCAATCGGTACGTCAAACCAGGCTGCAGTCGAAGCACGGGCGCCAAACCCATCTTCAATGGACCACATTGACCTTCTCCAATTTGGTATCCATATATTCCAGAATCCTCATCAAAACAAAATTCGAGCGTCCCACACCGATCGATATTACTGCTATTCTCATTCTCGTTGTCACATGCTGTATTCCAAGGAAAGGTCGGAAGAGTTGGAATTCCATAGTCAATGTCTGAAGATCTATCGTAGTCCTCATCAATATTAATTGTTACAGAAGTTTTTGATGCCTTTCCATTAACGTCACTCACTGTCAAGCTTGCGGAAAATCGACCGGGGGTCTTGTAAGTGTAGGAGGTAATACGATCATCATCCTCTTCGTCGTTTTCACCGAATTCCCAATTGAAGCTCAATTTATCGCCATCGGGGTCGCTGCTTTTGGATCCATCAAATCTTACAGTAACTCCTTTTTCATTTGATGAATAAAAAGTTTCGATGACGGCCGAGGGTTTCCGGTTGTTATCAACACTACTATCGTCATACGCCCCTTCATCCTGTTTTACATAAGTGAGCCGGTTGATTTTCCCCGAATCATACAGCAGGTGATAGAGAGAGGTTTGACCCTGTAGTTTTTTGCTATGCGGTCCAAAGCGCAACCGCAAAACAGAGTTGCCCTCGACATTCTTGACGATCGGCACCGCAATATATTTCGATTTTTGTGGATTGCAGGTTTTCCCTCTGCATTCGTTATCCTCATCAAATTTCAAGTGAAAGACACTCTGGGCTCGTAAGTCCGAATACAGATATTCATTATCGTATTTATTTGGCCAAATTCCATTTGGTACAAAAGCGCCTCCAACGCACGCCGCACCCTTACTTCCGTGCTGATAGAAATGGATTGGATCAACAAATTTTGAAGAATCAGTTTTGCCACACTTATCACTCTTCGTTTCGCCCATTTCACACGGTCCTTCTCGTTCTCTCCAACCGTAGTTCAGCTTTTTCGTAACCCGTTCCACCCACATTAATCTCCTCCCAATGCTCTCTACCAACATCACTGACATGGAATACTACGTTCCCAACTTTGGCGTTGGGATTCATCTCCAACGAAAATGGATTTCGAAGTCCCCGAGCGAAGATTTCCGTACAAACGCGTGATGTGCCATCCCCAGGATTAATTATGGTCTCACCGCATCGTTGCGATTTCTTTTCTCCGATGTAGGGATTGTCGGGAGGGATTGTTCCGTCATCATTGATGCGCAAGATTTTACCCAATAAGTTGTCAAGCTTGTTCGCGGGATCGAATCTTCTTGGGTACCCTGCGTCGCCCGTCGCTAAGTACAAACATCCATCCGAACCGAAGGCCATACCACCTCCATTATGCATTTTCCCTGGGAAACATAATTCATAAAAAGAAGGACGAAACGTTAAAAAAAAAGAAAATACTCTGGTCCCATTTCCATGTCCAGAAACGTGTCACAACTAAGCTATGTGGAAATTCAAGCTTGTTTCCGAAACGAAATGAAAGCAATTCGTGTCTTACCTGCATTGCCTAATTTCAACAAGACATCTTCATTTTGAAGCTTGTTCGATTCCGTCAATTGAAACCGTGACAGCTGACAGTATGGACCATCTTCATCTACGTCATTGAAATCTTCGGGAATCATGCAATTCCCGCCGCGGCCTTTGTGGACCCAGAATACGTACACAAAATCAAATTGTCCATTCCGTCCCGTTCCAAATTTGGGATGAACAGCAATCGACAACAAAGCCCGCTCTTGCTGGGTACAAGGATCGACATTGTGGATAACTTTCCTATCTCCCTCTATATCCCCGTCTTCAAAAACGTAAATGTCACCTTCCTTCCCTGCCACCAACACGCGCCCATCGGGTGTCCAAGCTAAATCAATAACGCGGCGAATATTTTTCGCAATTCCTTCTTCCAATTCGAAAAAACCTCCATCGGCGCTCCCATCAATGACAACATCACCACAGAAGCCTTGCTGGATCCCAACGCACAGTAACAGCAAAACTGCTGACAAGAACATAGTGCTTGAAAAAACTAAGAGAGAAAGAATCCTCCGGAAGTGATCGGACCTTTAAGCTTGAACAAGCAATGGATCCTATTCGATAGGATTGCTATGAAAGGTTGCTCGTTACTCAATTTGGTTTGAGTAAAACAGTGAACTTTAATGCGAGGTGGGGGAGAACTACTTGTTCAATCCGTAAAAACCATCCTATATCCCTCATTCTCGGCTGGGATTGAGTCATTCTTCGTCGTCTGCAGCCGACGCGTGCTGTCTCGTTGTTGCGTTTCCTTCGTCTGATCACCAATTGCGTTGGAATCGGACTTGGGATACGTTTTGCTTCATATATACTTCAATCGTATGGTAAGGCAGACATTTGACGGCCTTTTGCGAAAATTGATTCATTCTTATTAGGCACGACCGACACGACATTGGGTGTAGGTGTGTAGAGTCAGAGCATCAAATGCTGCCCTTAGTCAATCGAATCAAACTTCAATGTGGTTCCATGCGGGAATGTTTCTTTCCTGATCACAAGTTCTGTCTAGAGAGGTCAATAATCATTTTCAAACGGAGAGAAATTCTCTTCAGCCGTTGAGCCTCTCTTTGTCTCCTCTTCATATTGAGATGAATGCGGGATCCGTGAGCAAGAACAAATGCCTCCTTTTTTCTTCGCTCGTTGGCGTCTTCCGGTGTATCATCTCCGAATTTGTCATGGAGCCTGAGTGAATCCAATGATTGACGTTTCTGTACGTGACCATCACAGTAATGATTTGCTTTGGTCAAATTTTACTCCCGCGCCTACATGCTTTTTTGAATTTTTGAACATTCTACAAGGCGGAGGGTGAAGTCGTTTCTACCACATCGTTGCGCTCTTGGGTTGATAGTGGAAGGTTCCAGAATCCAAACGTAACTTGTGTACAAATAATTGTAGGGAAATGATTAATACTTTACGGTTAGTCCGAAGAGGGTTAAATAATGGTACACGTCATACCATACATACTTAGAAATTAATTCCATTCCATTCCATTCTCATCTCATCTCATCTCATCTCATCTCTCGGATCTCTGTTCGGGGCAACGTGCATCGTGCATGAGACACGAGGAAAGTAAGAAATCACGAACCTTTTGAACCCATCACTATTATCTGTAATCTTTAGTTTTCTTTCAGTAGTAATAAAAGTCTAATCTTCAACTATCTGAGTTTCGCCTTCTGTCCAACCATTCCACCGTACCGATTGCGGGTTCTTTGCAGCTGGGTCCTCTCTCCGCTGCCTTCCTACTCCTTGCATCTACAGTGACGTTGTGGTTACAATTACAATTCGAACCGATAAGGACAATGATTTGGTAGAACAACAATACCTCCTGTATGCAGGTGAGCTGCAAGAAGCTAACTAATATTCATATACAAAAAGTGCGGTGTAGGCATTGACAAGTCTTAAATGCAACATTGATAAAGAAACAGGAGTGATAGCTTCAGTCCTTTCGGATTTGTTCACTCGAAACAGAATGCACCAACAGAGTGCGAAAGGGATGAACGGATGCGTGATTGTCGCAGTGGTCGTCTTTTTGTTCTTTACCAGGAGATAGGAATTAATCGATGAAAGATTTGATAATGTCGTAAGCAATCCGGTGGATAGATAGCTCGTGTTCCCCACCGGTAGGATGCAAACTCCTTTCCTCGAATTTTCTACAATCTTCTCGGCACTACTCTGACTTTCTTTATCCCAACCACCACGGAGTACTAGTCTAAACTGCCATGATTACGAACATTCCTGTTGTGACCACTTGGGACGCGCCCGACGCCAGGGTGTCACCTGTATGAACGACAGACAACGCTATTTCGGGCGCATGGTAGGTATCCTCACGTATCCGTATTTGCGATGAATGGTCAATGGTTTCTATTGCACCTTGTCGATTGCGTTTTCCGTCAACCGCAGTGGGTTATTTGGATACAGTAGATTCGATTGACACAAGAAGGGAAGTTTTGCCCATGACACTGGCGCTTGACCGACACATTATCTATGTTACAATTCTCTCTATGAAACTGTGTGCTATATTGGTTATCGATGGTACCGTATACCAAAAACTTGGTGGCCAGGAAAAAAGGGGACGTGTTTCTAACGTTTGCTTGCAGCCGCATTTCGTGCTCTTTCAGCCGAAAGAACTTCTCCGCTTTGCATGGTGCTCTGCGATCATGTTCGCAATACTTCCGCAAATATCGATCCGAAGAAAATATAGATTATCACCCTCCAGCTCGGATACAATACAAAACCTCCATTCCATGGGTGCGCACTTTCGTTCTTTCCACACCACCAGTAGTATTTCCTTACGCCTTTACACCACCCGCAACCGCCGGACTATGGAGAGAAACCTCCAAGAAACCCATTTCTTGTAGTTGTCTATCGCTGTGGCCTTGGTTTCTGAGTTCTGTGACTTGCAGTCGCTCCGATGCCACCGACTGTTCGTATGATTGTGTTGCGATCGCGGTTTTTCGAGTCGAACGAACGAATGAACGAACGGAAACAAAAAAATTCAAAACAACCAGAGCCAAGGGTCAGAATGCGATTAGACGTCTCGACGCTGCCAAGAATTGTCATCCGCAAAGAGTTTTTGTCGAAAATAGCAACCAAGCAAAGCGGTCGTCGACGGTGATGAACTCGGTCGCCGAGGACGATGCACCCGATCGATTGCCCGAAATCCCGAGCCACACACACTGCCGTACCGCGTTGCAACGAACGCCCAACGCGGTCTGCCACCGATATCAGCAGACAGACGCGAGACCCAACACGACCACGACACGTATTACGAAGTATTATTATTTATTACCCACCGTGATTTCCCGATTTATCTCGAAAATCAATGGCAACAACACGACCATCGATGTGGAAGCCAGAATCAATCCCACGGTTCCGCCCTTTTGTGCCAACCAGTACGACCATTCCCTCGAAATTTGGAACCCCTGCTGAAACGAGTCCGCGGCGCGGGTGAGAAATCCCTTGATGCCACCGCCCGTCGCCTTGCTTGTTCGTGCCATGGTCGTCGTCCGATCGATGTATACGTATACTATTTACGCACAGATGTTTGAGGAGGTTTGCGATTCGATGATGTCGGTCGAAGACTTCGATGCCATGAAGGTATTTGCTTCTTGCGCTGTACGGTACGGTATGAGACGAGGCACAAAGCAAAACCAAGGAAAGGATTGACCGAACGAGTTGAGTGAGTCGACCTGCGACTTCCGAGAGTTAATCTTCAGACCTTACTCGATGATCGACAGAACAGAAAAAAGCTTGTGTCCGTCGAATGAAAGCCGACGGCCAAAGTGTATTTATCGTCTGTCCAGCATCCGTAATCATGTCTTTTTTCCTCACGTATTAGTATATAAATATATTAGTATATCTATACCATATGTATATATATGTAACTCTATCTATGTACGTACCTTATTTATCTGTTGTAGTACTATCGTAACTCTTTTTTATTCATTAGATCGATCTGTACATCCGGGTTTTTTGACCACTTATACATCCGGGTTTTTTGAACAGTTATACATCCGGGTTTTTTGAACACTTATATTCGGATCTTTTCGACACTATACATCCGGGCTTTTTGACCACATACATCCGGATTTTTTTGAACAGTTATACATCCGGGTTTGTTTGACACTTATACTTATACATCCGGGTTTGTTTGATACTTATACTTATACATCCGGGTTTGTTTGACACTTATACTTATACATCCGGGTTTGTTTGACACTTATACTTATACATCCGGGTTTGTTTGACACTTATACTTATACATCCGGGTTTGTTTGACACTTATACTTATACATCCGGGTTTGTTTGACACTCATACTTATACATCCGGGTGTTTTTGACACTTGTACATCCGGATTTTTTGAACAGTTATACATCCGGGTTTTTTTGACACTTATACATCCGGATTTGACATCGTTCGGTCGATCTGTACTGTATATCCGGGTCTTGAATGTATGTTTGTATGTAATATCCGTACGTACGGTACGCGTACATACGGTAAACTCATTAATTTTCCTGCGCCTCCGAAGCCGCACGTATGTACCGGTAAGGCCTGTACATACGTGTAAGATTACGACAAATTCTTCGTTCCCGAACGCGTACACGGGTAAGAGTATGGAATGAGAACAATTTACCAGACGCGATCTTCTGTTTCCGATGATGCCTCATGCCAGATGCCACCGAACGCGAACCGCACATTGCACACCGCGATCGCAATGGAAGAGATCGTTTCGAAATCAACTCCGCGAGTTCAGGAACGAGACAGCGGATAGCAACGTTGTGCATTGGTAGATTTCCCCGGGCTAGCAGCGGACTCAAGGAACTGCTCGCAAGACAACAAAACAATCAACGCCCGCCGCAGGCTGCGGATGATGTATTCCGTGTAGTAAGGTTAGTACGGTAAGGTTACGCGAGCGCCGGAACGACGTGCGTGATTTCCGAGTTTGCGTTCGGAACGTCACGCACAATTCCCATTCCTACCGGTAGCAATGGTGTTGTCCTCAAAGATCGGAAGAATCCTTCTCGGTCACGATGCTCGAAGGGCATCGCTCTGTTCTCCGATCGGCCGCAGGCGACGTTTTTCCGTGAAAGAACTCGCTTGGTGCGCTCCCAAGGATTCTCCGACCTCTCGCAGGCCTCGTCGCAACCCCCATCCGCAGCCGCAGCCGCAACCGCAACCGGGGGTGCCTTCCGACGGAACGGCGCGAGCGCGAGCACAGGAACAGGCACGGGCACTGGCACTAGCACACCCCCATTCCGAAAGAACGGCAGAAGCGGCGGCGACCCGGAATCACACCCCCATCGGCGAGTTTGGCATCGTGGCCGCCATGTGCGCGCCCTCGAGCGGTCGCAAGACCACGGTCGGGAGCGGCAGCGTGAGTGGCATCATCGGGGTGAACGGAAAATTGCCCTGGGAGTATCTCCCGACCGACCGGAAGATTTTCGAGCGCCTGACGAGGGATCGGATCCTGATTGTCGGGCGGCGCACCCTGTTCGATGAGCGAAGACGGCGGTCTGGACCACGTGCGCCATGCAAGGCACTGCATCGTGGTGTCGAACTCGATTTCGAGTCTGGACGGTTATGAAAGTGGCAATGGCAATGGCAATGGCAATGGAAATGCCGATTCGGGATTGGCAGCCGAGCAAGCCGGAGAAAGGGGATCTCTGGAGGACCACCTCCAACTCGCCCGGTCGCTCGACGAGGCCCTGGATCTGGCCCGGGTCCTCGCGGAAAAAGGTGTCGGATCGAAACGGGTCGAGGTCGAAGGGAATGCCGAGGACCACCCCGCTGACGCCACACCAGAAACCCGTGGCACCGGCAACAACACCGACACCGACACCGACAATAGCAACAACACCAACGACACGACCCCCAACGATCCCTCCGACATCCGATCGATCGTTCCCACCCCCCTCGAGCAACGCCGATTCGATTCCCTGCTGGGTTGCGGGAGGGGAACGCCTGTACGAGGAGGCCCTGAAGCACCACTTCGGCCGCCGAGCTCCACCTCTCGGTGGTGGACCTGGAGATCGATCTCGGCGCTCCCTCCGTCCGAGAGGTCGCCAGGTTCCCGGCCAAGTATCGATGGGATCACAACTACCGAGAGGCAGCTTCGACGGCTCTGCCGCGTTTTTCGACTCCGAGAGGGGATGGGGATGAGGATGGCGATGGCGATGGCGATGCGACGAAAGGGAGAACGCCCGAGCCGGGGTTCGTCTACCACGTGTACAAGAGGATTGTTCGAAATCGTTCGTGAGCGGAACGAAGGAAGGAATTAAGGAATCGAACGACGGCTCCTCTCGCCACCGCCTGTCGCCGGAACGATTCATTGATTCATTCATTGATTGATTCATTGATTGATTCATTGATTCATTCATTGATTCATTCATTGATTGATTCATCCATTCATTCATTCGGCAAGGGAAGGCACCGAGTTGCGCTGCCCGACGAGTTCTCGACTGGAGTCTTCTCTCTTGCGGAGGGAATTCCGCCAACGGCCCCGTGTCGAAATCGCGCGCGGCAAATGCAAATCCTCGCTCGTCGCGTCGCGTCGCGTCGCGTTTGCTGTTGCTGTTGCTGTTGCTGTTGCTGTCGTTCGTCGTCTCGGATCGCGAGGGTAGGGTTTCCGGCGAGCGCCGCCCCCGCTCTTTGCCCGCGGTCCTCCGCCTCGGGAAATAAATCGATCGAAATCGAAATCGATCCATCCCATCCCATCCTCGCTTGCTCGCACCGGCGTTTGGTTCGCGACGCCGCGGCGGATCGGATCGGACGACCGTCCGCGGCGCGCGGCAATTGCCGGCGGGCGTCCTTGTTGTTCTTGTTGCTGCTGATTTCCTACCGCGAGAAGAAGCAAGTTACTCCGCGCACCCGGTGGTGATAGAACTGCTGTACTACTAGCTACTACTACTAATATGAGGCGGAAGCATCATCATGTATTGTTGGTGTAAAACTCTTGATTGGCATGGAATTTGTTTTTTTTTTTTTTTTTTTTTTTTTTTTTTTTTTTTTTTTTTTTCTTTTTTTTTTTTTTTTTTTTTAATTTTTTTTTCTTTTTTTTTTTTTTTTTTTTTTTTTTTTTTTTTTTTTTTCAGTAATTCTCTCAAGTCACTCAATCTCATGCATACGTCACTAGAATAGTATCATATGCATCTCGTACATTCTGGTGTACTACAAGTAGCTCTACTCGTACTGCTGGTGGTACTTCACTCTTGCTTCTTGTGGTAAGTAAGTATCATTGTTGTACCGGTAGGAAGTAAGTTATCTTCCACTTCTAAGATTACTTCGTACTTCTATTTTGATTCTACTTGCTGTAGATATTGGAAGTACCGTACGGTATGTATTTGACATACAAGAAGTATGTTTCTGCTGTAACTTACGGTAATCTTACGGTAAGATTATTTATTGATGATTCTCGAGACACGATCCCGATTGCCGAACGAATGATGTCGTCTTCTTTGCGTTCCTCGCTCTCGTCTCTTCTGTCTCGTCTCTCGTTCCACCGAAACCGAAAACATTCCGTAACAGTCGTCATTCGACATTGCCTGTAAGATTACCCGTACCCCTGGTAACTACAAGTAAACGGTACCTTACGGATCCTTCTTGCGGAAATTCCACGGAATGCCGAAATCCACGAGGGCTCCATAAGATTACTCAATAAGGCTACTCCATCCTCCATCCTCCATCCTCCATCTACAATACACACAACATACAACACAACATACAACACAACATACAACAACACGCATCATTGCATTCCCCGTTTGATCACCGCAAACTCCGCAACCAACAGCGCAGGGTGTCCTCCGTTCGATAGCGTAGCACTTCTAGTAGCAACATGGACGGCAACCTCGACGACGACCTCCCCGACCCTGACGAGGGCCTGGTGTTGTTTCCCGAAGACGACGGCCCGGATTACTCCTCTTCCGCTGCTGCTGGGAGTGGCAGTGCCAATACCAGCGCCAATGCCAATGCCAGCGCCCGCGGTTCCCCCGACGTTTCCAAGCCCAAACGAGGTCTTTCCAAAACGAATCCCGGAGAACCCGAGCACATTCTCGGAACCATCGTTGCCCGCGTGGTGGCCGCCAGGGGGTTGCGCAATCCCTACAAGAATGGCAGCGGTGGCGATGGCGGATTCTTTCGCGGCTCCTCTTCCTCCTCCTCGGCGCAAGGGACGAATCCCTACGCGTCCATCAAGTTCGGAAAGACCACGCAGAGAACCTCCGGTCTCTATTCCACGACGGACCCGATATGGCCGAGGGACGAGGTCTTTTTCATGGACGTTGCGCTTCCCGCATCGAAGCTGACGCACGCCGATGTAGATAGAAATACAGATAGAAATACAAATACAGATGATAGATACAGATGATGATTCCGATACAGATCATGCTCCCCGAGAGGGGAACGATTCGCTCCTGGAGGATCCCTTTGCTCGGTACCAGCCACCCGACAACACGACCCTGACGGTAGCCATTTTCCACTCGGAACCCTCGAGCGCGAGCGGCCAAGGCGGCAAGAAAAAGCTCTGCTCCAGCGACGGGACCGTGTCGGGAGATTCCGACGACGTTTTCTTGGGCGTGGCCTCGATCGATCTGACCGAAATGCTCACGGGAAAGGTGGACGACTTTGACGAGTGGATACCCCTGCACGGAACCGCCAGCGACGCCGGGGCCGGGGCTTTCGCTTCGAGCGACAGCAATTACAATTACAATTATAACAATAACAACAACTCTAACAACCGGCGATCGTCCTCCTTCGACCACCGCCGCTCGATGCGCAAGAACGGCGGCGGCGGCACCGGCATCGGCCGCGAGCGGGCCGCCGTCCGCGTCGTCTGCGAGTACGAACCGAGCTGTCCCGGGCCCAACCCCGGGGACACCTGCGGGTTCACGAGGTTCTGTCACCCCCGGGACCTCTATCCATTGGAACCGGCCCGGTCCTACCAGGTGCGAGCCGTCCTGGACCACGGGTGCGTCGTCGTTTTGCGCCATTCGAGCCCCGAGGGCTGGGTCCAGTCGGTCCGCGTCCACAAGCGAGCGCTGGTCCTCCTGGAGCGGAAGGTTTCCGCCCTGGAGCTCGCCGGCGAGGAGCTCCGGTCCGTGGGGGAGCGACTGGCGGCGTCCCCGCTGGCGGAAGCGGTGGCGGAAACCGCCTCGAGGATCGCCGAGGACGGCCTGGTGGGGGTCGCGGGGGGCCTCTTGAGGGGTGGCGCCCTCCTGGCGGACCGGTGGTTCCTCCGGGGGGGCTTTAACCTGGAGACGGTCCTGGGGGACCTCCGGGACGTGACCAATCTCGACGGCCGGCGGAACCGGGAGGCGCCCGGACAAACCCTGGACATTGACGCGGACGAGAGCGACGTGGAGAGCGACGACAACGACGGGGTTTTGGGAATTGACGACGACGAATACGAATACGAATACGAATACGAATACGACGACGACGAGGAAGAAACGGGCCGGGCCCTGCCCAACATGCCCCCGTGTCCGATTACGGGGGAACCCATGGTGCGTTTGTTTTGTTTTTTTATTTATTTTGTTTTATGGAATGGCGGCTGCGACTCGTTGCTGTTGTTGTTGTTGTTGTTGTTGTTGTTGGGAGACTATCGGATGGGTTGGTGATCGAATGGGATTGTCGCGTTCTTCTCACGACTGACTCGTCTTTGCGTGTTTCACTCTCTCTCTCTCTCTCTCTGTCTTTCGAATGCTCGGTCGTTTCCTCGTTCCCTCACTATCCCCGCCCCACCACCACCACCACCACCACCACCGCCACTCGATTAAAAAAAAACAGATCCATCCCGTCGTCGCTGCCGATGGTCACACCTACGAGCGGAGAGCCATCGCTCGATGGCTCAAGAACAGCGACAAGAGTCCACTGACCGGTTCGGTCCTGGCGCACACGCAGCTGGTTCCGAATTACGGATTGCTTTCCAGCATCGAAGAGGCCGCGGCCCGACTGGAAAACGAATCGAGCGCGAAGGCGAACGATTCCGCTTCGAATTCTGCGTCTGCTATGAATTCGGTTGCTTCTTCCGCGGACCCGGTCGACGAACGAAAACCCCCGCCCACCCCCAATGCGAATGCGTAAGGGAGGAAGGATGCTGCTTTGTTCCCGCAAGCCAAACGGGAGCTCTCCTTTCGGATGTTGGAACGGATTGGCATTGGTATTGGTATTGGTATTGGTATCGGTATTGCTGCTGGTTTTGCTGTTGGGTGTCATCGCGATCCAAACTGCAGCGGCAGCCGCGATTATTGGAAGCAACACCAATGGAATCTTGTAGCAACTAACTAACTGTCGAACTACTTTATATATATATTTATTTGTTACCGAATAAATACAGTAGGTTGCTCTTCGCGATTGTTCCGCGAAAATCTCTCTCAGGGTCTTCTGGCGCTCCGCTCGTTGGGTTTTGGCCCCGGCTTGCCGTGTATTACTGTTGGGTGTCATCGCGATCCAAACTGCAACGGTAGCTGCGATTATTGCAATCAACAACAATGGAATATTGTAGTAACTAACTGCCGAACCAGTAACAATCATTATAATAGTTATAATAAATGGCACATGTATATCATATACTTCGTATTTATTACCGAATGGGTTGCTCTTCATGATTTTCCGCCAAAATCTCTCTCAGGGTCTTCCAGCGCTCCGCTCGTTGGGTTTTGGCCCCGGCTTTCCGCGGATCCGATTCGCAGTCGCGTTCGCCGTCGCGTTCAACTTCGCCGTCGCGTTCCGATCCGGATCCCGACGATCCGGAATCGCGAGCGACGGCGTTTCGTTGCTTCAGGGTCCACCGGTGGAGTTCTTTCTCGTGCGGGGGGACGTTGGCGTGGCCGTGCCTCTCGCGAAAGGACACGAGCTCCCGGTACAAACGGTCCCACCGGGCGAGTTCGGCCGTCCACGGAAAGCCGATGCCCTCGAGGAGCCGGACCCGGTTGCCCGGCAGCTTGTTCGCGTTGTAGAGGTACCGCGTGTGGCGGACCCAGGCGTTCAGCTCCTTGTTGTCTCCGGGGCCCGCCGTCGGCACGCAAAAGTGACCAAATTCGTTTTGGAACGCGCGGAGCTTGTCGAACTGCCCGGCCCAGTTCTCGTCGTGGATCGAGAGCTCGAGGGTCACGCTCACGAGTCGCTTGATCCGGTCCTCCGTTTCCACCCTCGTCGGGGACGGGTCCTCCCACTCGAACCCGATGGTCGACAATTTCTGGACGTTTTCCTTGGTCAGGAGCGATCCGATGGCGTCCGACCCGGTTTCGCGATCGATGGTGGTGCCGGTGGTGGTGCTGCTGTTGCCGCTGCCGCCGCCGCCGTCTCCGAGCCGCAGGCGTTTCCGGTAGCTCCTCCGCTGCCGATCCACCCAATTCCAGAGCGGCCCCATGCTCTTGGGAACCCGGGTGTGGTTGTGCGTTCGATAAAAGGCACGGAGCTGTTGGTAATACTCGTCCCACGACTCGGCCTCGGGGTCCCACGAAAAGCCAATGGCGTTGAGGGCGTCCGTGCGGTCGGCGGCCAACGCGTTTCCGTGGTGGAGCCTCCGCTGGCGGGCGACCCACTGTCCCAAATAGTTTGGAGTCTTCTTCTTCTCCTCCTCCTTTTTCTTGTGGTGGTGGTTGTGGTGGTTGCCGCTGTCGTTGTTTGTGTTTTTGGTTTGGTCGTCCACCAGCGGCACCATGGTGTTCCCGTGTTCTCGGTGGTACGCGCACAACTTTTCATAATTGTCCCACCACCTCGCATCGTTGGGGTCAAAGACAAAGTCGATTTCTCGCAACAGGTTCTCTCGTTCGCTCGGCAGGGTGCCCTTTCTTTGGGCTTTTCGCTGCTGATCCATCCACGACCACAAATGGGGATCGTCTTGTTCCCTGACTCTCGACGAGAAATCTCCGCCTCGGTTCGTTCGGTAGAGTCGCTCCAGTTTGTTGAAACAGCGCTGCCAGTTTGCCTCGCGACACGACCACACGAAACCGATCGATTCCAGGGTTATGATTCTCGCGGCGAGCGAATCGTCGATTTTGCCCTTCCCGGATCTCGAGACGGACGCTCGGTACTGTTTTCTCTGCCGGACCACCCACTCGGCAACCTCCGCCGGCACCCCGAGATTCGATCGCTCCTCCCGAGCAATCTTGGTGTTTCCGGTGGGCACGTGGCAATCTCCGCGGGCGGCCTTGTACTTCATGAGATACTCGATCATGGCCCTGTCTTCCCGACCGAGTTTGCTCCGCAGCTCCCCGACCAAATCCGAATCCGAATTCGAATCCTTCGACGGTGCTTCGGGGATTGCATCCAGGGACGTCGAAAGGTTGCGACGCACGATGGTATCTCCGGACTGCACACAACGACCATGGCCACGGCCACGGCAGCGAGGAACCCCAAACCGACCGCCGCAACGTTGTCGCCTCGCAGCAACTGCGGACGACGACGACAATGACGATAAATAACCTCCGAGAGCGAGTGCTTTTCTGTCTGTTTTGGAGTCCGTTTCCATCGTTGTCAATGTCAATGTCAATGTCGATGTCGATGTCGATGTCGATGGCGACAACGGTGCTTCGATCGAGTTCATGCGAGCACCCCCGAACGCGGGTCGCCGGTGGAGAAAGAACTCTTCCCTCACGGCTTGCCACCGACTCGCCCTCGCACCCCCGGTCGCCCTCGCCCTCGCCCTCACACCCCCAGTCGCACTCGCACTCCCAGCGCAACCCCACCCCCGAATTCCGGTTGCCGGCAGCAGCGTCGGCACGAAACGAATGAACGCCATGAGACCCCGATCGATGATCGTTTGCCGTGGGTTTGGTGTTGTCCCGACGAGATCGCGAACTCTTCAACTTTGAAGCCACAAACAAAAAATCGAGTTGTACGTTGTTCCAACTTGGCTTTGGGCTCCGTGATGTGCACTAAGCGATGGTGGTATGTGGGTATGGTGGAGTGAAACGTGACTGAACGAGTCAATCGTTCCATGCTTCCTTCCTTCCTTCCATTCCAACCACGAAAGTTGGGAGCCTTGGCGCCAAAATTGACCATTTTGATGAGAGCATGTTCCGTAATTATTTTCGCACATTCGTACAAGTAATCTTACCTGTCCCTCGGGCGTTACCAGTAAGGTTACCTACCGGTACCGTACAAACAACCTTACTTGTCCTTGTACTCCTACTCGTACGGTACGAGTAAGATCTTACTTATGAATTAGTCTTATTATTCGGAATCGTAACCCAACCTCATACCGTAACCTTACCACCGAATCGATTGGTGAGTTTTTCGGTTTGCAGCGTTTCCAGTTTCCACCGTCTTCGATTTCCGATTCCAACAAGGCGCCGGTAATCTAACCGCTTTGCTGCATCCTACAGTCTACAACCTAGAATACCTTTCGGTGCGCTCGTTCTATTGCCAAGAGTCCTACTTCCCGGCTGCCGACCAACTCCACCGCCGGTCAGCAGTTCAAACTACCCTAGAAGCCCAACGAGTTCACGGTCGAGGCTCCAATTCCATTCCATTCTATTCTATTCTATTCTATTCTATTCTATTCAATCCGATCCAAATCGAAAGCAAACCCACTTACAATGCAGAACTACGACAGCAACGACGACGTCGGAGGAAGGGCGAAACAGGCACTGACGACGACGACGACGACGGCAACAACGACGACAATGAGCGCAACCGCCAGGGCCGAAGCGCTGCGGGAACGCTACAAGGTTCCCAAGTGCAACCTGCCCCCGCCTTCGGAAATGGCGGCCATCGAAACCTTTGTCGTCAACGCCGTCCGGTCGCAGGAACCCAGGAATCATCCCCCTACTGGTGGTGGTGGCGGTGGTCTCCCCGATCCGTCCCACGGAGAAGCCTACCGAGCGATACTCTCCGCCCTCAAGCGACCGAGCGATCCCCCCATGATCTGCAAGGTCCTGCTGGCGCTGCGGACCGCCGGGCACGGATCCATTCTCAACCTGTTGGCGCTGCGGGACAACCACGCGCAGCTCCTGCACCTGGTCGATCCGCTTCGTCTCGACGATTCCGATTCCCCAGGCATGGGACGAGGCGGCAATGGCAACAGCAACATCAACATCATCGTCATCAATGGCGGACACGACGAATCGGTTGCAAGAGGTCTACAGGGACTATTCGCTCTGCGACGCCCACTTCAACCTGCTTTTGGCGATCGTGAGCGCCAAATCGACGCACGTGGTGCCCGTGCTGACCGCCGTCTGGAAACTACTGACCAACTACGGTCCGCTGGCGGACGAGGGAGTGTAAGTGTAGCAGCAACAAGCGCAGCGCTGCCATCCGAGAGAGGAGCGAACGAATCTCCGCAAACGAAATGGACGCAGCGAACGAAACAACAATCGTCCAACGCAGAAATAATAGTATTGCGAATGAACGGACCGCCCCCACTTCGGATTTGGTATTTGGAACGTGAAATGGTCCGGACGAAAGAAACAAACTCTCGCTCTCGCATTGCGTGTCCGGTGCGTGTACTCACACTTATTTTTTTCATTGCTGCGACCGACTCGCGTGCGTGCGTTTGTGCGTGTGTTCGTGTGTTGTTCTTGTTCTTGGCAGAATTCATCGGATCCACTCCCTGATATTCAACGTGCTGAGACTGGTTCCCAAAGCGGAATCGGATCTGTATCCGATCATCGCGTCGAAGTTTCCCTTTTGGGCCCACGACAAGGAAAACATGGTGTGGTACGCGAAGCAGTCGTTCCGGGTGCTGGAGTATCTGCCATCGATCCGACAGCGGCTGTTCGAATTGCTGATCGATAAGTGCGTCGACATCGACGTCAATATTTTCATAAAGGACAACGGGGACGTCGAAATCGACGAGGCGGAGGCCGCGAGGGGAGATGGCGGCGAAGCAAACAACAACGAAGAGGAAGAAGAAAAGGTCAATCCCTCCGATCACCCAAACGCAATGGTGCGGCCCAAAACGAGCGTCGACGTCGACGTTCTGTCGGACAAGCTCGATGCGCTCCTGGAATTGCTCTTCGACCAGATCCGGCTGGGGTGCCAGACCGGCGTCTCCGACACCCAACAAGTATACCACGAACTGGTGCGGATATTCGAGAGCACGATCCTGACCACGCACAAATCCAAGTTTGTGCAATTCTGCATCTTCCTTCCGTGCGGCCTGGAGGCGCAGATTGCCAAGCCCAGCGCCTATCTCCAGGACGTTGGGGAGCCACCCAGCGGGTCGCCCATTACCGTGCTGGCAGCCAATCACCAAAACCACCATCACAACAACGGCAATTGCAACGGCAATTGCAACGGCACCGGTACCGGCAACGAAGGCCCGGACCACGAGGAGGAAGCCATCCTGTACCGCGAGTTTGTCTCCAAGCTGCTGCAGATTCTCGTCGATCCCTACCGGGCCACCACCACCCGGCAGAGCAGCGCGTGCTACCTGGCATCCTTTGTCAGCCGGGCGGCCTTTGTCGGCATCGACACGGTGTGCGAATCCGTTTCGGCCCTGCTGACCTGGGCGGAGGCCTACATTCGATCGCTGGGGGCGCACAAGGTTCGGGCCTCCGACGCCCGGCAGCAGAGCGAATACCACGCCCTCTTCTACACGGTGTGCCAGGCCGCCTTTTACGTCATGAGCTTTCGCGGCAACGAGGCGGTGGAGTACTACCGAAACGCCGTTGCGCACGAGGCCGCCGCCACCACCACCGCGAACGGACTCGACAACGACGACCCCGCCAATCCTCGCCATCGCAATGACAACGACGACCGCGACGACGACGGCGAGCCGCAGTTTCCCGATCTGGCCTGCATCAACCTCGAGAGCAAGCGGTGGACGGCCCTGTGCGGGCACGCCCTCCAACCCCTCCGATTCTGCCTCGAGAGCGTCCGGAGCGAATTCTTGCACGTGGCCCATTTCTACGGCCTCGTCGAGGAAGCCGTCCTCCACAAGCTGGTGGCCGACGCCAAGCGCCTCTCCACGGGCCGGGTCAACAAGAAGGCGGCCTCGACCATCCGAACGGCGGCGACGCTCGAGCGCCGCCGGCAGACGGGCGGCGTCGGGGGGCTGGGACGGGGATCCAACCCGCTCCGGTCGTTTTTTCCCTTCGACCCGCTGCTTGCTCCGGCGGTCCCACGAATTCATCGAGCCGCTCTACAAGTACTGGGGGGGCCCCGTCGAGGAGGAGGACGTGCTGGTGATCGATGAGATACAACGGGACGGCGATCCGACCTTTGACATGGACGACGAGTCCGGCGAGGAGACCGATGACGACGACGAAGATGACGACGATTCGGAAGACGAAGACAACGGCGAGAACGAGGACGACGATGACGACACGAGCTACGGCAAACCCAGCGATTTGTTGACACCCGATGCCTACAGAATCAAACTGCTGCAAAAGAAGGCCTGGACCGAAACGCTGAAGCGACCGAGGTCGTACAGCATGGAGAACGGTAGCTGGTGAATCTTGCGGAGACCACCCGGGATGTAGAAAGAAAAATACTCATGGAGATGACGACGACGATTCGGACGACGAAGACAACGGCGAGAAGGAGGACGACGATGACGACACGAGCCGAAACGGAGAAGCGGAGCACTACGATACACCCAGCGATTTGTTGACACCCGATGCCTACAGAATCAAACTGCTGCAAAAGAAGGCCTGGACCGAAACGCTGAAGCGACCGAGGTCGTACAGCACGGAGAACGGTAGCTGGTGAATCCTGCGGAGTGCACCCTTTATGCCGCAAAAAGAAAAACTCATAGAGATGACCTTTTGTGAAAAAAAATTCAAAGTGCTTGGTTCTAGAGTGTAATAACATTACTTCACTACCTGGCTGTCTCGTTTTCGTTCGAATTACTACGCGTAGCTGCTTGTCACGTTTTATCTTTCGAGCGAAAGAAACTTGCGACACACCGCGCTCCGGCTTCACTTTCCCGGCCACCCGATGGACCGTTTGCGGGGACCATGAAAAACGACTAATTTACGGAGGTGGAATCGACGCCTTTTTCAGGAAAATATCGTACACGAGAGTCGCTCCCGGCTTCACCAGGCATTCGCCGTTTTCTAAGCAGATTCCTTTTTCCCCGAAGGCCAATTCCGGAGGAATGATCGCCTGGACCTTTTGTCCGACCTTCATTTCCGAAACCATGGAGTTGATGCCCTGGTTGACGGCCGAACTTCGGAGCGGAAAGTTTGTCGCGATCGCGAACGCGACGACACCAAGGGTCAGATGATGCATCCAAGCAAGCAAGCAAAAGGTGAACGGTCGACAGACCCCGGCTCGGACGAATGCGCACGCGGCGAATCATCCATCCATCCAAATAACTAATAGAAAACGATTATTCGATCGATCTCACCTTCCCAATTTGAACAGGAGCGCGTTCTTCTTCCCCTGGCTGTGCGTCGCGTCGAAAATCGCGCCGTTCGCCAGATACCCCGTGTATTCGATGGCGATGATGTCACCCTCCTGCGGATAGGATCCCTTGGCGACGTCTTGCGTGATGGCGTACTTGACTCCGTTGTCGATCTTGTACACCGTTGGGGCCGCGGCGGCGTTCCGAACGGGTTGCACCGCTGCGGCCGTGACCGCGGCGGCGGCTTGCGGCGGAAAGGAATCCGCGACGAGACGGGGCCGCGGCCGGCTTGTCGGCGTTCATCGACATCGAGAACGCGTGCGTCTGCGCGCAAAGGATCGAGGCGAGCAGCGCGAGGGCGGTGATGGTGGCAATCCGGATCATCTTTTGTCTCGTAACAAGGTGTGTGTGTGTTCTTAGTGTTGGAACGATTGGGTTTGTGGAGATTGCAGCGGATGTCGTCGTTGGTTTCGCGAGGGACGAATTTTATAAGAATGAAGTGGCAGACCAAACACAGGTCCAAAAGATTGGAATAAGTTACTTGTTTGTGCTCGTAAGATTTACCGGTAAGGTTACGGTAATGTTACGGTAGTGATTTGACGCTTGACGTGACATGAGATGACACATGACATACTCGTACTATCGAATCGAACAACTATCGACTTCCCAAATTGCTTACACTCGAAGACCCAATCACTGATGCAGCTGCGTTTCGTACGAGTAACACGATCTTAAAAGAACTCGACACATCATACCTCCATCTCATCCAACCTTAGCCGTTAAAAACAGAAAATAATTGCGTGTTCTGTGTTTTGGGTGTTCGTTTTGTTGGCAACATGCCGCACCATCATGACAGCGTGGTAGGTTACCGATTGGAATCCAGGATCGGATGGATGGATTCAATCACGAATGAATCACCACTGATGGATGTCAGCATGTTGTTGGGTTGGGCCGGAATGTTTTGTTGCCGAGATTTTCCGGTTTTTTCTTTCCATCATCGTCGATGATTCCGCTTCGAAGGACGGTTCGAAAATTGGGGAGGGCGGACCATCTCATCTCATCTCATCTCATCTCATCACGGCAAAGGCAGTCTAATTACCTACAATCGCGTTTCCAAAGGCAGGTTTCGTGCCATTCCGCATACAAGTACGGCAAGGCTTACCGCAACAATCGCATCACCATTATGTCTTCGCCCGCGATGATCCACCGTCTGTCTGCGTCTGCCTTCCATTGCGTTCTCCGGAGGAATTCCCGCCCCCTCGTTCCGTCGGCACTACTCTCCCTTCCGGAACCCCAGTTGGCAGCGAGCGACGGCGAGCTCCGGAGGATCCTGGGACCGGTTGAAGGACGGAGAGCTCACGCTTTCCGAATCCGAAGCGATGATTCGCCGCGAATTCGGGGGGTCCGCGGCGTCCGGGTCGGACCCCCAAGCGGCGTCGCCCGAGAGCGTTCTGAAATCCTTCGCGAACATCGATCACACCCGATCCTCGCGGACCGGGTTCCCGGAGGCCGTGTTCGGAGCGGGAAAGACCCCCAACCAGATCGCGATGATTCTCGACGACATGGCCCGGAATTTCAACGAGAGAGCGGCGGAGGGCGACGCTTCTTCCGTGGAGAATTCCCAGCGCGCGATTCTTGCGACGAGGTGAGTGAGTCGGCGAGTGGGTCGGTCGGGCGGTGGGGAAAAGTCGATCGGGCGCGGTGCGGTGCGGTGCGGTGCGGTACGAGACGAGACGCACCCGATCCGTGGCTGCCGTCGGTTTCGAGAGGAAGGAAGCAGTGGGGAACTACTACTAGCAGAAATGGGTTTCTAACACCAGCGAGATTATTATTATTTGACCCGATATACGTCGTCCCGATGATGCCAGAGTTTCGCCCGAGCTCTACGAGAGCGTAAAACCGATCCCGCTGTCGCACGGACGTTTGGTGTATCACGCCGAAGCCCGAATAATATCCGTGATCCCCTCGCTCGCCCCGGAGGGGAGCGCCGAAGCGTCGCCGCCGCCGGGCAAGCGGGTCGTTGTCGCAACGGCCGGCACGACCGATCTTCCCGTGGCCGAGGAAGCCGCAGTCACGCTGGAAGCCGCGGGCTGCGAGGTCGACAGGATATACGACGTCGGAGTTGCCGGGTTGCACAGGGTGATCGGAGCTCTGCCGAGGCTGCAAGACAGCGAGGTCGGATGCGTGATTGCTTTGCGCCGGGTAAGTAGTGTTCTCTCGGTTCGAATCCAAGTAGTATTGTGTGTGCATCACGTCACGAAGAAACGCTCACGCGGCGTGCATCGATTGATCGCGTATTATTTATCATATTCGTTACAGCATGGACGGAGCCCTGCCCAGCGTTATCGGCGGACTTGTGTCCTGCCCTGTAATTGCCGTTCCGACGAGGTAAGTTTCTTTTCGACCGATGTGCGACATCTTGATCTAAAAGGATAATGCTTCTATTATTTACTTTACAAAGATCTAATTAATTGGGCCGTGTTTTTTGTTCTCTCGCAGCATCGGATATGGGGTTTCATTGGGTGGCATCAGTGCCATGTTGACAATGCTCAACACCTGTTCACCGGGAGTAGGGAGTTGTAAACATCGACAATGGATTTGGAGCCGCTGCACTTGCGTACAAATGCATACTGTAAGCACAGAGCTGGATGCGCGCGATGCATGCCAAGCAAGTGCGCTCACATCTTTCATAGTAGGCATGCCTTCACCCGTAGATCGGAACGTACAACAACATAATCTAACCGGCTAATTGGTCCTTAGTTACGAGAACCTCTCTGAAATTTGAATCCCTTCTCCTCGGCTTCCCCCATCTTTCTCATCCATAGCGGCTCCGGCAATACTTCGTTGATTTTCTTTTCGAGCTCTTCGTAATTAGGACGTTCCGTTTGGTCGGGAAGAACCGGGATTTCCTTGTTTCCGTCTTCCTCTTCACAAATAACACAGGACTTCCAATTGGGATGTTCGAACGTCAACTTGAGATCTTCTCCGCGACAGGCAAACTCCTGGAAGGCAAATCCCTGCGAGTAACGATCGAAAATTCCTTTCTTGCTTCGGTCGATGTTGTTGAATCCAAAATCGACGGGCCTCTGGAACTGTTTGTTGAACAGAATCAGGGCTCGCTCTTTGCCAACCATTGCATCGATGTCTTCGATTTGCTTCAGTTGATCGACTCCGGGAAAAAGAATTGCCGCGACATCGTTCTTCGCCGACATCTTGGATTCCTGGATGAAAAATCCGCAGCAATCCGGTGCGCTGAGCACCTGCGACGAACACGAGTCGGCCGGATCCTCCACTACTCCTCGGAGAATCGAAGACAGAATATCTTCGGCGTACGGGTACATTTGCGCCAAGCCACCCGGCCAGGGATCGATGTCTTCGGCTTTTGTCTCCGGAGGCAACTGGTACGAGGTAGTCGACAGTAAAGACGAAGCGGCTTGCCCTCTTCGCGACATCCTTCGATTGCGTCCCTGATGCTGCGAATTGCACGAGAGGTTTGTTCTCTCGGGGTTGCCGGGATCAAGCCGACGACCGGATCCAACAGGGAAATCAGTGTCGTCGACACGAAAAGGCCGACCGCAACTGCTGTAATGTAGCTC
Source organism: Pseudo-nitzschia pungens (assembly GCA_037355855.1). Classification (NCBI taxonomy): domain Eukaryota; phylum Bacillariophyta; class Bacillariophyceae; order Bacillariales; family Bacillariaceae; genus Pseudo-nitzschia; species Pseudo-nitzschia pungens. The sequence goes on along the minus strand of CM074761.1, from coordinate 3,842,667 downwards.
ATGGCGCGGTGAAGGGTTGATTGAGTCTTTCTCGTTATTCGCTGTCCAATTGGAATCGAAACTGCCTTGTGATGGAAAAGCAATCTTTGCGCCTCTGAAGCCTCAACTATGCAGCTCCGATATGCACTTTTGATTGAAACGGCCTTCGTTCAGTATTTAAGTGTCCACACTCCACACGAGTATTTTGATTTAGGCGTCTGAGGCAGGTGGTATCTTGGAATCTACAGTTGGATACTTCGTACAAGTGAAAGTCCAACACGAACTGTATATATCATAATACCAAAAAGTAATCTTAGCGTAACTTACCTTACCAGGTACAAGTAAGATTACAGGAACGTCCCTTGAAGTGCGAATGAAGTGTCATTCATTCGAAACAGTGACTCAAAATTGGTATGACGTGCTCATTTTGTGTTTTTTTCCGAGTGATGATGATGATGATGATGATGATTCATTCATTCATTCATTCACGCACTTGGAACTACGACTAAGATTACGTTCATACGGGCAGACCCCCGCATACGGTATGTACCGGTATGATGTATCTGACATACGGTACATAGTCCCTATCCCACCCAGACTTACGATTGGCGTCGAACAAAGTTGGTGTAATTATTATTTCTACAAGATTAGAATGATTCACTGTTATTGTTGAGACTGATCTATCGTGCCTAAATCAATTATCAATCATTGTCAAATGCAGTGTCCGGCTTTAACTAAAGTCAGCCAGCAGTGACAAAAGGCGTCAAAGGTTGGTCGGTAAGGAAAAGGACTACATTGCTTGCTGTACGCCCTTTGATAGTATATTGATCAGTGGGAAAAGGCACGTGATTCATCGCTCATCTTTGAAGACTCTCAGTTGATTCCTGGTATGAGTGTTTTTCTTCGACGACGAGAACTATCTCTCTTCCCTGGAATATTCGATGCGTCCGACATAAGACTGGAGACGGGTGATTCGACATGGACAAACATAGCGTCGTCGATGAGAGGTTTCTGTTTGGAACCCGAACCCTCCGACGACAGACACGATCCTTTCGCAGGTTCGTCCTTTCTGTTGCCGTTGTCGTCGTTTTCGTTCGCAAGTCCAGACGAAACCAGCCCCGACGAGAACCAGCCCCGGCAGGCTTGATCGGTAATTTCTCTGCGGAGGGCGCTTTCCTCCTCGTTGTCGCTGAACGAGCAGCCAACACCGAACTGTGTAAAGTTCGCTGCTACACCATCTCCGCGGGCTTTCATCATGCTCTTTGAGAGTTCTTCATACCTATCCCACGTGCTCTGCAACTCCTGGAATTCCTTCTTCAAATCTTCTGCGGACGTTGCTCTCACGCCTGTTTTTGGAACACTCTGGTCCTTTCGTTCGCAGTGCACATCATCAGAGTGGTTGCTATTGACTTTGTCGGGATGAATTACCTGCAGCCTCTTGAGGTAGGCTTTTCGTAGATCTTCGTAGGAGTATATAGAAAAGTCCAATCGTTTGTGACCCTCTGGTCCCGTCCTGCTGTACTGCTCTCGAAACAGCAAGTTTACGAGCTTCTGCTTCACGTCCCGCGAAGTAGCGGCGGCGGCTGCTCGGGTAAATCCGCTGCTCATCTTCCGACAGCAAGTCGATCGATCGGCAGTGCGATCGACTATCGAAAAGAGTTGCCGCAGCCAAGAGCTCCGGAGTGGTGTGGTCGAATGAACAAATCCTGCCAATGTCATTTTCCGATGTTGTGTGAGTCCGGAACTATTGTTCCAAATACTAGTAAAAATAATTTGTGACTGTTATTGTTGTGTGCGACTTTGTTTTCATTCCCATATGACGTCATTCAATCAAATGTTTCCGCACCAGCGCTAAAGCTTCCGATGCTATTTATTGCTCCGATCCTTTTGCGTCTTGGGTTTTTATTGAGTTTGTTGCGTGTGCTAGAATGCAGCAGTTCTATGCAACAAGTGGGTTAAGGAGCGACACGAGGCTGGGACTTCTTGTGCTCGACTTGTGGAAGAAGCGTGCCACTGTCGATTTTTTGATCTGAGAACAGAAACTTCTTTTTCGGGCATGGTGGTTGTATTATTATCAATCAAAATGAAGGTGACAACTGCAGAGAAGGAAAGAGAAACATCCAGCGGGCGAAAGAGATTCCGATTGAAATTTCAACCCTTTATCCTTAACGCTAACTATTCTAAGTTTATTGTTTTTAAGGGTCCTTGCGTTTGTCCTGCTATACGGGATCACACCTACCGGTTACTGGGGACGGTTAGCCAAACCATCTTCTCATGACCAGCGATTTCGAAAGAGTTGTACGGTACTGTAAGGCTACGTGCTGTGCGGTACATGTATACAGGTGACGTGCGGTACGAGCTCAACCGATGTCACCCCGTACTACTCGTAGTAAAACCACGTAAGATGTACGTAAAATGAATCTTGCGAAACAGCACAAGCGTCGATGAAAGGAAAACCCCCCTCCCAATCGATGTTGTCACCCGTCTCAGTAATTGCTGTATGCTCCCTTCAACGAACGGTACGTGCAACCATGACGTCTCTGAAGTCCTTTATCCGTCTTGAAGTATTGTTTCTGTCCCGATAGATGTTATTATCTCGATAGTGAATTCACTCCAGTGAAAATGTGTCGTGGTCGTATCTGATTTGGTGTGCTAACTTGTGCTTTTGTGTTTTCGTCGCATTCCGTCCTCTAATCGTGTGCTTGCCCATCAGGTACGAGTAACCAATTACATCGAAAAAGCTATCAAACTACCAAGATGCAAATTTTTGTCGGATCCACTGCCTACGAGGTCGACCCCTCCACCTCCGTCGAAGCCCTCAAGCTTCAAATCGAGAACGCCGAATTCGTTCCTTCTCACCAAATCTGCCTCATGAACGGGGCCGATGTCCTCGAAGAGGGTACTCTCGAGAGCAACGGTGTCGAAGGTGATGATGCCCTCGAGATGCGAATGGCCGTCACCTCCGGTATGCGTAAGAAGTGGAAGAAGAAGCGCATGCGTCGCCTTCGACGCAAGCGCCGCAAGATGCGTCAACGAGCCCGATAAATAAACACGATTTTTTCGTGCGGGTTGGTGGTGGAGGGAGGTTGGCATGGTGTGTGGCGAGTAAGGCTGTGTACCTCCCTGCCTTGGAAGACGAGCGGGCTTGTAGTTAATCTCTAGACTAGCTACTTCTTCTCGTTTTCTACAACTACCTCTTTTTCGGTTTTTTACTTGCGGTGTAGCTCTCATAGTTTTGTATCGTGAAGCACAGTTTCAATTTATTCGTGTTGGCATTTCTTTTGACTGAAAAAGCGGATGAAGCGCCGAAACAAATGCGGCAGACTCGAGACTCATCACTGTGCCGACTACAAGTTCGAACGAGTTGTAAGAAGCTCGGTATGAATGCCGATCCGTCACGAAGTGCACTCCAGTTGCGTTCTATTGTGTTCCAACATATCGCACGACAGTAACTTTGCTTTTCTGAGTGTGCATATGAAATAATAAAACTAACACCGGTAGGAAAAGTGACGATAAGCTTCAAAAGTAAAGTGATACCCTGAAACGTTACTCAGAAATAGGCTTTTCTGGAAAATAGAGAGGTGTTGGTCTTCTCCCGGGGACCACGCTGCTGACTTCCATCATGTTTATCCGCAACCCCTTGTCGAAAATTTGGTTCATGACAAACGTCATCACAGGATGACCTTTGCTCTCCTCGGTGAGCCCATCTACCATATCTCTGTACTCGGAAAGGGGAATCCATTTTGCCTCCGCAATTTCACAGGCTTGTGGAACGGGAGTCTGTGCGCTGCCATTTTCGTCTTCCTCCGGTATCAAACGACACACAAAGAACAGATCGCTTCTACCATTCGCCATGCCGTGGGTATGGCGGAACGACAAAATACTGTGGCACGTTGCGGTGATTCCTGTTTCTTCCAGAACTTCTCTCTCGGCCGCACTGTGAATCGATTCTCCCAGATCGGCGAGGCCGGTTGGAATCTTCCATGGGTGGTAATTCTTCCTTAGCTCTCGTATGCACAAAATCTCGTCTCTGCTGTTGACTACCACCGCTCCCACTCCCACGTGGTGAGTTGCAAATTCGGGCACCTTGGATGGGATGTCGTCTCGGAGCCAAGCGTTGAGTTTTGCGGTTGAACCCTGTGCGTGATGAAACTGGAAACCCAAATCTGCCGCCTCGATTTCTTCGATCAGTCTTGCTTTTGACATTGGCACTTCCACCCACACGCTTGATTTCTCTAGTTCACGGAGCACGCCCACGGTATTCGTGAGCAACGCAGAAAAGTTCTCCGGAGTGCATGCTTCGCTTCCATCCGCGTCATCCGTGGGTATCGTGATTGTGGCAGAGTTGTGCGAGGTGTCGGCGTACGGCAAAATCTCATTCGGTTCGGAATCGCTTCCTCCTTCGTCGTTTCCATATAAGATCGAATCAACCTTTTCGACACTTGATACCATTGCGAGCGGTTGGGAGCTGTGGTAAATTTTTCGGATTCTGCTGGACCGAGGTTGTGCCAAGGGAGGATTCCTATCGATTACGAAAGCGGCTGCAAGACTTCCTGCGGCGAATCTGCAGCTACCAGTGCTGGAAGCAGTACTGGCGTAGATCAATGTTGATCCCAGTACGCGGCTGAACCTCATCATGATACGGAAAACTAGAGACTCGATGCTACAATACGTGAATTTCGAATGCGGTGAGCTTTCTCCGTATTGATTCTGGTGTGGTGTGGTGTGGTGTAGTATGTTGTGTGATGTTGTGTGGTGTTATCTAGTTTGGTGTGGTCTAGTGTGGTCTAGGTGTGGAATGTAATGTCGTCTTGGTGCACTTCTCAAATCGATGACAAACCTTTTTACACTCATGGCTTCGTCGGTCACCCGATTCTGTTTTTCTTTCTTTCCCCCCATTAAAATGAATGAATAAACAACGAAAAAATGATGATTCAAAAAAAGTTCCTTCTCTTTTTCATGCCGGTTGCCAAAGCAAAGCATAAACAATAAACACGTACGCGTGTACGAAGAGATCTGATCATACCTATCATTGAGTATGTGGGTATGTAATCATACCTTCTACGAAGTACTTTTCTCAGTTTGGGTCGTCAGTTGTCATTCGTCATCGTCAACCTACCGGTAGGCCGCCAAAACGAACCCTCGTTATGATGATCCTGTCCTTGGATCAGGTGAGATCGTGAGATCAGACCACCAGGGAAGCTTACTGTTAACGATGTCAACAGCAATTGCTCTCATATGGTGTCGGGGTTGGCATTCAAGAGGTAGATGCAAACAAAGCTTATGACTTCTTTGATTCAATAATGATTCATGGGTTTTCGCTGCATTTTTCTCTACTCTAATGTTTTCGAGTGTGGTAATTGTTATTGTGAAACGATTGCAATATGGAGCTGATGGGTTCCTTTGTTCCGTCGATGGATAGTTTCGCTTTTTCTATCATAATATTAAAAAATAGTCACTTTTTAACTGTCTTTCGTTCGTTCGTTGAACACTGGTATTTGAAATACAAGCACCACATCTTTTCCACTTACTGAATCAGGTATTCAATTCAGAACAACAGAAGTTTGAAACTGCATCATAACCGGATTTTCTTCTTTCGCGTTTGTCCCAGCGAGAACACCGTATTTGTCGGAAGGAGAGAAGACAATACTCCTACACGCAAATGGAGGAGGTTCGAAACGTTTGAACCACGCGGTGATGTTTTTCCAGAACAGTAGTTCAACCAGAGGATTAGATTTTCCAATACTACGGCTATAGTGAAGATCCCAAAATCCAGTTGCATTCTCTCAAAGAATCAGACACTACCACTTTCGAAAAGTTTTCTTCGTGATGTGGAAATCTTTGTCTATCATCTCCGGAGGAATCCCAAACCTCGACCACATCTTTACCGAAAAGTGACGGAAATATGCATGCCTCCCGAAAACGGTGCCGACACAAACAAGAAGAGTTGCGTAGATCGGAGTCATGATCACTAACGAGCAAATTCTAAATGACCAAGGACCATCTTTGAAACTCCCTTGGAGTCCCAACCCCTTCGAAACCGCTGGTCGTACCTTCAATGCCGGTTCATAAGGCCAGCATAGATTTCAATTAGTTGAATGCGGAAGAAATATTCACAGCATAGCGATCAGTACAGCAAACATCATCTTCTTGAAATTCTTCACTCACCAACACCATCGTAGAGGTACCAGTGATTGCAAACACGGTACATATCAACACCATCTCACGGTACCATGCTGCAGACCAACGTTCCGGCATCGGTTTCGGTCCCAAAAACGATTTCCAAAAATCCGAAAATGACGACGACGACGACGACGACTGTGTTTTCCCGGATCCGACCGCATCCTTCACGGACTTGTTTTCTCCTTTCGTTTTCAATTTCCCACCAGACGCAAAACGCCTACTGGTAGCAGTCCTCACTGATCTCATATTGCATAGTGTTTTCGCCGCTCCTGGATGATATGTATTGAGAAAACTCCGCAGACCATGGTTCTGATGAATCGATCGCTTTTGTGACGAGGAGCAACAGAACGATGTAATCGCCGATCTGCAACCAAGTCTGGTCGTTACGCTTCGACCCACAGAAAACATCGACGGATTTCCAAGTTTGTTCAATCCGTTGGTCAGCTTGATTGAGGCGAGAAATGTGGTGTGTCTATTGCCTGTTCTCTCGAATGCACAACAACATCAACATAATCAACGAAGATAGTTTGCTCGGTTTGGTGTGATTCATTCGTTCGTCGTTCGTCGCTGTGGATTGATTTTGTTGATGAGAATTGAGACTTGGATTTTGATGTCTACAGTAACATACCGGTACCCGTAGTAGATAACCTTACTTCGTACATAACTTACATACCTGTGAAATCCTTCCTCTTTCTGCATGCTTTCCACAAGTCTGCAAGTAACTTACGTACGAGTACCGTACACTACACCTATCGGTAAGAGTTACTGCTAGTAAAAGTTAGTGTAAGATGGAACAGTAATTTTGAGAGAGTTATCTCAATTTAATCCCAGTCAGCAACAAGAACAGGGGTCATAATAATGATACAATAAGAGTACTTACTCGTACGACTATTCTTTCCAATACACGTGTATTTGCAATTTTTATCAGGATGAGTGGTGTCATCATGAAAACATGATAAATACCACTGTAACCCTTCTATTCTTTCATACTAGTATGGTACAAGTAGTCCCAAGTCCTCACTGCAAGTTTAGCACATATCCCCCACATTCCATGTTTTACAGTTGGCAGCGAGGAAGCGGGAATGGACTTGGTCTCTGAAGCAGCTGCTGGGGGATCTTGATCTACAGACGTCACAGTCTTAAACGAGAAAAAGTATTGAGAAGGAAAAAGTTCCATTGCTATAGCATTATCGAGATCGTGAAATAGCTATACTATTGTTCTGCGTTTCCCTCGAAGCAACTAGATGATTCCAAGTGGATATACTATTTGTGGAAGGGAGTGGTTTCATTTTTTCTGGGGTTTTTCGCCAACAGTTTGTTTCTCGATCGAGAGAAATTGTTGTGGGGAGGAATGGGCATGGAACCATTTTTGTGCTGTCAAAAGGATTACTCGCTGGTCAAATGTTGTCGACTCCATATTATCGGCACACCTGCATTCTGTTTCGGAAGGGTTGTGTCGCCATCACCGGGGAATGCTTGTTGCGTAACTGGACGGCTTGCTTGGTCGAACACAAGTCATCGAGAATGTTTCCTATGGCGAGAGTTTCCTATCGTCGTCTACTCGCTTGATGTTCAAAAAGTCCATGACATTGATTTCGGGGTGTTGGTGGGCCTCTGGTCGCATTTCTGGCACGATGGTGTCTTCCGGAAAGTCACAGTCCTGGGAGGAAGTTTGCAGAGTTTTTCAAAAAGGCAAAAGAAGTAAGCATAAGAAAACAGAACCCGAATCGATTGGTTTCACCTCGAACACCACCAAACGGGTATAGATCGCCCGACAAGGAAGGTTGCACTCAATAGGAACACGCTATTAGCTTTGAAACCCACTCACCTCCATACCAGATCCACAGGGAAGTTCCTTGATCCACTCGCTGGCGACGAATCTTGCCGTAAATATGCTATCCATTGTGCAATCCGCGTCGTAAATGTCCTGCCAGCAGGGATTAACGGTCCCATCAGTGTAGGCACCATACTGATCCACCGGCGACGATGACGCCGAGTCTGAGTTGCGGTCGGAACGAAGGGCAGTTCCGATGCGACTTGTCAAAGCGACGTGATTGGCAAGGCGGAAGCCCGAAGTCATAGAAAAGAGTAGGAATGTCGAGATGTATCGCATCATGTTGGCGCGCGTTTTCGTAATGGTTAGTGTCCAATAAGCTTATCGTGGGAACTCGTTGGGTTCGTTGTTCTTGGATCGTTCTGCACTATTTTGATTGACAAATACGAACTATGAGGTAGAGTTTGGGATTGATGATGATTGATTCCGAATTAAGAAGGGAAGGTTTGAGATGAAGAAACCAATAGAGAGTGAATTAGCGAGAACGAACTCTTCTTGTTGGTATTTACTTGCTAACTGATCCATTGATGTCCTTCACTCGCTCAATCTTGCAATTTGTTCTGTAGCTTGATGCCTATAGTCGCTTTGACATCTGTTTTTCCACTTCAAACTAAGCCCTGTTGGCACGGTTTTCGATGGAACAATGTTGAAGGGATTCATTTTCCCCTTGTAGTGATAAACTGTTTTTACAACGTTCCCCCTTTTCGGTGTAGCATAAGATCTTACCCCCGCTGTGGCAACCGCGAATCCAAACCCAAACCCAAACCCAAAGCGACAACATGCATACCGTAAGATTACGGTACGAGTACCGGAATACTGGCAGCCTACCAAACACTAATACGAGCAGTTTGAAAGGACACAACATCATGCAAAACATCAAACAAACAACAATCCGCAACCAGCAACCCAAACACAAATACAACAAACCGCACCATTCCTGTCAAGATCGCTCCATCCCTGTCAAGATCGTTTGATTAGCTTAGGTAGACAACAATGACTTCTTCGGGTGACACCGCAACCGGCAAGGGGAAGATGAACGACGATCGAGGTGGTCTGAGGTTCGGGGCGGACGCGGATTACGGGAGTGATTCGGAATACGTCTCGGCGCTGCCGACGGACGAAGAGGAACGCCGGATTCTTGCAGGAGAAGACGTCAGAGCGAGGGAAAAAATCGAACACCTGGACGAAGGCCGAGCCAGTAATCATCCGAGTACATTGGCAGCGATGAACAAGGCATCTGCTGCAGCGCGTGAGGTGAGTACTGCTCGTTGTTTGTCGTTTGTTGTTTGCCGTGGACGATGTATCGGAGGAATGCGACCGGGTTGTTCCACAAACCATTGCCACCAATTCCAATATCTCATACTGTTTTCCTTTTTTGCGAAATTGCTTGCAAATTGGTGAAAAACAGGAAGAAGACGATCCCTTTCAGAATGCTGAGGGGGGCTCTGGTTTGGTGAATACTCGTATAACGGATCGAGAAAGTGACTATCAGAAGAGGCGAAACAATCGTGTGCTCAGGGAAGATGGCTTGTCTTTCAAGGAATCGATGATGCAGGCCAATGTCGAAAAAGAACGGGATGAACTTATTCGGGAAGCCAAAAAGGATTTGGAAGAGGGTGGGGGGACTACGGACGGAGCGGGCAAGTCTACGGTCAAGCAAGAGACGGAGGAACAGCCAACAACCTCGACCAGCAGGCGGCGGAAGAGACGGTGGGATACCGCATCTGCGCCAACAACTACCTCGGAGAAGACGGATTCTGATGCTATGATTTCGGATACCGAGTCTGTCGCGTCGACGGCAAAATCCAAATGGGACGAGGACGTTAGCGGAACCACCGGCTCTTCGCGGAGGAGGAAACGATGGGACGAAACTCCCGTCGCCTCGTCGAGTGTTGCCGCAACGCCGGTTGTGGCATCGGGCATGGCCACACCCGCCGTTCACGGATCGAGAAAGTGGGACGACACTCCGATGTCGTTCTCTGGGATGGGTGCGAACGAGACACCCGCGGCAACCGCGAACCAAAAGCCCAGGAATCGATGGGCCGAAACGCCGGCGGCGGTGCTTCCGGTAGGCGCCCAGACACCCGCACACGGCATGGTTGCCGGCAATCTTTCCAAGGCGATGTCCCTGGAACGCGAAATGGAATCTCGCAATCGACCCTGGACGGATGCCGCCCTCGACGCAATTCTTCCTTCGGAAGGGTACATCATCATGCGTCCTCCTTCCAGTTACATACCGTTGCGCACTCCCGGACGCAAATTGCTGGCGACTCCCACACCCATGTCAATGACACCACAGGGATTTCAGATGGAGATTCCCGTGGAACAAAGGCAGGACGCATCCATTCAAGACATTCGAGAGGCGTACGGTGTCCCTCTGGCCCTCACATCCGCCGAAAGCGGTGAAGCCGGTGCCCTGCCATACATCAAACCAGAAGACATGCAGTATTTCGGGAGACTCATGGAAGAGACCGACGAGGAAAAGCTCACGAAAGAAGAAGCAAACGAGCGACGCATCATGTCGTTGCTACTCAAGATCAAAAATGGTACGCCGCCACAACGGAAAACAGCAATGAGACAAATCACGGACAGGGCCCGGAGCTTTGGCGCGGGACCACTTTTCAATCAAATCTTGCCGCTTTTGATGAGTCCAACACTGGAGGACCAAGAACGCCACTTGTTGGTAAAGGTCATTGATCGGGTGCTGTATAAGCTGGATGATCTTGTGCGGCCGTATGTTCACAGAATCCTAGCAGTCATCGAACCGTTGCTCATTGACGAAGACTACTACGCTCGGGTCGAGGGTCGGGAGATTATCAGCAACTTGGCAAAGGCTGCCGGATTGGCAACAATGATTTCGACCATGCGTCCAGACATTGATAGCCCGGACGAGTACGTCCGAAACACCACCTCTCGTGCTGTAGCGGTGGTTGCCAGCGCCCTTGGGGTTCCAAACCTCACCCCCTTTCTAAAGGCGGTTTGCCAATCGAGAAAGTCGTGGCAGGCACGTCATACCGGCATCAAAATCGTGCAGCAAATTGCCCTGTTGATGGGCGTTGCTATCTTGCCCTACCTTCGGGAACTCGTGGAAATTGTGAGCCACGGCTTGACAGACGATATGCAAAAAGTGCGCATCATCACTGCGTTAACCTGTGCCGCTCTCGCCGAGGCCGCACATCCGTATGGTATTGAGAGTTTTGATTCTGTCATTCGTCCGCTTTGGAAGGGGGCGTTGGAGCACCACGGGAAAGCTCTAGCAGCTTTCCTAAAAGCAATTGGATACGTCATCCCACTTATGGAAGAGAATTATGCCAGCCATTACACGCGATTGGTCATGCCGATATTGCTTCGAGAGTTTCACTCACCCGACGAAGAGATGAAGCGAATCGTCTTGAAGGTCATCCAGCAATGCGTTGCAACAGCTGGTGTCGAACCCGAATACATCCGAAAAGAAATTCTGCCCGAATTCTTCAAGAATTTTTGGATTCGACGGATGGCACTCGATCGCAGAAACTACAAACAAGTCATCGAAACCACCGAAGAACTTGCCAACAAGGTCGGGTCCTCCGACATCATCACCCGAATTGTGGATGACCTCAAGGATGATTCCGAACCTTATCGGCGAATGGTGATGGAAACCATTCGAAAAGTTTTGGATAATCTTGGCGCGGGGGATATTGATGATAGGCTGGAAGAACGATTGATTGATGGTATCCTTTACGCCTTCCAGGAGCAAGCCGTAGATGCTTCAAGCACTCTGGGCAAGGAGAGTCAGATTATGTTGGATGGGTTTGGTGCTGTCGTTGTCGCATTGGGTGAAAGATGCAAACCGTACTTGAAACAGATCGCTGGCACCATCAAATGGCGTCTCAACAACAAGGCTGCTTCGGTCAGAATGCAGGCTGCCGATCTTGTGGCTCGAGTGGCCGTTGTGATGAAGGCTTGCGACGAGGACCAACTCATGGGTCATTTAGGTGTAGTTCTCTACGAATACCTAGGAGAAGAGTATCCCGAGGTTTTGGGGTCTATTCTGGGGGCTCTTCGTGCAATCGTGAACGTGATTGGTATGACCAAAATGACACCACCCATCCGTGACCTCTTGCCGCGCCTGACCCCAATTTTGAGAAACAGGCACGAAAAAGTGCAGGAAAACTGCATCGATTTGGTTGGTCGAGTCGCTGACCGTGGCGCAGAATTTGTTTCGGCGAAGGAATGGATGAGAATATGCTTCGAACTGCTGGAAATGCTCAAGGCGCACAAAAAAGCCATTCGCCGTGCCGCCGTCAGTACCTTTGGGTTCATTGCTCGAGCCATTGGTCCGCAGGATGTCCTGCACACGTTGCTGAACAATCTAAAAGTTCAAGATCGGCAAATGCGTGTCTGTACCACCGTCGCGATAGCGATTGTGGCAGAGACATGCGGGCCCTTCACGGTTCTGCCAGCCCTCATGAACGAGTACCGTGTACCGGAACTTAACATTCAGAACGGTGTCCTGAAGGCGATAAGCTTCATGTTCGAATACATCGGTGCGATGGGAAAAGACTACGTCTATGCTGTGACGCCACTTTTGGAGGACGCCCTCATGGATCGCGACCCGGTCCATCGTCAAACTGGTTGTGCAGCGGTAAAACACCTGGCCCTGGGAGTAGCTGGTCACGGTTGTGAAGACGCTTTGCTTCATTTGCTCAACTTTGTGTGGCCCAACATTTTCGAGGAAAGTCCGCACGTCATCCAAGCTGTCTTTGATGCTATCCAGGGTCTCCTGGTAGCTCTCGGCCCGGGTGTGATAATGCAGTACACTCTTCAAGGGTTGTACCATCCCGCCCGAAAAGTGAGGGAGGTGTATTGGCGAGTCTTCAACACTTTGTACATCTACAACTCCGATGCGCTTGTGCCGTCGTTCCCCATGGTCGAAGACGAGGGAGAGAATACCTATGCTCGAACTACGCTCGAGCTCTTCATTTAAAATTGGTACATCACGCTAATCTATTGCCTAAAATTGATTGATTATCGTCTGCGATGTGACGCTATGAGTTGATTTCGACTAGCGCTTGTGATCGTAGGGTCCTGGCCCGTCCCATCGCCTCCCCGCAAAACCATGTTCTCTGCGCTCGCACCGACACATGGTCACCGTCGCTGCCGCAATCGCCATCTCTTCGTCGGGGCATGCAAACGCTCCATTTCGGTGGCTCCAATCTCGTTTGGACACACGGAACGCGGCTTGCGCGTCAGCGGGTGTCCAATTGTTCGCTCCGTCGTGCGTGATGCGACTCTCGAACAGATCGTGTTGGGTCTTTCCGTTCGGTCCAACGAGCTCTAGTCCGGAACAGGAAGGACCTGTCTCGAGTAAATGAAACGAAGGTCTTCCAAGTCCAAAGTCTCGCCTTTCCCCGAAGATCCCGTGCCCCTCTTGGCGACAGTCTCGCGGTGCTCGTTTCCCACCATCTCTCGGAATTCACTCGCACTCCGTACCTCGTTGCTTTCCATGTCGGAGCTGTCCAACGAGGCAATGTTTGGTATCGAGTTCAGATCTGGCAGAGTTACGGCATCGCCGTAGTCGTCGTCATCGTTGTTGTCCCTGAGCAGGAGGCGGGACTTGTTTCCTCTCGAAAGCAGCAACGAAGCATTCACGGAGTAAAGACGTTGCAGGTCGGGTGCCTGGCAAAGGCGTTCCGTGGACCAGAGCACCAATTTTGAGGCGGTGCGAAACGGCTTTTCCACCTGGTGCTGCATTCGTTCGACCCTCGTGCGCAGGTTCATTCTCGATTTTCTCTTTTTCCATCGCTTCCGGGGGTGGGGGCTGCAAGTGTTTGAGGCAACAGAAACCGTTTCCGGGGCTTCCCCGGAAGAAGGAGACGTGGCCTTCACGGAAAGGCCATCGTCGGTGCTGTTCTCATCGTCGGCGATGGGTCTGTAACGCCTTTCTGTTGCCAATAGTCGGAGTTCTTCCTCGATTTCGGTGTCGCTGCATCCAGTGTCTACGGAATCGTCTCTGGAAAACGATGCCCAACGGTCGGTGACAGAAACGCTTATGGAGCTCGGAAGGAAATAAGTCGTCGCGTCGTTGTTGGACCACGCGTTGCTCGAGTTGGGATCGATGTTGCTCTCGAGCGGTGCGAGGAAATCTGGATGGTCGACCTCGAGGTCTTGGTACATCGATTCTACGGCAACGCCGAGCGCAAATCCGGAGCCAAGATCCCCCTTGCTCCGCTCGGAACCAGCCGAGTCATCTCCCACCGAGCTCAGAGTTGCGCGATCCAGTTCCGAAGCACCCGAAGCGCCGCAGCTCCGGGTTTCGTCGATGGCGGGTACCTCGATGCGAACAATGATCTCCCTCGGAATTCCGCTACCGAACGGATCCCGGCGACCCGCCACCGGGGTTCGTTCGTTGGGAGTCGTCGTCGTTTTGTCGGCGATCATTCCTCTCTTGGTAAAATGAACAATGGTTCATTGGGATTGTTCCCTGCTCAAGAAACTAATAGGAGTTGTCAGCGCTGGTATAGGGTAACCTTACTTCTACGGAATGAATACTACGAGTAAGCTTACTGCAAGATACTGTAATACATCACACATACAGTATTGCAAGTTTGCGCAACGTAACAAACTCCGGCATCGATATTTTCTTTGCAAGGGCGCCATTCTTCATTCCTACGGGACGAGGAGACTTTTAGACATGCCTCCATTGGAGGTATGATAGTGGATACTCACAAAAATTGCAACTCACATGCTTTTGAATTCGGATGGAAGCCAACTCAATGACAGTTCCTTCACCCGAGTCGTGCACCGTTCGCTACTCCGAGTTGCAATGCGGAAGTGCTTCATTACTGCAGGTTGCGAGTATTACAGGTGCAAGTACGTACTAGTGTTTTGCGATGGTACGGTACGGTAATCTTAGGCACACCCTCGGCAAGCAACATGTTTCACACGATCAACCATTTCAGTCGTTCGTCCTGCAGTCTCAATTCACGCAATGGGATGTCAATTTCACGGGTATGAAATTCCTCCCGTTTTTCTCTGCATACCATACCGTACCATACCATACCATAACCTTACCGTTAAGTTTCGGTTGGAAACAGTAGTAAAACATAAGCTCATTCACGTTTTCCTGTCTGAGCGTCTCGAACTCTTCCTCACATTATTTTGTTCCTACTACCGGATCAGATACGCTGCGTACTATTCCTAATGGTAGTAATGTAAGATAGAAATCTATGGCCCAAGCGTGGATCGGCGAAGCGACAAGCGACAACAAATCCGAAACGGAGGTCGGAGGTTTGTTCATTGTCTGTTTCCTTTCTAGTGGCGTGTCTCCTCCGTCGAATCAATCAATCAATCAATCAATCAATCATTATTTCATTCCAACGCAAACAATCCGTTTCGAACATTGCATTGCAAGAGAAAACCGAATTTCCCGTACCGTACGAGTGTGGTTCAGCTTCGATGTTGAAGTGGCAGAACGTCTTCGAAAAGCTGAAAGGCAATGACGAAAAGGACGAGGGTGGCCCCTCGCAGCCTTCGTTCACCTTCGAGGGCAAAGGCATCGATGATTCGTACCAATATCCGAATCTCTACGAAGAGGCAGATGAAATGCTGCGGGTGAGCCTGCTCATTTACAGGTAAGAGGACGACGTCCGAGACGACAAGGGACAATATTGGAAGATTGTTCCGAAAACCTCGGCCAAAATCTCAAACCATCCGGACATGAACTTCGGACGGCATGCGTGCCATCCAAGACACCAATGGAACACCAATCGCACGGAAGGATTTCTCTCTTTCGCTGGACCAAAGCAGACTGACTTTTTGTGTTTCTTGCGCCCGGCTACGTGTACTCGCCCGCGTAATTACCAGCATTACCGACTTTCGCACCCTCGCCAAAGATCCGGTGAAAAAAGACCAACTCGTGACACCCGAAAAAATTCTCGAGTTGCCGTTGACCTTGAAAACCTGCGTGAAGGTTCTGGAAGACAACAACGAGATCATGAAGGCGTGTCTGGGCGAGGCCGACCACATCAACACCATCAACTCTCTGAACATGATCCATGCTAGGTTTCAGGCCCACCGTGAGATGGGAGCGTCTGGTCTCGGTGGCGCCCTCGAGAAATTGTGCAATATTGTTCCCCTCCCCGCGAGAACGGCTTCCGATGCCAACATCGAGCTGGAGCATGTCGAGCCGGCGGGACCCGTCCTGACGCATTTTGGGGACGAGAATTCCGATGTCGACATGGTTTACGCCATTGGTATCGACCCACCCCGAAAGAGAATAACGGTGGCGTTTCGAGGAAGCGTGACGCCGACAGATTTTCTAAAGGACGCGATGATTGTGCTCAACAGACAACCCAACCCGGTGTGCGAGATCGATTCGCGGCAGGAAGAAACGATGGGCATCCACCACGGATTTTACGACTACCTGCTCCGACCGCGGGAAGACGGAACGAACAAGTGCCAAGAAATCATGGGCCACGTCAAAGCCTTGTTTCTGGAATCCAACCGCTACAAGGACTACAAGCTATACGTCACGGGTCACAGCCTCGGTGGCGCCCTGGCAACCTTGTTTTCTCTCCATGCGGCGGCGGTCGCGGCCTGCCCCGATGGTGGCATCCCCAAACCCGTGTCTTGCATCAGCGTTGCGTCGCCGCGGGTGGGTGATCTCGCGTTCCGGCGAGCCTTTGTCCGGTTGGAGGAACAGGGTCTCCTGCGGCACCTCCGGATTGCCAACGACGGAGATCCCGTGACGATGATGCCCTCGGCCACCGGGAAAAAACTGTTGGCGTCGTTGTCGCCCATTGCCTACACCGCGTTGAAGTTGATGGACAAGAAGTTTGACGAAAGGGAGAGTTTTCATCACACCGGTGTCAAATTGGAGCTGGCGAAAAACAGGTGGGACATGTCGTTTTTCACTGGTGTCCATGGTTGACGAGGACCGCGAACAAGAAGAAGAAGAAGCAGCAGCGGAAGCAGCAGCAGAAGCAATTACAGCAGCAACACCCGCTGTGGACTCCGAATCGTCTGGGAAAGGGATCAAGAAGAGCCTTGTGAAAGTACCATCATTAAAGGGCATCGGCAACATTCTCTCCGGATCCGTTACAGGTAAGAAAGCAGTTGCGAAGAAAAAGGAGACAAACATGCCAGTTCCGTCGCTTCACTTTGGAGTGTCGTACGTTGAGAATCTGTGCAGCGTCAAGACCGATTTGCTGGATCTGTCTTTGAACAGCTTGTACCAGACGAAGGTTTCTTCGATCTACGAAGCTCTCGCGGAGGATTAGGATCGTTGTTTCCTTTTTATTTACTTCGTACATTATATTATATTATAGTATATTACTTGTAACCTGTAATACCTAGTGTGCTTGTAATTCTCAATTATTTGACTATTCTATTTAAATCCTGGAGCAATAGTTTCCACAGGCTTTTCTTGGTCTCGATTCTTACCAAGGAGTCTTCGCACTCTTCCTTCGTCTCGAGGAAATCCTCCCCGCCGATCGAAGAGTTTGTCAGCGACCTTTTTTGCTTGACTTTGACCTCGGTCAATCGAGAGTCCAATAGCTCTATTCGGTTTTGAGATTCTCGCACCTAAGGTACGAAGGTTTGTGGTTCGTTCGTTCACCTGTCTCGAGGCTAAACGATGTTTTCGTTTCAACAAACCGGAAACAATACCAAAGGCGTTGCCTCCGTGCTCTTCGTTGTCATCCTTTTTCATGTTTGATACGACCTCCAGACCTGTTCGCCGTACCAGTCCAAGCATGCGACGATCGATGAGAGTTGTAATGGGGGGAGGGTTGAGTGATCAAAACGATGGCAGAAGATCGCGAGAGATTGGATCGCGCTCCCTTGATGGTGTGTTTGCGACTTGCCTATGCGATGAAGCTGGGGCGATCCTACTTGGTGGGCGATGATGTCATCGTCGATGACGGGAAACGGAACGATGTTGTTCCGAAATTCCATCGCCTCCTCGTAAATCCCGCGCATTCGCTGCGCTCGTTGAACGAGCGCAACGCATGCGTCTCTTTCTTTCAGGAAAGATTTAATGAACCTCCAGTACCTCTCTTCCACTTGACCATCCTCGTTTGTCGATTCCGACGACGAATCTTGTTGGTACAGAGCCTTCAGTATTTGGAGATGTACCCGAAGGAATTTGTTGGCACGAATTTTTGAATCTGAACGTGGCTCGTCGCGATTGCTCGAGGGAATACCTCCCGCTTTTGTATCCGACTGCATTCCATTCTGCCCTAGGAATGTACGACCAATGGTATTTTTTCCTCTGTCGTCGCTATCGTTGAACCTTTGAAAAGGACATGATGGAGCGGTGTTTCGTTCCTTCTGCTTGTCGACAAGCATATTCTCACAATAGGAAGTCCTGACCCGCGCCATGTTGATATCTGACAATGATCCCTTCCTACGAGGCCCACTTCTATGATACAATAGTCCGTCCTTCGTCACGTACACGGTTGCCGGAATACAACATGAGACAAAATTACGTGTAAGATTAACCTTACCGCATCGTAGTTCCGTTCTGCACGAATAAGAAAGACACGACTGGCTGCTTTGCTTCCTGTTCGTGTTGTTCCAAAAGGAGCTTTTCGCATCTTCACCCCGTAACATCGCCAAAAAATTCGAGTGAGACTATCAGGGACACAATAGCTGCAGTAACGCTCTAAAGTAAGTCTTACTCTTAAAACAATAAAAGCAAAGAACTCTCTTCAACTCGGCATCTAAACTGGAGGAAGACGGGTTATTTTGACGACAACGCATCAAACAAAAACAAAAACAAAAACAAAAACAACAAAACAACAACAACAACAAAGACGAGGACGATTGGAATAGAAATATCAAACACGATGGGAACGACCAAGAATGCACAGAAACAAGCGAAAGCTGAGCTCGATCAGAAACTCTTTCTGGCTCGGCCAAGTCGGCAGATACTGGAAGACCTAGCTATCGCTTGCGCCAAGTCTCCGTCCCAGGTCAATACGTTCCAATACGCCTTTTGTTTGTCGAAATCCTCTGAACGCTCGGAGCTGCGTTATGCGGTTCAGATTTTGGATGGATTGGTGAAGGAGGGGTACGAACATCAGGTGGATTGCATGTACGGGTCTGCGTGTGCACTATACCTTTTGGGCGAATATGACAAAGCAAGGGTAGGTACACGTATTCAGTTCGGTTCCGTCTAGGTGTACTGCATAAACGAAACAGGATCCGTGTTGGGTGCTGGGATCGATGCTTGCTTGTCTTCCCGTTGCTAACATATTTTTGCTAATGTTTTCCCCTCCAAAACTATCTCGATTTCAGTTTCGTGCAGAAAACATCCTGCGGTCGCACCCCGAGTCTCGTCTTGCCCGGGAACTCCACCTTTCTAGCATCGAAGCAATTGAACAAGAAGAAAAAAAGAGAATGAAAGAGGCTGCTATCGGCGGCGTAACTGTTGCTGCCGCTGTTGGCGTTGCAGCGGGGATTGCCAGCCTTCTTTTTGCGAAGCGATAAAATGATTTCATTTTCGATCGAAGCCAGGGTTCAGAAAGGAAAAAAGGGCTCGAAGGAATGGATCAAAGATAGAATCCGGGGATGAAACCACATTGTGAACGCTCTCGAACCCTTTTGCTGATGTCAATCATTTCGACAAACACTACAGACCGGAAAATAATATCAGAATTTGTGCGAGTCCGTGAAGAGAGAAAAACAGCTCATGGATATAGCGATCACGGTCTATTATTTGAACTTCTTCTAAGTATAAAATGTAGTTATCAAATTGTTTCCGTAGTGGAGAGTGGCACTGCAGTTACATTCTAAATCCCATTAGCATACAGACGAAAACGTCACGTGATCATTGGCTCTATGACCTCGCTCCTTGGTCTATGATCTCGTTGAGAAAGTGCATGCCTATCAGGGAGGCAGTTGATACGAAAGCTGTGGTGAAGAGACCCGAATCGTCAATGGCTTCCTTCAACAATTCAAACAAGGCTACCCACGCCATGGCACCTCCGGCAAAACCAAGTCCGGCTGGAAGAACTGGAATGAAATGGTAGACAAATTCATAGGCGGGCACTGCCATCAAAGGTTGAGGAATACTCGTCAATATCGCGAATACAATTGCCGTTGCGAGACTGGTTCCCCTGGGCATCAAAGTCACCGACATTGCCAAACCCTCGGGAATATTGTGCACCGCAAGACTTGCCGATATGAATACACCCAGTTCGCTCCCGTGCGTACCACCAAAACTGACACCAATTCCGACTCCCTCGGAAAAGGAGTGAAGAGTCATAACGAAGAAAATCAAAAGGGCTCGTTTTGCATCGGCACCTGCTAGTCCACCCACCGTCAAATCCTCGTAATCAGCCAATAGTCGTTCTGTCACGTTGATAAAGACGAGACCAATCAAAGCTCCGATGATTGTTCGTATTGGTACAGGAACTGAAAAGGTGTCGTTCGGATCGTCAAACGTCCAACCCTCATACAACAGGGAATAACTTGCCGCGATCATCATACCTGCTGCAACGGCTGCAATCACCATGTGTAATTGTCATGAGAGAGGAATAAATCATTGCGAAAGGTGGCAACGAAACGCCGAAGAATAGGCGCATAAAAACTTTTACGGAAAGCACAATCCTCCAACACGAAGATACAATTGCAACAGAAACTTCCATTTTTCACTCCACATCGAAAAAGCAGCTCACGGTGCAATATTTTGACGTAACGTACCATTGGAAAGTCCAACCCAATAAGCGGCCAAATTAGGCGCAAATGCAAGAGGAATGGCACCCAAACCAGTGAAAATAGCTGTCAACCAGCCATAGTAAAACACGTGTTGTAAGGATGGCGCTTGACCGTGGGGAGGTTGGAGTGGATCGGGCATTGCTGCGTAGGTAATCAACGCAAACAATGCAAGGCATGCCCAGACCCAAGGCGATGTCTGAGTTCGACCTTTCCGCTTGCCACTGGGGTCGTCCTCATTATTGGTGTCTGCTGAAGCGTGAATTGGTGTCTTTTCGTCTGTCATCTTTCTGTTGTCGAATTCGATCGATCGGATGAGATGTTGTAGAACTGTTCGCGGATAGGAAAACCCAGCCCAATATTCGCCGTGCAATGCTTTTAGCGTCGAGGAAAATAGTATGGACCGTTCAACTCAATGCAAGCTTCTCCGAAAGTGCTGAATCGAGAACAGATCTTTTCCGATCTAATGGCAGCAGGTTCCACTTCCCCGCTTTTGTTAAAACTGAATAGAGTGCACTACGAAAAAGGCCCACAGTGAATTTCGATCGCAGTTCCAGATTCGTCGTCACGTTACTCGGTGGATTTTCAATTACTGCTTGCTTCGATTTTATTCTGCCACTGTTTTCATAAAACCAGGGTTGGTATTACCTGTTTAGTGTCTGTCAAAGCACAATTAGCAATTGATGGACTACTGTTTTAGTTTGCTGGAAGTAAACTCTTTTCTTGATGCGAGGCAAGTGAGTTAACCAACAAACAGATCCAGCTGTAGCTGTAGACAAAGGTGTCATGGACTTACGGAGAGAGATTGAACGGAGATGGCTGCGTTGAGTTTGTGGCGCAGCAAGACACATCGGAACTTGATAACGTTGTATGGTGGAATGAGTTCATCCCTGTAAATACGTACTACGTACTTCGGACAGTAACCTTACTCGAAGTATGTACGGTATGAACGGTAAGGTTATGGCATGGTTCAACGAACAAAGCGTGTGGTATCTTACGTATTGTGGTGGTATATGTACAGAGTTGTAGGCAGTGGGGGGAGTGGGGAGTTGGGTGCATAGTGCATACACGTATCATCGTGATTGATTTCATTTTAACTCACGAACAGATGGTTCGAGACTCATACCATGAAACGTGACTGTTGAAACAAGAAACAAAGAACAAAGGAGTCAAGAAAAGGAAGTCATTTTCATAAATCTGACATGCGAGGTGATGTGTCGGAAAAATGGGTTTTGATCGTTGTTGCGTCTTGCGTCAGCGAAGGTATGGAAAACTCCTTTTCTGACTGTTAACGTACTAGTTCACGGTTCCTGTCACCAAAGACGTTCAGACCAGGAAAACTCGCTAGAACCATATCTTACTTCTTAGTAATCTTGCAAGAGACCCGAAGGAACATACCTTTTCAGAACGAAAGAACAATAACAAAATGGTTCGTCGCAGCATCTTTTCAGCAGTTGTTTCGCTTGTCTTGGTCGGATCGTCTCAAGGATTCTCTCCGTCAAACCAATTGCGCTCGACCCCAGTGTCGACTGAAACGACGACAAGCCTGAATGGGTTTGGGGATGCTTTCAAGAAGGCGTTTTCTAATGATGATAGTCTGGGTGAACGAAAGAATGAGGGTCTGGCAGGCGGGCCCAATTACAACGACGCAGTGACGATGAATGGGAAACCAGTTCCGGGTGTTGTCGTGGGCCAGAAGTTAACGATTGTCGGGGGAAGAGCTCGAGTTAAAATTCCCGTCAACTGCCAGGCAGGTGACTGTGGTGAGTACCTCGCTATGTTTTCGATCTAGTAGTTACTTATTTCAGCGACTGAGGAGAAGACTTTTGTCATTCGATTAAAAAGTAAAAACTCATGACCATTTTTCTCTGTTTGACCCATTTATTGACGGAAAAGGAACCTGCGTTGTAAAAATGAATGGGCGCAAAGTAAAGGCTTGCCAAACGCAGGTACCGAAGGGAAAGTGCAACATTCAAACACTCTAGTCGGTTTTTGAATGAATTGTTTCATGTGATTCTAGAGCTGAGGAGCCTTGCAACATTCGGCACTACAATGGAAACATTAGATCGGAAAGAAAGAAAGAAAGAATTGAGGGAAAGTTATTTTCAGTGCAATTAGGTGAAAGAATCTTCCATATATCAGATACACAGTCATTCCTCTACATGGAGGTTTGAAAGAAAAATGCTCTTTTGTGCAGTAGAACGCTAAATGGGTAGTTATAAAGTTAAGCTAGCAATAAGATCGACAGCTTGTTTCGGCGCCGTAGTAGATGAGTCCTGATACGATGTTTTATTCTATCTTAATCGTACAGAATTGACTGTTGGTACTGGTATCAATCGTGATTCGTGCCTTTGATTCACCGTTCCCTTTGATCATCTGTATCAATCTTTGGAGGTATATGGAGTTACCAATACAAACCTTGGTCAGTTGTTGGAGCTCCTCTAACTTCACGGGTAGATAATCTGGATCTATTGAAGGAACCTGCGCCAAGAGCCTATCGATCATCGACTTGCTAAGGCGGAACGAATCGGCGGTCGATGTCAGTAAGTCACTCTGGGGTACCTTGGAAAAGTCAGATCCGCTTATGTAGTCCCCGTAGCTGAGTGGAGGCGGTTGCTGAATCCCTGAAAAGAGTTCAAACCTTTTTTCGAAGATGCGTTGGTTAGATGTAAATTCGTATTTCTTGTCGGAAATAAGTCCTGCCTGTCGGATAGCGGCAAAAAAGCGAACCAGTCCACGGCACAAACTTCGTTTCAAATTCAGCATCAGGAAGTCAAAATTGTCCTCGATATCTTCTGGAGTGGTGGTGAGTTCAGCGGTAGCACTTGTCTTATTGCTGATGCTACTGTTGTTCGATTTCTTGTTCTTCCCTTTCTTTTTGCCACTCTTGTGAGATCTGTTATTTGATTGATGCTGACTTTGTTGCTGCTTTTTCAATTGTTCTGCGGCTTCCAGTTGCTTGGCCTGCATTTTTGTTTGTCTCATAGACGTTAATTGACTAAGCAGGGATGATGTCAGAAAATCCCGGTACCAAAAAGCAACTCCCAACTCTTCTTCGTTGCAGTGTAGCTTCAGCTCGACGCCCAAATTCACGTATTTGTCCATCAAATCAATTGTGACACAAAGGACGTAGAGACTAAAATACGGTTGCAAGTTTTGAGCTGCCCCAACTTCTTGGTGGTGTGTCACATCGACTATGTAAGCTTCTTCTCGAAGAAGAGCCCAGTCCCCAAGCATAACATCAATATAGCACCTCTGACGATTTTTGTTCAGAGCAAGGACCTTCAACGTGTCATATACTGGCTTACAGAGCCGATTCAAAAACTCTGGCACACCTTTGGTGCCAAACACATCATCTGGCACGCCCGATAATTGTTTCAGGTGATTTACAATCATATCCGGGAGTAAATGTTGACCGAATATCTTCTCGTCGAAGTATAGATTGAGCACGACCAGTGATCTCGCAAGTATGTTTGCGGAGGTAGCGGAGGAGTTTATCAGCATGTATTGTATCCTCCCTAATGTGTTGCCTTTCAGAAGGGTGTTGCAAACTATTCGATCAAGTTCTCCGATTATCTTTTGGAGTGAGGATATCGATTCGGCTGGTTCTCGGAAGACGATTTTCCGAAGTGGAGCATTACCGACCGAGGGACGGTTCACATTGGAATCGAAGGATCGTTTTATTACGACCTTGGTTGTCTCTGATTGTGATTTTTTTAAGCTTCCCTATTACCTTGGGTATCTCGGAAGCTTTTGCCACCGCAGCTCGTGCTGTAGTTTGGGCAGTTTCCAACTCGTATCGTATGGATTCGGCGCCAGAAAGCCCAGCCATCGAACCAATCACATCGATAAAGTCTATTTGAAGTCCCAGAATCAAATTCGCAGCATGGAGTGCATCAACACTGATATTCCCATCTTGCCCTTGCACCGATAACGCCTTTTGAATCATTTCCAGGACACGGCGTCCAGAATTAACTATCGATGTTTCCTCCCGATCTCCGAATATTTTTATATTGTACGTGCTCACTGTAAAGTCTTCCTCCTCGTAAATATCCGCATTCATGATCACCGCACGGCACAGTTCGGTTAATTCAATGAGCATGAGCGTTGAGGAATACACAATGTGTTGTGGCAGTGTTCCCTTCGTAGCAGCTGTCATCATGGCCTGCATCTGCTCGGTCAACGAGAAGGGTTCGAGACGCTTCTTCATGTCTTGCATGACACTGTTGTGAGCATAGAGACAGGTGAACGTGCTCTCAGCCACAGAGGAGCCTTCGGTGAGGTAGGATTCGAGACGTATGAGATTTTCCGTGGCAATAAAGACCGCATCCTCCAGAGTCAGGTCGTCCCATGGCAATGGGTCCACTTCGTCGTCTAGTCCTGTTGGTGCGGGACGAGGAAAAATCATCCGTGCCGCCGCTTTCTCCTGTGTTGATTTTTCTTTCATGCCCTCGTCGTTCGATTCGTCGCATATTGTCGTGTTTTCTTTTCTGCAGGGAACCTCACAACAGTCCATCTTTCTGTCCATGATTTCCAACGCTGCCATGGAATCCTGAAGGTTGAAAACTTTCGAGTGAAGCATGGGTGAATCGAATGTCAAAAGGGAAGCTGCATCTTCTAAGATGAGGGTGATGTCAGTCATTTCCTCAGAACTCTCTGCTTCGTCCATCTTGAACTAAGTTTGTGTTTCTTGCTGTATCGAAAACGTCGTCTTTTGCGCGACTTGCGATAGAGTTTCACTGAACAGAGATAGCCGTTATCACAAAGACGCGCAATGGATGTGTGAGGCAATTGGTGGGCCTCTCTCAGAGGAACAGGCTCTCGATCAGTGCTTAATCCAGGAGGCAAGTCTCAGCTATACAGTGCAGTCGGTCGTACAACACTGTTGGCTATCCCTTCTAATCAACAAGTGGTAGCTTGGGTGAGCACCAGTCGAGTTCGATTACTCTAGTTTTCAATCGATAAGGTTACCGAGTGCCGAGCTTGAGATACCTTACCATACGAGCAAAAAAATATCGTTCTGTTTCCTTGCTCTTCACCACAGATATTTTGTTGAATTGGGCCTCCCTTACCGTTATTCGACTCGATCGACCATCTTAAAATCGACTGAATCGACCAATGTGTAAGTTAAGATATGGTGCTGAAGACAACAAATTACTACAAAAAATACTAAGATTACTTCGTACAAAGTACGTAGTACCAGTACTTCGTACTTGCAATTACGTAGTTCGTGGGAAAACCTGGTTTCAGATTTTGAAAGTAAAACTACACGAGCAAAACATTCAGTGCTCCGAACTATCGGTCCATGATCTACTTCCATCGCAAACCACTACGCTACAGCGTGGTTCTCTTGCCACGGCAAGGCAAAATGCATTTTGTTGACAGTGATTTCGTTGCAGTCGCTTTCCAAATTCCAACGACTGCTTTCATTTCTGTTGAAAACGAGAACCGACTTTCAACGTAAATTTTTTATTTTTCCCAATGTTTCCATCACCAAGGCCAACATCACCGCCGGTGGCTTCTTGCCCCACGTGCGAGAAGCTCACCAATGCTCGTGAGATGATTCGGGTCCATGCCAAGACATGGAAAGATTGTATCGGTGGTGTTTCACTGGAGGTTTGTTGCGATTGTCTAGTTGGATATGACATTCCGGTTATTCGGCTCAGCACCGGCTCTTGGGAATTTGGGACGGTGCTATCTCGTGATCACAACCAAGAAGGACAGGAACAGACTTGGTCGAAAGAGGCACGATTCCAAGTTGAATTCATCGACAAAGCAAGAGAATACGTTTGTGTAGGGAACAACCCGTACGAAACTTATGCGGATGAAATGATGGCTCGTTTTGTCTCATCGAAGAAAACAAGTCAATATCGTCCAGGGCAACAGGAACCAACGCGAGACAAAAGACAGGTAAGTAGCGATTCATCTGTTGTGACCCTTATTGGGTTGACTTGTGTAGGGGCACTCCGCACTTTCTAGAGCACTCGATCGACACTGTAACCTTTTCTCACAAGCCGCGGAAAATGTCTTGTGGTGCGCAACGTTGCAACATAATTCGACCGTTAGGAGCTTTCTGTCTCCCCTGTCATGATGGATTCCTCAGACTACGACCCTCACCAGACCCTGTTGTTAGCCGGAAATTCTCCTGGAGTCGATAGTCCCTTCAGAAAAGCAGCCCCGAAGTATCAAACTCAAGACCCATTGTGCTCGGAGGAACAATTTCCTCACTTCAGTAGCCTGCTAAACGAGACGACCAAAATAGATTCTTCCTCCAACGAAACTTGTCGCTCCCCAATCATCCGGCGAAGTCCGGTGGGTAAAACCGTGGAACCCAAAAGTCCCTTTGATAGTCAGATAAGTTCCTTGTGTAGTAACAGTCCCGCGAGATCTTTGGTTTCTTCTGATGATAGGGAAAGTCGCGGTAGTTCTATCACGAGTTCGCTTCGAACCCCAAGACTGTGGACACCAGAGGAAGACAAATTACTGTTGAAAGTCATTGGCACCATGAAAAACAGCTTTTGTTGGCCCGAGATTGCTCTGGAAGTGCCGGATAGAACAGGAAAGCAGTGCCGAGAGCGCTATTTGAATCATCTTGGACCTCACCTAAAGCATACGGCATGGACGCCGCTTGAAGATGTCACGATCTTTCGCATGCACGCATCACATGGCTCCAAGTGGTCACAGATTGTCAAGTTTCTACCAGGTCGTACCGACAATGGGATCAAGAATAGATATCATCACTTGCGACGTCGCTTTCAGAAGCGAATCAAATCGGGGCGTGCTTCAGAGGAACTGAAAAAGCTCGTAAAACAGATTGAAGAGAGCCGTTCCTACCGATCTCTCTCCCCGGACGCATTGGTTGTCAAATATACTGCGATGAGAATCTTGAATGGCGCATCGAACACGTCAAAGATTTTCAAAGATTCTACCGTCGGAGATGGAGAATACGAGTTCGGTCCCTTCCGTCAAGTGGAGGCAAGTCTAGTGTGTGCTCGGTGCGGTCTTGTCGTTCCATCGAAAGAGACAGGAAGCTCGGTCTGCACCAAAACCGGATGGTGCAAAACCTGCACCGGGGTATCGGTTGTCGTATCCGGCGACTTGCTTCGCTTGATTCATATGGTGCGGTAAACACACACAACGAACGATGGAATGATTCTCTCTGCATCGAGAAGCCAATTCAGAACTACTGTCGTCGCTTGTGTCCGAGTGCCGGTTCTGTTCTGATAATGAACTGCCTTGGGTGACACCAGAAGTTTTGGAAAAAGAAAAACATGGTAGGGTTTTATTTGTAGCACAGTACTAATTGTTAGAATTACATGGTCCGTAGAAGGTGATTTCACTTTTTCTCCACGTGCATGGCATACCGGTAGGTCGATCAACCCAGAAGCGAGGTTCAATACAATGTAATCGTTGCACGAACAGGGATCACGCTCTCCAGAAAGGCATCCAGTGGTCTTCCATCATCTGTATCAAAGAATCGCTAGAATGGTTCTTGTCATCGTCCCAGGTTGGACAATGACAAAGACTTCGATCGGAAACTGCGTTGATGTCCACCGTAATGTTTTGTGCCTTGACGCTTTTTGTGAAATTGAACACGTCCGGAACACGGATCGTGCCCTCGAATTCCGCCTCCAACACTAGGTTCCCCATGTAATAGGCTTCGGCCAGGTGGATGGCCTGGCTTTTGTCGGCGGGCGATATGTGAACTATGATCGTGAAGTCCGTGATCGACATGGGCTCGACCACCATCGGTGGAATGACATAGGTTCCGAACGGTTCCCCCTCGAAGGAGAAGGATCCGTTTCCCTGGTCGAGGGCAGCGGCGATGCGATTCGGATTGCTCAGGCTCGCCAGTATCTCGAAACCGGCATCGATCTTGAAGACCACAATGTTCTTTACGATCTTCGTCCAGGCAACCTCGTCGTTGCAAACGTTGTAAACCGGTACTTGTGGGAAAAAGTACAGGGACATGCCAACGATCGATGCCACGACAGCGATGGAGAGGTGCGTAAGCATCGAACAGCACCTGTTCGATCGTTTGGTTGCACGGGGCTGCTCGGCCAGACCCATCGCACCATGAAACGATGGATGCAGCAGAGGACGGGTCTCGCCGTCTCGATTGTCGGGTCGAGGCCGATGAATTGTATTGGGTACCGAATCATCCATTGTGTAGCAAGGATTTTCGCTTTCCCCATTGCGTTCTGGATCTTGCTGCTGGTGCTCTGGATCGGAGTTGTTCTGGTTGTCGGAATCTTCGGTGGGTTGTGAAGGTTGCTCTGCTGCAGCATGACCCGCCCCTCCCGAATTCCGGTCGCCGCCGCTATTGTCGGCGTTAGAGCTAGTGCTGGTGCTGGTGCTGGTGCTGGTGTTGGTGCCAGTACCAGTACCAGTGCCAGTGCCATCGACAACATCACTGTTACCCTCGCTGGTGCCGCCGTCGGTATATGGTTGGTTTTCTTCTCCGGTTGTGACGTCCTCCTTCGTCGTCCATCGATCCGGCCAGCGGAGTATAGAAATTCCCTTCCTCGTAGGATCGGATCATTTCTTCGTATTGAGAGCGCGCTCTCCTCACCGTGAAATAGTGGCAACAGCAGAGGCACAAAACGCAGACCCCACCGACCACCAGAATCACGACCAATCCCATCGTCGGAACGCGATCGAGCACGGCCCGCACGGGAGAGGAGGGCTGTGGAATGGCTTCCGATTCTTTCCTCCGGCACCGATCGTTCGAGTAGCAGTCCACGCCCACGGCGCATCCGTACCGGCTTCCCACCGCGTGGCACGCATTGTCGTGCTCGCACCAGTGGCAAAAGTGGGATGCCAGGGCGCAATCGTGGCAGGTCGTTTGGGAAGCGCAGGTAGTGTTGCGTTTTGGTGGCGGTGGCGGTATCGGTGGTGGCTTCGGACCACACGAATCGCCCCAGGCGCAGCCGTAGGGGCTGCCACGGGCGTGACAGCTCTCCGTCTTTCCGCACCAGTGGCAACCATACGCGTCGGTGCAATTTCCGCAGGTGGTCAGGGAGGCACAGGAAGTGTAGGAATAACCGGAATGGAACAGAGTGTCATCGTCGTGGATGCTGCTGCTGCTGCTGCTGCTGGTGCTGATAATATTCACGGCACCAGCTTCGCCGTGTTCAGCTGATGATTCAACTGGTGCTCTTTCTGTTGCTGTTGCTGTTGCTGTTGCTGTTATTGTTCCCGATAATGATGATGATGATGATGCTAAACACGACAAGAAACTCGAATGCAGAAACGTCGCTTCCAAGAACAATAAACGCGTTGCTATTATTACGAATTTCGTCATGCTGTTCTGAAATTCACCGGGAGACCGATCGAAGGCATTGATCAGGGTATTCTCTCTGTGTAGAAGATGTCGATTCCAAGCAATTAAGAGAGCGCGGGGTACGAGTATGTTTGGTTCTTGCTGTGTTGTAGATCATCATTCGATGCATCGTCGTTCGTCGTGTCATCGATTTCTTCTGAATTCTTGTTCAAGACTTTCAATCATGTAAGGTTAAGTTAACTTACCGTATGGTACGTGTTCGTGTAGTGAGTGAGTCGCCTTCCTACCTTATGTGCATACTGTAACAACTAACGTGCCCCCAGACTTGCTCGGTTGTTTTCACTACTTCCTAAGATTAACTTACTTCGTAACAAAGATCAGTCACGAGCCAGCTAACAGAGGGCAAATTTTAAGGTCTTTCAGAAAGAGGTGTTTCCATTGCAGTATTTTCCAACTAGCCGCTATCGTACAAGTACAAGTGGATTGCTGGCAAATGGTGAATCTACAGAATACACTGTTCATGTTCTATTGCATAGAGTTGGATACTGTATATCTACTTCCCTAGAGGTACAAAAGATCGTCTCAAGTATTATACGAAGTAGGTATTAAAAATAAAGTTGCATAGAAGCATGAAGAAGCCTTGATCTCTCTTTTGAAAATACAATGACAATTCAAACTCCATCCGAAACGGGAGGTGAAAAAGTACACAAATAATTATCGTCCATCACGGGGAAGAAGCGATTGCGGAGCATCGTATAGCTCGACGCAACGCTGCAACTGACTTTCTTACACATCTTTCTTTCCTTGGGTCGATAAGGGGTCGATTTCGGACTTTCGTTCGATCAGTTCAAACGTCCTCTCTGCCGCAGCGAGGGCCTTGCTTCGATCCGTCGCACCTTGTGCTGCAGCTGCCATGCCGGACAACGAAAACAGCAAAGAAAACATAGAGATCAAAAAGCCCCGACTCGAGTAAATTTTGGGAAACTTTCCAATCAACCAACCACCCCACCAGAACAAAAGTGCAAAGCTCAGCTGCTGGAAAAGTGGCCCTACACCAATCCATGCTCCCTTGGCACAATTCGACTTGAAAGGAGTTGGGTCTTCTTTTTGCAAAGCCTCTGCATACTGCTCGCTTCTGGTATCTTCGAGCGATAGCGAGGCTACCGTTCGGATATTGGATAAACTTTCGATGACAATAACCCCCGAAGACTTTTCATCTTCGCCTGTGTCCAAATCTTCTCCCATGTACATCCTTTGCTCGGCCTCAGCTCCCTTTATGATTCAAAAGGAGATCGAGAAAAAGTGAGAAACAACAAGCATCAAGGGTTCAACATTGTTTTAAATACGAGGGTTCTCGAGTTGATGACTTACACTTAATTGGTGATACGAGATCGTTATTTTTTGGAAAGAAAGAATTGACAAAGAATTAAAATGTACATCGAACGTTAGCGAGCACCCAAAACAAGCCAACATCACTTCTGTAAAGAGGCATTACATCGGATAAACGTACAATGCCATAAAGGGCAAAACGCCGAGTGCGACCAATGCAAATGGCCACATATAAATGAAAGAAACAACCAAACCCACAAGAACACTGGCAAGGTTCATCACCAAGGTTCGAATTGGCTCTCCTGAAAAGGAATGGATCATCGCTGCGTCGTCACTCAACTGAGATGTTATGGCACTAACAGCTCTTGTATCAAAATAGGCAACCTCTTGTCGCATGAGATTTTTGAATGATGCATCCCGCACTCTTTTATTCATGCGCTCCGTTGCAATCCCAAATCCATAGAAAACAAGAGTATTTCCTACCAGTGCAGCAACCATCAAACCAATATAGATATACGATATCTGGAAAGATTGTTTTCGCATATCATTCCGAACTGCATCCCAGTAACCTTGGCATGTTGGGAAATTATATACTAATGCTTCCTCACAGGGAAAGACAGGATTAAAGTAAAGTAGTTCCACCATGTACGCAAAGGTGTACTACCAATGGCAAAGGCACCGATAAAAACAACTGATGTAAGTTAACTTGTCGTAGAAACGGCGCATGCTAAACACCACAACGCAACGCAACGCAACGCATTGCAACCACTTACACCCCATCCAGGAAAAATCACTGAGAGCAAAAAAAAAAAAAAAGGTGAGCAGTACTGACAAATTCTCCAGCAACATGGTGTAAGGAAAACAAAAAATACAATTATACTTACATCCTGCCAACACAGCACCGATTGCTCCAATAAGAAAGTATAATTCATCTCCTTTTGCTAGAGCCTTCGCCTTTTTCGCATTCGACTTTTCAAGTTCTGGATTTTGCGCTTGTTGCTCGACATTTGTCGAATTAACATTTTCTGGGTCAATGAGGGATTCCACTAGCGACTCTGAGACTTGCGCTGCTTTCATTTCACGGGTATGAGCATTTCTGTACGTGTCATCATCAAGACTTTGCAGGCGCACAAGCCGATGGTAATGCCCTTTGAGGGCCATTAGTTCATCATGAGTTCCGCTTTCTCTGACCTTTCCGTTGTTCAAAACAACAATCCGATCAGAATTTCGAATAGTAGACAGTCTATGAGCAATTTGAACTATTGTTCGGTGCTTATTCGAGGTGATCTTGTCCAGAGCGTCTTGAACTACCCTCTCTGATTCGGAATCTAGTGCACTCGTTGCTTCGTCCAAAAGTAAAAGTTCTGGATCACGTAGCAAAGCCCGAGCTATAGCAATCCTCTGCTTCTGACCACCTGACACTTGTGAAGTAGCCGCTGAGCCGACGATTGTATCGTAGCCATCTGGGAACTCCATGATAAAATCATGACAATTTGCTTCTTTTGCAACCTTTTCAATATCTTCCTGGGTGGCATCTTCCATTCCGAATCGAATGTTGTCTCGTATACTGATGTCAAAGAGTGCTGGTTCTTGTGCAACGAGTGACATCCGGTTGCGTAGCCATGCAACATTCAGATCAGTCATTGGAACACCGTGGTAAAATATTTGACCATTGTCGGGACGATAAAACTGTTCAATAAGTTGAATGACTGTCGATTTCCCTTGACCACTGAGAATAAGAATAAGAAGTAACAAATCATTGTAAGATGCTGCCCGACCTCCAAGCTGTAGAAAATGAAGAACAACGGACTTACCTAGGTCCCACAATTGCCAGAGTTTCTCCTTTTTTCACGGACATGTCAAGGTTTTGAAAGATTTGTTGTTCGGGTCTTGAAGGATATTTGAAGCTGACGTCGGAGAGCGTTATCAAGTCTTCTTTCTCGAGAAAGGTTGAACTTGTGGTAGGAACACGGGCCCCAGAAGCATCTTGAATATCACCTAAGCTGAAGATTTGAGAAGGTTTCTCGTCCGTGCCCGTCTTTTCTTTCTGTTTTCCTTTCTGAGCTTGAACAAGGTCATAATAAGCACCATGTCTCGAAATCAGTTCATGATGCTTTCCAGTTTCTACGATGGTACCCCCCGATAAAACAGCAATCATGTCAGCATTTTTTATGGTCGAGAGCCTATGGGCAACGACAACAACCGTGCGGTTGTCTTCGTCTTCCCGGATCAGTTTAGTCCAGTGCCTCCTGAACAATAACCTCAGATTCGGAATCCAGAGCGCTTGTGGCCTCGTCGAGAAGAATGATTCTTGGTCTTGCGATCAATGCTCTTGGGAAAGAGAGAGATGTCGTTATGAAAACAAACAGTTAGTCATTACTGTTTCACCGAAAAATGTGACCAATCAAAACACCGGGGATGTTAAAACACTTTTTTAAACGCACCTGGCGATCGAGATGCGCTGCTTTTGTCCCCCGGACAGCTGCGAACCTTCGTCTCCAACCATGGTATTATATCCGTCGGGAAAGGACATAATAAAGTCATGAGCGTTTGCCTTTCTTGCGGCCTCTTCTACTTCATCGGAGGTAGCATCTGGACGACCAGCTTTGATATTGTCTGCAATACTTACTGCAAATAATTTTGGTTCCTGCGAGACCAAGCCGATCTGTTTGCGAAGCCATTTTACGTTCAAGTCCTTTAAATCAGTTCCGTCCATCAAGATTGAGCCGGATGTTGGGTCGTAAAATCTTTCCAACAACTGGATGATGGTGCTTTTCCCCCCACCAGAAGGGCCGCAAAGCGCCACAGTGGTTCCCGCTTTGATCTTTAGGTTCAGTCCATTGTAAACGTCAACTTCCATTCGTGTCGGATATCTGAACGAGACGTTCTTGAACTCGATGTCGCCGACTACATCTTTAGGTTTCATCCCAAATGGAGATGACGAGTCAATTTCATAGTCAGGGAGGGAGTTCAAGGTGCTTCTCCTTTGAAGAGATTTCCTCATATCTTCATCCTTCTTCAAATCCTTCTCGGTCTGGTCTTCCCTTGCGGTCTTTCTGTATATAGCTACAAGCGCAGGGTAACAAGCCGATCGAGCATCGACAAACGCTTCCATTGATGCTGCAACTTGCGGCAACACAGCACCTCCAAAAGTGACACCCATCAACGCTCCAAACACTTCAAATGCGGTCGGGTTACACGACTCGTTGTTTGGGACGGCCCCAGAGGGATCGCAACCACTTTCTTGTACTTCTTTATACATGAGATACGACCCATAGAGTGTAAGTGGTAAATAGGCGAATAAGAACACAGCCATCAACGATCCATTGGCTGCACCAAGGTAAACAACTTGCCCCGTGGCACCTAAATATGCTTCTTGTGTCGCTTCCTCGAACTTCGCGATGACGTCTTTGACTGCATTCAACGACAAGATTGTACGAATGGAAGACACAGAAGAAAATACGATACTACCGGCCTTAGCGTAGGACTCGTTGGCTCTGGCCGTCTTTGTCTGGTTTAGTTTCAATACCAAGCCGGTAACCAAAGCCATCACTGGCACAATTGCCAATAGAAGGAAACTCAATTTTAATGAGCACCAGAAACCAAAAGCAAGACCTCCAATTGCAGTGACCGTAAATTGAACTCCGTCACCCAACTTTCGACCCAAACCCCTGTTGAATCAGCAAACGAAGTTGTGAGATATTGGCCGCAAAGTGGTTCCCCACAAAGGGATCAAAGAAAAAACAATTGACATCATGTTGATCCGTTCGTGATTTACCTCTTGAATTTTTTGCCATTGACGCTGATTATTGTAGCTGTTCCACTTGTGTCCATGATGTCGTAGTAGGCCATGTCTTGCCTCAACAGAGCATCAAACCATTCCTGCTTCATAGTATCTGTCATCTCCGACGCGGCCGTCTCGAGAAACGTGGACTGCATCGCCATTGCAGCAAAGGCGTAGAAACCAATGCCGCAGAGTATGAAGGCAAGGTCTTTGATACCATTTTGGTTCGAGCCATTTGAAAAATTCGTGAAGGAATCTGAAAATACGATAGCAATTGCTGCCGGAATGATATGCAAGAGTACAGATGTACGTCAGTAAATGGAGACACATGCAATAAGCTTCGATTGATTCCAAATCCGTTCATATTACCTCACCTGGTTGGATCAAACCACTCATGACAGAAGCAGCAAGACCCATCGCAAGATTGATCTTCGCTCTCCTGGTCTTCGCGAAGGAAAGAACTTCCATAACCGTCGCCAGTGGATCTTTGACTTTCTTCTCTTCGGTTTCATCGTAGCTTGCACCATCTTCTAGTGAATTTTGTTCCGCCGTATTTGTAACCGTCAAAGTTTTATCGGTATCAACTTCGTCCTCAGGAACTTTGCTTTTGTTTTTCTTCACTTTCTTCACTTTTGCGTAAGTCGTGTTCGGACGAACTGCAACGCCTTCGTAATCACCAATCTCTCGTTTCTTTTCCTTTTTCTTTTCCTTTTTCTTTTTCTTTTCCTCTTCCTTTTTCTTTTCCGCTTCCTTTCTCTTTTCCGCTTCCTTTTTCTTTTGACTGTTCCTATTGCTTTTATTGGTGTCATTGCTGTCGGGATCTTCGTCATCGTCTTGTTGTTGGCTACCCTCGAAAAAAAGGCTGGGGTCGCCTTCTTTCTCCACCGTGACGCGATTTTCGCCACACCAAATCTCAATGTAACGACCTTTCTCGTCCTTAAAATCTTCGTGATTGACAACAGTACAAAGGGTGGGTTCACCGTTGATTTTCTTTAACGCCCGACGAACTACGCGTGCATCTGTCAACTTTTGTGCAATGGCCGGGTTTGGAAATTTTTCGTCACGATAACGGTGGGGATGAATGAACTTGCATTGAAACGAAACGATAGCATCAATTCCGAGATGCTTTCTATTTGCTTTCGCCATGTCCAGATGTTTTGTTTGGGTTCTCGATTATCAAGGAACCGATGGCAAACGCTAACGACAAAAGGTAAGAAGTTGTGATACGATTCAATGAAAACTTGTCTGGTGATCCATTTAGAGTTGATCCATACGGAGAAAACTAAGCATCAGCGCTTCTGGTACAAGCATTGGGCGGCTTTACCATATCGGTAATGGTTCGTACGGTATGAACGACACAAAGGATCAGAAATAAATAATAGAAGTAACCTTAATACAAGTAAGAAGGAAGACCTTACTTGTAATAATCATACCGTGCGTCTGGTGATCGTAAGGTTACGTGTACCAGAGTCCTAATAATAATTGTTTTGGATGCACGTTTGCGTGCTTCCATACCGGTAAAAAAGTTCCAGAGAGGAAGAATTCGAAGGTCCCATAAAAACAATCCAATTTACCATCCAACGCACAAGTGTTTTAGCAACACGAACAGCATCAATAATGTCCTAAAGCTTCAATCAAACGAACGACGAAAGTTCTTTTTTAAAAAAGAAAAATTCTAATTATTGCGCCTATTCACCGAATTTATAACCATGAAATCATTCTTTGTGTAACTTACTTTCAAAAGATTCAAAAGTATTCGAAGTTCGTACCGGTAGTTACGGTGTAATTCATTCGTGCGTTATAATAACATTAGTAAGTTACTTCTATTATCTTCGTTATGAAATTCATGGTGTACCGGTACGACAAATCATCGAGCGCGACGACACTACTGTTGACTGCTACGTCGAGGAAGGTGTAGTAGCATTGTTGCTTGCTAAGCTATCTTAAAGTTGGAGAGAGTTTAAGTAAATAAGCGATGGTCACTGTCGTATCAGACGTGTGCATTCACAAATGAACTTTTCATCGAACGATTACGTCTTCTTAGTGCTTGAGGCACCGAGAATGGAGACAAGGCCTTTCAATCACATGCACCCTTAATGATCAAATTTTCGTCCGTGATAAGATTAATCGCTGGCGTAGCTGAACGAACGATATTCACTCTCTGACCAATCCCATACCGTGAGGCTATTTCACTACAATACACGAAGTAAAAGTATTGTTATTCCTACGGTACTACGAGGCCTATTTAGCTGCTACTACTAGTATACATAAGCTTACTTTGTATTACTACGTATTTCAAAAATTTTGTAATAGCTTTCCTTCGTTGATATTACTCGTCAGCAACAGGAGAGAGTGGTAATAACAACAACAAGAACAGCACGCCGAGAGCTGGCAAACAATGAGTCTATAGGGGATACTGTTCAAGCGTTATTCTTTCATACACTCAAGCACAACAAGATACTCTCCCCTAGAGGCACAAAAGGATCGGCCGACAGGTAGGTTGATAGTATTGCTCGTCGGCGGAAGAGAGCAACGGCAACAACACTAACAACGGCAGCACGCCGTGTGCTGGCAAACAGTGAGTCTACAGAGGATTCTGTTCAAGCGCTATTACAAAGACTCAGGTACTACAAGATACTACTACCCTAGAGGTACAAAAGGATCGGCCGATAGGACCCAGCATACAAGCTGCTACCCACCCCATGTTACCCTGGTACACATCGCTACTACACAGGGACCCAGCATCATGCATCATCATCCATAGCATCCTCATATTGAGCATCTTTACACTTCCTCAGAAACACGCCATACAATCTTCCCTACCTTTGACATCAGCTCTCAGGAATATTTTCTTACTGAATATCGTTCACTATCACTTGTACTTTGTTTCGTTAAGTTTCCTCCGTGCTGCTTGAATGTGATGCTTGAATGTGTCAGCAATGGTATTGAGGAGGTTCAAGTAGTTATTAGTAATAGTACTGCTGTTTCGTATGCATATAAAACTTGTGGCATCTCTAAAAAATAGAGTTATTGTCAAGTTATGTGAGTCGCTATTGTAGACGAAACTTTCTTCATAGTATTATTTGATGCCGTGTGCCTTCATCCCCACAAGCGGTTTTGCATTTTCCTCTACATTTTTGTTTTGTTAACTGGCATTACTACTATAATGGAATCAGTGATTAAATCCGAAGAGAGCTCACATCATCGAACCACTTCAATCATGATTGCCACCGGACAAAGTGCCCGGTGACTATCGCAGACACTTAAATTGGATTCGCTGCTCACATTTTGATGGATACTTTCCAGTTCAAAACGGAGTTCGTACTCGCAACACTTGCCGCATATCCTAAAACAAAAAGTCACAGAAAACTCTTAGAAGTAGCATCGCAAAGTTGGAGTTCGAATCAAGGGCGGACAACCTATTTGGAACTAGAAGACAATAATATACTAGTAATTTTTTTCGCAATGTATTACGTGTAGTATTTCATCCTCGCAAATGATATTCGTGTTTCATGACCTCATTTGCATAGTCAAAAAGAGCATCTTTCTCGTCCGGGTAGTGATGGACGAAACACGAAGGCTTCGATGGATTCCAGTTGACTTCATGCATATCATCGTTTTGCAAGCAGGGTGTGTGGGCCTTGTCCACCGCATTTGGACAGGATTCTGAATTGAATTCTACACTTTTTTGTCGCGGTACTGGCCAAACAGCTTCATGCACATCAGGATTCGTCGCATAAATATACATCAATCTGTTTTGTTCTCCCATTTTATCGCCCAGTTGATCTTTCGCATTATTGTTATGCCAACCATGGAACCTATCACCACTCTCGGGCTCAACAAAATTTTCAGATTTATCAGTATTTCTGGATTCCCACCAGGCTCTCAAGACCACTTCTGCTTTGGCTCTGTGCCACAATAGTGCGCCAGAATTGAAGCATCCATGACCCAGTCCAAATCTTTCACATTCCCCGCACAACCAGCCCGTCAGTGGTTTATTCACGATGAGACCAGGGTTGAGATGTTGCGAAGTGGCATCTTCGCCGTATCCATCAAATGCGAGGGTTTCGTACATTTTTGTTGGAGTATTATCGGGAGATGCTAAAAGAGCATCGGAGTCCATGTAAAGAAAAACATCTGCTTTTGGAAAGGCAGACATTACCAAAGCAGTCGCAGGTACCCGTCCCCAAACGGGATGCAGTTCTATGCCACTTTGGTCGATCCAAGGACTGGAAATTTTGAAAAAGGCGAAACACGTGGTTCCTTCAAGAGCCGAGGACGTACGGACCAGGTGTGCCAAACTTTTCCAACCCTCTCGGATCAGGGTGGAACCTTTTCCATCGTCACTTTTGGAGCCAAACGGCTTTCGAGAATCACCTGTGTAAATGACATCCGTGCACATAGTCGGATCGCCCTGGATGTGAGATATCGTGACACCGGTGGTGTCCATCCACTGAAATTCTGAATCAATATTGAGCATTGCTTCACTGTCCGAGTCTACAGAACCTTCAAAAATCGTTTCGATCGTTTTCTTGTCGACGGTCAACAAAGAGGTTCCGAGCAGAAGCATCACAACCGAAGACAACAGGTGCCATTGGGAGGGAGATCGTGGTTGCTTCATTGCCCAGAGTGCACGTTCTGTCAACAATCCAATCTAACGCAGACGTCTTAATGAGCTCTATTGTAGTATCCGTCGGGGAAGTAATGATGTCCGAACGCTCGAAGGTAGGGACAAAGGAGAATTGCGATGTGCAATGGCTGGAACTCTAGTCACTACAAGTTAAAAGTAGTGGTAGGTGAGACTTTCGTGTACCGGTATCCGGTATGAATATGAATACTGTACGAAAGGGGGAAAACAAAGAAACGAAATCAATTTTCTAACGGACATGTCCCTGCAAGCCTTACTGTAACTTAGTCGTAGGACGAAAGACACAGAATCCATCACAACACACGAACTCAAGACACAACATCATCGTGTAACTTACCGGTATTTTGAGTAACTTACCGTATGAATCGTGCATCATCGTGCATAATTGAGCATCGTGTGATGCAAACCGAAATCCGGAAAGATAATTATTTGCACAGTCTTACTCAATACTGTTACAGCACGGTATGAGTGGGTTACGTACTAACTCTACTCTTCGAACCCTACTTCGTATTTTCACTGGAAAGAACATACCTTTCGGTATGTAAGACTTACTCAGTACGTACGGTACGCTAACCTTACCAGTAAGACGATATTGAATACAGTACTTCGTACGAAGTATTCAATATTCATATGCACACTGATTTTCTATTTTTTGTGAAGGGTGCGCAATAACTCTTTTTTGATGAGAAGTTCTCGCTTTTCTCTCAATTTCGGTGTCGTATCGCGAAAGCATCAGAAATCGTCTACAAAGATACTTTTGTCTTCTGGTGAAGTAAGTTACGTACCCGTACAAGTAAGGTTACTCGTAAGGTTACTTGAATTTCATTCATACTAGAGTCTTAAGATACTCGTACCGTAGTTCGTAAAAACATAACAGGAACCCTCCCGAGGTGGTCCCGGTTTTTTTCCTGTCTCAGGAAAGCAGGAAGCATTATTCCTCCTCTTCACAGCTACCGTACCAACCAGCATTGATATCCGTATTGGTACTTCATCATCTTCCTGTTCCTCATTAGAAGTGCGCGACAGGTATCGGTAGGCTGGTCACTTAGACAAGTTTTGAAAACTCTGCCGATAGACCATTGCAGTCGACGCCAAACATTGCTTCATTCTCTTTGGATAGAGCTAGGTGGATTCCTACTTTGAAACCTTTCCCATTCTTGTTCCCGAATCGACACGCAAAATATGGATGGTCACGGGGATTTCCGTTCGTACACACAATCATTTCCGCCAGCGGTTCAACGTTATGTTGCGCTCAATCTGGATACAGTTCCGAAAGTAACGAATCACATTCTGGTCTTTCTGGCGATTTCCGATTTCTTCCTCTTGATCAATTCCATGCGCGTTGCATTTGCAACCTTCCTCGCTGCATCCGTCCTTACGTTTCTCACGTGTTTCGTCACCATGGTGACGAATAACAATCGTATAAGTTTTGCCCCACGAGGCTTGGAACCAACGGAGTTCATGATCGGTTTGTCCGTCGGGCTTTGTGTCGCTGGTGCGACCTTGTCCTTTTTTCTCTCCGCGATATCTCGAAATGAATATTCGTTTTGCAAACTTCCCGACGCGGGTCGGTGTACCATTGCCAGCGGCCCTTTGTGGAGGATCTGGTGGTGGGGCGCAATGTCGTGCGGTGCGAATATGCTTCTGGGCTATTTCGTAGCGAAGGGCCGGGAGGAAATAAGTCAAACACAACAGCAGAGATACAGCAGTATTGATAGTCAGGGTGCTTCGGATATTTCAAGTCTCACAAACACGGCAGCTGGAATGGGGGGCCCATCTTCGTTCCAACAGAACCCCGCTGGAATGCAGATGGAACACCAGTTATCACAGCTACAGCAAGTATCACAGCAGAACGACCAAGCAGGATATGGTGGATATCCACAACCTCAAACTCAAGCAAACGTGATGTCCATCTAAATGTATGGGGTTCAAATAATGATAGATGGATACCCACATGAGAATGAAGCGAAGCACCACCTCTGGTCATCTGTTTGAAAAATGAAGGTTGATATATCTGTGTGGGTCTCCTTCAATGAGACAGATCATGATGAACGGCGGCGTTGTCACCTTATGGGCTTGAAATTTGTTGCGCAGGGAACAAGATACACACCATTTGAAAAACAGCAATTTGCATCGAATACTTTTCCAGCACTTCGAATGTGGTGCCACATTGTTTGTCGATAAGATTCGCTCAATTGTGTTTTGTCTAGCAGCAAAAGCTGTTCTGCGTCTCAAGAAGAAGGAGACTTCGGGAGGGAATGCAAATTTCCACCAGAAGTAGTGAGCCTCGAGTCTACGGAGCAGATACGAACATATTATGATAGTAGATATCAACAACAGATGCGGGATAAATAAACTCGATGCCAAAAACACCATCAAAAGAGAAAACCAATTCTAACATGTCCTTTCCGTAAGCTACTGTAGGAACTGTCTCAAGCATTTTCATTGTAGTACTCAAAGAGATGAAGCTGGTTTTCTGTCGATTACCTCTTTCGGAACAAAACTTGGTGTGCTGTGTCTAGAAAGGAATTGAACACTCAAAAAAGACCAATAGCTCCAAAGCCGTGTTGTGCGAATGACAAACATCCAGTTACCTAACTTACCAGCAGAGTATTGTTGAACATTCATCTGGAATACAAAATGCGCATAACAGTTACACTTAGAGTGCAGTAAGTAAACCTTAGTCGGTTTTCCTACCGGTGATGTTGTTTCGAGGCACATTTTCCCACCTCTCACTTTTTTTTTGTTTTTAGTTGATGAGAACAATCACCCACCAACAACAACAATAACAACAACAACGAATGACAACCATCACACGCGCAGATGAAAAAGAAAACGCCGAATGAAAAACTATTGTACGGTGCACATTCGTATGTTCTCACATTTTTCTTTATTATTTCTTTGCGATACGCTCTCCATCCGACGTAAAATTCAACATCGATAAGTAGACAGCATTGATGACGAGTATGGTGACGACGGCGTTGTTGCACATCGTAAATATTCTATTGCTACTACATCCATCATGGTCGTTCGTCTCCATCCCTGACCGCAGCAACCGTATGTACTTGTCGTCGCTGTCCAGAAGATGTTCCTCGTCTTCCTGGGCTCGATCGGCAACGATTGAAAGCAACGAATCATCGAATTCTTTTTCTCCGAGTGACGAACGAGATTTGAGATTCTCCGGCGTCGGGCGTTTGTACACAACAACAGCATCGCCGTCCTCGAAACAAAAGGAAAACGAGAACACGAACGGTGGATCGGAAGAATCGTCGTTGCGGGAGGAACATCTTCGAGTCGTCGATCGATTGGAAATGAGCCGCGTGGTACTAGTTGGTCTGGGCGGTGTTGGATCATGGGCTGCCGAAGCGCTGTGTCGTTCTGGTGTGGGACACCTTACGCTGATCGACCTCGATGATATTTGCATCAGCAACACGAATCGACAATTGCACGCCCTGTCAACCTCCGTCGGCCAGATGAAAATCGACGCGATGAAAACGAGATTGGAAGAGATCAATCCCGAAATCGAGGTCACCCTGATTCACGATTTTGTCTCGAAGGAAAACGCGGATGAAATCTGGAAGACCATCGAAGAATTGTCGCCACGACCCGTGACCGCTTGTTTGGACGCCATCGATGGCAGCGACGCAAAGACGGCGTGGATTGCTTCCTGCGCGAGACGAAAAGTTCCCGTAGTCACCTGTGGCGGGTCTGCGGGTCGCACCGATCCCACAAAATTCGTTTGCGACGATCTCACAAGAGCGATGGAAGATCCTCTGCTCTCCTCGTGTCGGAAGAATCTGAGAAAATATTACGGCTTTCAAGAAGGCGTTTCACCCGGAGCAAAGTCTAAAGATCCAAAGACTGGCAAGCTCCGAAAGAAACTGCCTCGGAAATGGAAGATCCAGGCCGTTTATTCGACGGAGTCACCGAGATCGGTAAAGCAAAATTCCCAATCATCTTCGATGAGACGGTGCGACGGAGCCCTGGGCACGGCTTGTTTCGTTACGGGAGCATCGGGGTTCGTCGCAGCGGGTAGGATTGTGGAGATGATAGCGAACGACAAACTTCCCGTGCCAAAACAATTTAGCGGCAATCAATTGCGATTGAAGACATGGGGACGATGAACGATAACTATCCAATGTTTGAACACTCGAAAAGCGCGTCATTTCCGCATTCTAAAAAGTTGATCGGTTGCGATCAAGTACACGCACGATGAAAGACATCGGGCGATAACAAAACCACTAGCCAATTCTTGAACGCTCGGAAAGCACCTAAGTCGTTTTTGTTCTGAAAAATTTTCTAGCAAATACAACTGTAAATTATGATTCTATGCGTACGCAACGGTCATGTCGTTCAGTATTCCACAAGTGTTGTCTCCCATAGCTACGTAGGCATAACCATTCATGCCCCAGCTTGAACCCCACTGATTTCGAACAATCCAATATCCCTCTCGATCTCCGGAGTCACGACTTCTGCTATTGCTCCCGCTTCCGCTTCCACTTCCAGACTTATCGTTGCTTCCACCGCAGCCTTCTTCGGCGTCGTCGCAGTTGGAACCGTCGGTGAAAGCATAACCAACTACTTGAACGCAATGGTTCATGTCCAAGAATTCCTGACCACACCCAATTTCAGCTGTCATGATTCCTCCGGTATAATCTTGCCAAGTAGACGCTTCCAGACATACGACTGCAGGTCCATAAGTTGCAATGTTTCCTACCGCTGTATCTTCGTCTTGATCGTCGCATTCGCAACCTGACCCGTCGGTGTAACAAAGGCAGCGATCTGTAGCGTATCCGTATCCCCGAATGTTGCCGTAACGACCCTGACTAGAAAAGTCTGCATAATTTTCATTTTCCATGCCATTTCCCCAGTAGGAATCTTGGTCGTTGCTACCCGAGTGAGAGTTTGAGTTTCCATCACTAGCCGGGCAAACCTGCTCTCGAAACGACTCCAGTGTTTTTTGGTCGTAGTAATCGCTTTCTCCTTCCGAGCCCGCCGTTAGAGCAACCAGTGTATATGCATCGTACGGTAGAGTGCTCTGGAGAGGTAGGCCCCCGTGATCCATGACCCACTCGAAAGCGTTTTGAGGCCAGCCACCGGAGCACATTTCACAACTTTCGTCGCAGACAATGATTTCTGATTCCGACAACGTGTACAAGGTTCCAGTTGCGATGAAATACGCAGATTCCACGGTTTCGACAGCGGTAACGGCCCAGCAAGCAC
Organism: Pseudo-nitzschia pungens; assembly: GCA_037355855.1. Lineage (NCBI taxonomy): Eukaryota > Bacillariophyta > Bacillariophyceae > Bacillariales > Bacillariaceae > Pseudo-nitzschia > Pseudo-nitzschia pungens. The sequence goes on along the minus strand of CM074761.1, from coordinate 3,797,705 downwards.
CACATTCGCCCTGAGTTCGAACATCGGTTACCGCCCCCGAATCTCTCCAATCGACAGAGTTTGGAAACGCGTCGGCATCGTATCGGGGCTCCATTGTGCCAATCATTCCGAATTGAATGCCAGTGGAGAGCCAAATGTAACGCAGGATACAAGACACGTCATACCACTTTGCAATAAAAAGACGAGGCTCCCATGACTTTTGGGCGAAACGAAGACTTGTCTTGGTTCAAATGCCTTTGCTTTTGCATGACCGATTCGTGGTATTCCACCTTGTGTATTTCGGGATCCAGCACCACGCCGATACCGGAGGCCTTTCGAAGCTTTCGTTCGTTTGGTGACAATGCTTGTAGTTTCTCCTCTAGAACATCGGTGTATGCGCCCTTGTATCCCGTCAAGAACTTCACTTGGAATTCTTCTGGAGTCAAGTCTTTGAGATGATTCGAGCCAAACACGTGTTGTTTGGTTAGTGTACAGGGTCCGTGGCGCTTGTTTTTTTCGGCGGTGCGGTGATGGTTTTGTGACCAGATATGAAATCGATGTTCTTTCTCTTCCTGGGAATGGTAAGTTTTCGAGTGGTGTCGTACCCAATCCTCGAATTCTTGTCGCAGATGGGAAAAATGACGGTGCGACGAAGCGTCCGCTGCCGCTGAATGCTGTTGATTGCGGTCCCGCAGCATTTGCAGCCTTCGAGGATGATACTGCTGCAGCTGCGGTTGTTCTTGTTGCTGCTGTCGAACAGACGATAGAGATGATTGCTGTATGTCCGAGAGAGGCAGAAGCAATATTTTCTCCACTGCTGGATCCGGCACCAGAAAGGTCGTATGCTTCTCGACAGTAATGTCGAACGATGACGATGACGATGACGATGCATCGTTTTTGGTCACCAGTGTTCTCGGGTCGTCTTGGTGTCCCAGGGAATGCAAAAAGACTCCCGTCATGGACAAGGCAACCAGAGAGAACAGGACTACCCAGATTTTCACGTAGGACATGAGACGCCTTGCTTGTACCATGACCATCGAGTTCTTTCCGTTCCCGCCACTTCCGAATCCGTCACCAAAGACCGATCCTCTTCCAAAGTAGTTGACCCCCTCCCGTCGATTGCGAAAGTTTGGATTGTCCTTGTTCCATCCACGAAAAATCCCGTTTTCTGCTTCGAAGTAATCCTGTTGCGTGTCACGAAATGTTCTTGCTTGCGGAGGACTATTGTCGTCTGGCATTTTATGGTGCTGGTGCTGGTGCTGGTGCTGCTGGTTGCGATGGGTCGAGTTCAGAGCGGCAGTAACCTTTCGATGAGTCAGCACCAAACCCGAGTCGGTTTTGATGGATTCTCCTGCAACTACGGTATTGCTGTTAGTGGTGTGGTCCGCAGCGTTGTTCCCTTGGTTGTTTGTTCGTTCATAGTGAACTTCCCGGGGTGGTTCTTCTTCCATTTCGAGATAGCCAGCGGTTCCGGGCTGATAAGCAGTAGCCCGAGTTCTATCGTTATGAAACGCATTCATATCTGCATTTGCGCTGGGATACGTTCGATCCTCTTGACCATTGGCGTTGGCAACGTCGTCGTCGCCACCGATTTTAAACGTCTGGAGCTCCACGGAAAACGCCGCTGTCGAATCGTCGTCGTCAAACAGAGAGTTTGGTGCCGGGATTTTGGTCATGAGCTTGGAGGGCGATTCAAATCCCAGGGAAGGATTGTTCGATCGGCCTATCAGACTAGAGGTAGCGCTAGTTGTTGACTGATGCCCAGACAAGCCGGTGGTCGTTTGCGTCGGGACATAAGACGTATCGATCAGTACACTTGGGTCTTTGTTAGTTTCCATTGCCATTGGTTTGAATGCCTTCGTCATCCGCGGAAGACAAAAACCGCTCCAATGTGGAAGGCCGATTCCGACGATACTTCAGGCGAAGGCAAATGTGCAGCAGGATGGGAGGCATCGACGTCGTTTGATGGAAGGGCGAAGCTTGTCCTCGTTTTCCTCATGCTGCTGTTGTTGCTGCTGTTTATCACCTCCTCTTCGTCTCCATCTTCGGACATGGAATCGTAGTCCATGTCCCGGAGTGCCTTTTGAGCCTTTTCCAATTCTTCCACCATTTCACTATTCTTTTGTTGCCATGCACTCTACTCCTACTCGTTCTCCAGAAGTGCAAGAGATTGCGAGCCGTGGTGTCAATATTAAAAAGTAAGCAACGGTCAGTCTCTGTGCACTACTATTTTTTTGTTTTGATTGACTGATACAGAGCAATTAGACTCGGTTGTCAGTTCCACCAAAAAAACTTTTCGTTCCGATCGAAGGAATACGGTAGGTTACGTTCAGGGCTACGCGTTCTCCCTTCTACCGGTAAAGGGGCGTTGTTACTTGACGACGAGTCGCAAAAACAGCGGCAATTGTAATAGTGAATCTCCGTTCAACTCCAATCAAAAGCGCCGGCCAGGCACACAATATGTTCTTCGTAGTCGAGATGACCTAAGAAAGATAACATTCATCATAATTCTCTCTTGACAACGAAGAGAATGCGAACTCAGCTGTCGACTTGCTATCTCCTACTAGTAAGGTTAGTGCAGGTAGCGCTCCTGCCTTGTTTGGTCCTCGCATTCGGTGCTGCGTTTGCTTACTTCTTGCTCGCTCACACTACGACGTAACTGCAGGGCCGGGCGTACGGTTCCAGTACATTATCGAACGTAGTACTGACCGCACCCCGAGGTAGAAGATACAAGGATGCTCCTGTAGCCTCGTAGCTCATAGAACAGACGACGTAGTACTACTAGTAGTAGTATGAAGTACAAGCACATCATAGAGCAGCACCCTTAACCATGTAGCATGCTGCTGAATGCTTGTGTGATGTCTCGTAGCTATGGTAGTATGTAGTAGTAGTAGTAGTAGTAGTAGTATCTCTCTTCAAGATCCATATGCCGGGACCTAGCACCATGTTCACCATACTACCTTCGTACTAGCAATCTACTAGTAGTAGTACTATTATTTAAGCAACATCCTGCCAAACATCCTGCTGGACTGTTATGAGGACTAGTAAGAGTTGTGGTTTGTAGTTCCAGCAGTAGTACTGATCCCTAGAGGAGTACTAGTACTACTAAGGAGGGACCCAGTGTCATACCGAGCATCCCCCATAACACCATAGCAAAGCACCAGCATGTTGAATATGTTCACATGGCTACTAGTACTAGGCATGGTAAAAAATACGAAGTAGAATCCGAGATGGGCATGAATACATCTTTGCAGATACTTCTTCGTACTACTAGTATTAGTAGTAGTAGAATAATGGTGCCAACACAACAAGTTTAAAGAATATTCTTAGCTGACACACCACCACCAGCAGTTTGGTATTAGTTGTTTGGAATTGACTAGACGTAAGGACTGTTCTGAGAGAAGCTTGCGTTTCGTTGTTGTCCTGTCCTACAAGTTGAACGCTGGTGGTAAGGTTTATCCATACCGGACGACGAGCAATAAAGATTTTCTTCCTGCCATGTCGTCGGTCTACCGTATGCCTTTCTTCATGAATGAAGTGCGCTTTAATCCTGTACAATTGTTGACGCGATTAAAAAAACAATTCAAATTTTTTAAAAAATTCATTCTCGCACAATCAACGAAGACATGACTTTTTGTATCTTCTTGATGTGCCCCCTACGTGTACGGTATGTAGAACCTCAATCAAAAATTTGAAATCAGAAATCAGACAGTTGGAAAGGAAGTTAATTACCGTACGGAAGGTTAGCTAGGTTACCCTAAGGTTAATTACGGTATCATTCCGCACAGTGATGACTTCATAAGCGTTCGCATGTCAGCGAAGACTTTCTCGTTTTGAACGATACCGATCACCATCGCTTCAAAAGCATTATTTCCGGAATTGCAAGACGATTACGATCGACAACGTGTAAGCAAAGACACCATACAAGGACAGCAAAATCGCAGAAGACTTTAATTTATCGAAAATGGCGTCCACGACAGCTTCTGTTCTGGTTACCGGTGGTGCCGGATACATCGGTAGTCATACCATTTTGTGTTTACTGGAGAAAGGCTACAATGTCGTCGTTGTAGATAATCTGTCAAACTCGAGCATGACTTCTCTGGATCGTGTTGCAGAACTCACTGGGCTAGACGATGCAGCTCGCAAGGAACGTCTCGTCTTTCATCAGGTAGATTTGTGTGACCGAGATGCTTTGAAACAAATTTTCGAAACCTCTCCAACATTCTCGGCCTGCATCCATTTCGCTGGGCTCAAGGTAAGCGCCATGCAAAAGAATCAGTCAACGGCGGAGCAACATTCTGGATTTTCCGTTTCATATTCCCTCATGACTCTCGTGGGATGTTTTTTTCTTTGGAAAACAGGCCGTGGGAGAATCAACGAAAATTCCCCTGAAATACTATCACAACAATATCACTGGTACACTGTACCTACTTGAACTAATGGACGAATTCGGTTGTCATTCACTCGTATTTTCAAGTTCTGCTACAGTTTATGGAGCGGCTGATCAAATGCCAATCACAGAAGATACAACTGTTGGGACTGGTATTACTAATGCTTACGGACGAACAAAGTACATGATTGAGGAGATTCTTCGAGACTTTTACAAATCGAAAGTATTGGACAACAATGAGACGGATTGGACTGTAGTTCTTCTCCGCTACTTCAACCCCATCGGCGCCCATCCATCGGGTAAAATCGGTGAAGATCCTAACGGAATTCCAAATAATCTCATGCCGTATGTTGCTCAGGTGGCTAGTGGACGACGGGAGTTCCTGACGGTCTTTGGGGACGATTATCCGACCCCCGATGGAACGGGTGTTCGTGATTATTTGCACGTGATGGATCTAGCTGAGGGTCACATGTCGGCAATCGAATACGTCAAAAAGAAAAAAAGTGGGACTTTTACGTTCAATCTGGGGACAGGAAATGGGTGTAGTGTCATCGAAATGGTCAACGCTATGAGCAAAGCCTGTGGCCATGACATTGCATACAAGGTGGGTCCCCGTCGTCCGGGAGATATCGCGACGTGTTATGCGGATACCAGCCTCGCGAAGAAGGAAATGAATTGGGAAGCCACTCGCACACTGGAAGAAATGTGTAGAGATCTGTGGAGTTGGCAGTCCCAGAATCCGAATGGGTACGCGAAGTGAATGCACGTGATGGAAAATCGTAGTATCATTGCGTTTATTTTAAAAGTACTTAATATCCTACATGTTATGAACAATTCGGATTGAAAGATGAACCGACAAATGTCGTTGAAGGGAATGAGGTTTCCCCCAGTACCATTGGTAGAGCTTCAGAGCGCTGGGCGTTGCTCCATGCGTTTTCCCATTTCCAATTCAACGGGCGCTGGGCATTGCTCCGTGCGTCGTCCAATCCCTCTTGATAGGAGCGCCGCCGCTGCGAAGGAGGCCGCGTCTTTCATCTGCAAGAACGCCGAAGAGTCCACCACCACAAGGTCCATCACTTCTTCTCGTGTCCCGTCGACCGCCGGTGGACTCACCGCTGCAGGTCCAGCTGGACTAGAAGGAGATCCCGCGGCAGAGGTAGAGCCTGTTCGACAGTGCTTGGTATATCAGCTCTTGATACGATTCCGGATGGAATTATCGCCACCGGTACAGTACGCCGAGCCCGGAATAGCTCAAACTGCACCTGATTTTCGAGGGAATGAGGTTTCCCCCCGTACCATTGGTATCTGTTCATTTCGTTGACATTGCGTTCTCGTTCGAGCTGCGTTCTCGTTCGAGCTTCTTCTCGACTTGGCTGAAGCAGAACTCGGTCGATATAGAGCTCACGTTTGGCTTCTTCTCCCTACATCATATATGATATATGTTCTTCTGGGCTCGGTCAACGTAGACGAGTTCACGTTCAACTTCATCTCTGTCTATGATGTAATAGTATCTGTCTGAAGCGATGAATGCTTGAGACGTTGTCGGCCGATTGCTTGTAGTTCTGTCCAGATGATTCGTAATAGCCGTCTAATGCTTCGATGCTTTGCCGACGTCCCTCTCGCGGGACGCGAGCATCAGTCTGGCAAAGGCCAGCTTGTGGACTGTTAAGAGGTTCGCGTAGGTGATCAAGCGTGCTGACTGCTTACGTCCGCTGAAAGAGCGAGGCCCTCTTGGTTCCTCCCTGTGCTGTGAATCCGTGCGCTGTACCGTAACCTACGGTGCGCGAAGGAGAAACCGTGGCAAGGGGCAGACCCTTGTTGTGCTTTCCCACTAGACGAAAATGCTTACACTTGTAATTAGAGTCAGCGTTGTTGATTGAACAACCGCCGATGCTTCGAGCGTTAAAGAGGAAGAGCCGCCGTAGTGCCGCAAGCCCACCGTTGGCTTCCGACCCGAGGGAATCGAGCTCCCCGGGCAATAGATTGGAAGGTCCTTCAGCAATTGAAGACCACTTGTGCTGGACTTCTCCCCCTCCTTTGAGTGACTAAGCCAGTGAAACAATTCCAGTGGACAGGAAAGCACGCCCTGATCAGGTTGTAGCCAGCTAAGTCTGTTTTCGTTCATGCCCCTTTCTTCCGGGCGCCACGGAGAGTTCTTCCCTTGCCACGGGATCTCCGTCGTGTCCGGGTAGGTCCGGGAGGGGGGGGGGGGGGGTTGTTATTGTTTAGATTACGCCATTTGCGCTATTTGCGCCCGACGGGGTTGTTCTTGTTCAACTCACATTTTTTAATCTTGTCCGTCCGCTCCTGTCTTCACGAGGCTGAATTCCGCTGAGATGCCGACAGGAGCAATATAGGAAGCTTTTGTCCCTGTTAATGAACCCAAAATGCTACAATCATTTTTTAATCATACAACCATCGAAGTCATCTCGAACGTGTCGGTCAAATAATTGTCTTCCTATGTTATCACCTATACTGGATTTTATGTTTCATTGATCGTAGAGAGAGAAACCTTTCCCTTTGAATCCAATTGAACCCGTACACCTGCTTGTTCCAAATCCGCTGATTCTACAGGACCCTGAGCCATGAGTTCTTCTACAATTGCTTGATTGTTCGAATTGTCTTCCAATACATTGCGTATAGCTATCACTCCCCACTCTCTCAAGGTAAAGCAAGATGTCGCGTGAGTAGTGCAGCTAAGTAGAACATGGACGCCATTCCTTATCTCAGAAGAATGAGAATCATTCTCTTTTTCCCCCACTACTTCAACTCGATGAACTGACTTTTTCACGGGTGGTACCAATGTCGTTCGCAATAAGTCTTGATTGTGTTTGCATTTATAACAAAGATTGCCAACGAATTTGACAAGCGCTATTAATAGCCGTTGGTCGTCGTTGGACAGATTGACGTCACTTGCCTTGCGTCCGACACTCTTTTCGGCCAAGTCATCCAACACTACACCAAGCGATTTTGCTGATTCTTGTAGAATTGCAGTTTCGTGCCCTAAATAGAGTCGCAGTGACTCATTCACAGAGCCTTCTACGCCTAATGTGGAAGCGAGAATTTCGTTCACTGTGAGGAAGCCGGACTAGTAGAAGCTGATCATTGAATGCATCGAGCTGATCATTTTTTTGTGTCGTCGGAAGTCTTTTGCGCCGAAACCACGGCGAAATGTCGACTGCCAAACTTGCTAGGAAGAGATAGCTTTCATTCCTAGCTCGTACTTCCCCACCAAATGGATGTTCAACACTTTTGTTGGAACCAAATTCCATCACATATACATCGGCATCTCTCGACATGCATTGCAACAGAACATTCTGCTCTGGAAGTAATTGAATCGGCGCATTTTTATCACCACTAGTTGTGCTGATGGAAGAAAACATGGATGACAACATCCCCAGCTTGGCCAGTTTAGACAGCAATAATTGAATCCATTCTGTTGCTGAATCCCAATAATCATCAAGTTCTTCGGAACCTTCCTTTTCTTTGTCGAGTGCTTCTGTAATCGCTTCCGCAGATACAAAATGTCTTAATATAGTACTGACCAGCATTCCGTTTGATGCGACGTCTCTGACGAATTGTAGATTCCGTTTTCTGTGCTCCAACTCGTCTTGGTCTTGAACTAACGAAGCGATGCAATTGTGGAGGAAGGCTGCAACAGCAGCGATGGCATCTCGATTTCTAGATTTTGCCGCAGATATGAACATATCCACCCAGTTCGACTCTATCACCTTGACTGAGGATGAGGATGGAATGAAATCTTCTTTGTCAGAAATCGTGTCAAGAATTGAGGACGACACAGATTCAGGAGAAGGGGAGAGTCGAACGTTAGTAGAGATTATCGATGCTGTTCGTGCGTTGGATGTCACGAGGTTGCTCATGAGTTGGGCTGCGAGTATTCGAGACTTCTTATCGCCTCTTGGGCGGCTTAAAATTGTCGCAAGTGGATCGTGCCAGTGATACGTAAGAATTGCCTTCGATTGAATTGTTGCGACAGCTTCTTCACCGTAAAGATTGAATTTGTCATCCTTAGAGATACACAAAAGACCGAATCGGAGAGCCGCCCTAGTATGCAGAACCATTTCCTTGATGGCATCCGAGCTCATCTTAGACTCGTTCTTACTGTGCATCATTTCGTTCGCGTATACCGATAACTGTTCGTAACAGGGATGAAAATACTCTTCGACGAAATTCAAAAAGTTGTCATCCGATTCATTGGGATGTTCATGCCGCGCATTTTTTGTTCTTTCGTTGATCTCTCGCCAATCGCAACCCATGACGGATTCCGTTTAAATTCTATAAAGTTGATCTTTGTCCTCTAGCTCGAAATGTTGTTGTTCTTCTACTCTTCGTTACTCTCTATTGTGACAACAAACTATGATGATGACAATATTACTCGTTTTTCGAATACAAGAACATCAAATAATTAAAAAAAATATTTTGTGGTGCCACCATGAGTCGGATTTACGAACAAAATCAGAGAAAAAGTTTTCGAGATAATGTTACTTTTCGAAGTTTCCCTTCCACTCCTCGATCGAGGGGCTGTTTAAAAAAAGGCGCCACAAGTACACGTACAACATACCGGAACTTTACTTGTACGAAGTACTTTTGTACTCTGTTCCAATCGAAAGATGACTCATTTTGGCACTAGAGTTGGTGGGTTTTGTACCACCAGTAAGGTTACTCATACCGTTAAGAGAATGTACCGGTAGGGTGGAAGCACTTCATACCGAAACCGGGTACCAGTACAAAATGCGAGGTAATAGTAATTTACTTGAACGGGTAACTTACGGTACGAGTAGACTAATTCATTTGGACGTTCATGCAGCGAACAGCTTTTGATGCCCTTTTTCGACGATTTTTCTTCCGTTAGACAGATCAGAATAGCTTCGTATTACTAGTATTGCATCCTATCGTTGGACATGGCGTAAAGCAAACACAACCACCTTGCGATGCATACGACAGAAAGGAGTGGTGAATCAAATACACAGTAAATAAATGATGACAATCGGCGTGGATCAAGAAGAACCACACGGGGTTGCTACTCATCGGCAAGAAGAAGATGACGACGATGTAACGGTTATTGTTCTTGAAAATTCCGCTGATGAAGACGAAGTGATGGCACATGGCTGGGTGGATCAAGATTCACCGGAAATGCAAGAACGTCGCCGCAATGTACTCCTTCGAGAACTCCAACGGGTCCAGAGAGCAAGTTTTGTCCACTTCATGATTTTATGCTTGATTCCTACGTCCCTGCTCTTTATTGTTATCGCTACTGTTCTAGGCGAAGACGAGGAGTGCCAATCCACGGCGACGACGTGCGAAAAAGAACCACGAACATTTATAAATGCATTCACAACTCGCTGTGTTTGTGATGCAATAACTGTCATCCGATCAGATCCTTGAACGGAAATCACTGGAAGGAGAATGGCTTAGCAACGAACATTGCATCGATGTGGAGCACTAAATGGAAACCAAACATTTACCTTGATCATCTCAAGGCGAAATACAATCATGCAGTAGTTCTTGATTTGAAGAAACCGAGAAATGGAAGCATAGTGTAGCGTTTAAGACAATGTTATCAACTCTCGGCACGTATTATCTGAAGTTATTAAAATCAAAAAAGGAAAGTAATTAAGAAATGTCATCAGAAATACTCGCCTGCTTGTGTCAGATTACTCCCGTCCGATTACGACAGAATCCGAAACATTTTTTAGGTTGTGTGCGATGCAAACGAGAAGTTTTTATAATACAAAAGTTTGCAAGCCGTGCATGCAAGAGATAGAAAGACGCATGTTCTGTTGTGATGAACGTGGTACTAAATTGCTTTTCACTCCATCGATGAACGATGATATCACAACTTTCGTAGTTGTGATAGGGGTGCAGTTCTGTTCTCTGGTATTTTTGTGAACAATTTTTCATCCAACGTGAGAGTGTTCAACACACCAGCTCGGAATAGCGAAGCCAAAATCTCACAGGATAAAATGATTGCAGCGTTTGGTTCGATCATGCACCTACTATCAGTTTAGATGTGATCAAGAAAATCATGCGACTCGATGGTATTTAAGGATGAAGAGATCCGATTGCTTTCGTCGCCCTCACTACTATCAATTGGTGTAGAAGGTTCATGTTTTTTATCCTGACCGGTCATTACTACTACACACTACAGCATGAAGTCCTATCAGGGGCTCTAGCGGTACTACGTCGTCTACAACTAATTTTGACAGTACCTAGGGGAGAGTTTCTAGGAATTCTGTTTGAACGGCACATGGCTGTTCATTGTGGATTTTTTCTGTCTGACCACTCATCCCCACATGAATCAATTCTAAATACTCTTTAAAGTATTACTATTTACACTCAAGTTTGGATTTCCAGTTTTGGGTGTTGTTGATTGATTCCAATTCTTATGGCATGAGTTCTAGACTAGTGCTGGTTCACCCTTAAAAAATGTGCCATCATGTTTTGTTTGACACAATTTTGTTTTCTATTTTGCAGTTAGTATGGATAGTAATAGTATGATTGGTGATAATCACTAAATTTTTTAAAATATGTAAAATGTGGTCACAATGATGAAAAGAAGACCAAGTTCCTGATCATAGGTTATTATCGGAGTTGCTCAACCACCTTTCAATGGAGGAACTGCAACATGTTTCAAATATTTAGCACGCCCAACTCTGACGTAGGTATAGATAATGTCCCAGAATGAGTTGTTCAAACTCGTCCCATGTTGCATGCTTCGTAGTGGTCCACCGTACACATGACATAAACAAAGTTCTGCGCACAACTTACTATCAAAATAATTGAGGTGATAAGACTTCTTGTTTTGGTGATACGAAGATGATGTGAACGTCAAGGGAAGTCAAGGGGAAGTCAAGGGGAAGTCAAGCGAAAGTCAAGCGAAAGTCAAGCGAACGTCGAGGGAATATCATGAATGATGCCTCCTCGGACATCTTATTGTACGAAAAAGTGAATATTTTTGTATCGACGTGCAGACCTTCCGAGACTGAACCTGCTCCTAGTCCATGACTAAAAAATGACGTGTTCATTGGAAGCAAAATGTTCGCTACGAAAAAGTCGACTCCTCGGACTGTCTCACATCATTTTCACCTTTCGTCACAATCGTGACGCAATGACGGATGACACATGACACATCAATTTTCGAAACAGCGATGGCAAAACACCGCCCACCTTTTTCCCGTTTTTGGAATCATAGAATGCGGCAAAGCACAACACTGCATTAGTCATATTTTTTTCATTCTGCCCTTCCATTCATCAAACACCATGACATCTGTTCGTTTCACCAGTGCATTGCTTTTGACTGCAATTGCCTTCCTTGTGTCGGGGGCGGTTGCCTTTGCCCCCGTCTCGCAAGTATCAGGAAAGACTGTTGCTCGCAGTTCCACTCACTTGATGGGTATTTTTGATGGTGAACAAGAGAGAACAGCTCTCACCCGCGACTCTGAACCAGAGGATTTCTTCGCAACGTGAGTTTCATTGTTTTGGTGTTCCATTCACTCTCGGCAGAATACGTTTGCCGATGGTCCGTTTCACTTATCTTTTTCACCATGATTCATTCTAATCACAGTAACACAGATAAGATGTCGGACGAGGAAAAGATCCCCATTGCCTTGGCGGGGCTTGCTGGAATTTCTCTTCCTTTCATCCTTGGATTGATCGCCCTTTACGCCGCACAAGGTTGAGTGTTTTCAGTGCTACAGACGGGGAACTGGAGAGTGAACTGACGTCTCAAGGGAGATAGTTGATGCATTGATGGGTCAAATTGGCGCATGAAACGGCTCCGGTTTAATTGAAACCATGAGTATATTTTCACGATCGCTACGTTGTGAGCGTATCCAAAATCGGATGAGCTACACTGAATCGACGCAGTGGTCGACTTTCAGATTAAAATGAATATGATGCACACTATACTGAAGTAAACAGAATTTTTTAACCTATTCAACTTCAAACTTCACTGAATACTGAGAGAACTATATACTCCAATCACATCTTTCTGTTCCGAAGTGGGCAAAAGTAAAAATGTTGAACGTATGTAGTCGTGATGTCGAAGTTTGAGGTTCATGCGAAGTATATATTATTATGTGATGCATGTAGACAAAACTTGTCAAGTGTCGAGATCATTTCAAAACTTTGGAGGTTCTGTCTTCATGCCATTCTTTCTGTCAGTTAGTATTGCTATTTAGTGCTTCGTAGATTGAATGGAATGACGATCTGAACTCATATTCTTGACACCGTCTTCATCGAATACTTTGACAGCTATGAGACGTCAGATAAAAGATTTCGGATTTTTCTACTTTTCTCAAATCGTTGATGATCTGTATTCTACTTCGTACGAAGCAACTTACGCGTAACCTTATCTGCTGTACAACTCCTGGTATTGAGTATTGAGATTTAGTTATTGATTATTGACATCAGTACGAACTAACCCTACATTGTACGAGGATTACGTTGCGGTATGTAGTGCGGTATGTACCGGTAGTTCGGTATGTCGTGCGGTATGTAGAGCGATAACGGCATGTAATCCGTTATGGTGTACGAAACCTTACCGTACCATACGGTAATAACGACGTCAATAACCATGATCTACCATTCATGTCGCAAATGATGACGAATCATGACGGAGTGATGATCGACAATACGACGATGATCGAACGCTCACTGTGGTCGCATCTTGCACGTTGACGGTGAGAGTCCATAGCAAAATTATCGTGTTGTTTCGAAATACTCATACTCAACACTCGTACCTGCGAAATGACATATCATTGAAGTCAGGATGAATGAAAACGGCAATCAATGGGAATAAACTAGGACGAGGCCCTACATATTAAATTGTTGTTGAAGGATTCCGAAAAAAGAATTCATACGGATTTCAATGGAGCTTGGCAAAGGAGTAACAGAATGGAATTGAATAAAGGGTCGTGAAAAGAAAGCAATAGATAAATAATATTATGTTCAAAAAGCTGCAGGTGAAACAATATCTAAACCTCTTCCAACGAGTTCGAATGAAAAAATGGATGGAATCAACAGAACTACTGCGTTACAAGTACGGCCGTTGGTTCGTGCGACAAGGTCGATGAGCGCCCATGTTTCGTCGGTCCGACGCACGAAGCAGTCTGCAGCAACCACCGGATCATCGCCATGCACAAAAAACGATAGCTTACCTTTATGGGAACTCCCAGAAATACTTTTATACCACATCGGACTGTTTGTCTCTTGGCCAACTGAAAGAGCCTCTTTCTTTTGTCATCAAATCGCCCCACTATGCAGGGCGTCCTACGAATCCATCCTGGTGGAAGACGAAAAAAGTGTGGGATTGTGGGATTTGGTTCTACGAGGTGACTATGGCGTCCAAAATAGAAGGCACGAAACGCAACGGGCAAGCAAGAGACTGAAAAGAAGCCCTGTTCACAAAGTGAGGGATGCCCACAATCTGATGATCGCCAATACGGAATTCGCCTACAGCGCATTGTGGGAACTAAGTTACTCTTCAAAGAAAAACGCGCTAACGAAGCAAAAACTTGCTGGAATTTTGAATGAATTTGGACCTGTGATGGTTAATAGAATAATGGGAAGTGGAGGTAATTTCTTGGTTGAAGTTTGTCGCTGTCGTAATACATCTCCGAATAATGTTCTAAATTGCGTCCAAGAACTGGTGGAACGAAGGGATGCTCTTGTCAACATTCCAACTAGAGAGTCAAAGAACTCTTCGCTTACTGCACTTTGTGTAGCTTCGGTTCGAGGTATGCCCAAGGTTGTTGAGTATCTACTTTCAAATGGTGCGCTTGCCTCCAAAGAGATCAGGTGCTCCGGAAGATTTCGATTATACAAAAACCCCAGAAAAAGCCTTCGTTGCAACGATACCACTCCCCTGGAATTCTGTACACAAATGTTGAAAGCAGAAAAAGAAGAGGGGGCAACAAAACAAGAGTTGAAGGATTTGGATCGGTGTATGAAGTTACTCAAAGGAAAATGACAAGCTCTTTTTTCTCTTACAACAAAAGAAGAAATAAGATTTTTTTCATGCGAATCGATGGTACATTCCAGTCTTCGATTGTTTAGTCTCAAAGAGTAGTTGCGTTTGTCAAGGCTCTATAATGGTCACTAGTTCAACATCTATGAAAAAGATGTCACTTGTGCTCCATTGCAAAAAATACACTTCTAGAAACTCAGTTCGAAATGAAGTCGGATGTTTGGGTCGGGTTTCATTGATAAACAAATTGTCATACACTTTTGGACTCTTTTCTGACTGTCTTCAGTTAACTTTATCAGTTACAGAATATCAACGAAATACTGGTAGATCCAACTCTTAATGAATATTGTTGATTTCTATCTGTTTCAGCGGAAAATAGTAGTAAATCTACCGTATGGTAATCTTGGTGTATGAAAAAGTGTGAATGTATTTTTTGGAGGACGTCCGTACTAGTACGTTCTCGTACTTACTACCTTACCTACTGGTAGGACGGAGTTTCCATGAGGAACCATGGTGGTCTGGTTGTTGATTTTGCTCCTGTAGTCTCGAGGTGTGAAGTGCAGACGTTTGACCAATTCGACTCGATCAAAACCATTCATCGTTATCAACAACTTTTTCTCGTTTGATACACTTTCCCTCACTTTTTATTAGGAAAAAGGAAGGCTCTATGCTATTACAGAATAATCGAACCGATAGACTTGGTTGTATCTTGCGTCGTGGAGGTACAAACAAGTTCTCCGGGCAAGGCCTGTCGTCATCGCGTTCGTGCGAGAAGTTAAGCAATTAGAACACTTGTCACAAACATTCCGATAAATTAAATACATTTTGCGATGGAAGGTCCTCACGCTGCAGCGGACGCTGCCGACAATCCAATGAACAATTTCGTACAAGTCTTGTGTTGCGTTTGCGGAATCCCGATCGCACCAAATTCTGCCAACACATGCGCTTCGTGTTTGGCTAGCTCTTCTGACATCACGCATGGAATCAGTACAGAAGTCACACTGCATCAGTGCAGAAGTTGTCAGCGATGGCACAAGGAAGCAGGCAAATGGATGTCATGCCCACTAGAAAGTCGCGAGCTGATGGCTCTTTGTCTTTCCAACGTAAGCGGACTGAAAGCCTCGAAAGGAAATGCTCAGAGGACTCGGTTGATTGACGCGGCATGGATTTGGACCGAACCGCACTCCATGAGATTGAAGGTTCGTCTGACGATC
The DNA here is from genome assembly GCA_037355855.1 of Pseudo-nitzschia pungens. Lineage (NCBI taxonomy): Eukaryota > Bacillariophyta > Bacillariophyceae > Bacillariales > Bacillariaceae > Pseudo-nitzschia > Pseudo-nitzschia pungens. Next base: position 3,782,134 of record CM074761.1, on the reverse strand, counting down.
CAGAAAGAAGTGCAAAAGGGAACTATTTTGCAACAAGCTTTCACTGTCGTATTTGTTGTGAGAAACCAGCAGTGCATTGAATGTCAGGCAGAATTTCGGCAGGGTAGCTGGAAGAGCTTAGTGCAGGTTCGACAACGTGTGTCGCACAAGCGAACTTTTTTGTTCCTGGAGCAACTGATTTTGAAGCATGGAGGTGAGATGAAAAATTGGTTTTCAATTTCGAATTTCTTCTTCTCGAGTTGACTTCATTGAAATTATGCATGAAAATCTAATTGATGTTTGAAAATTGAATACCATTTTCTTTTCTTCATCTCTGCTCTCGCGCTAGCCCATCGTGGTTGTCTAAGCATCGAAACCTTTCAGGATGGTATGGATTTCTACTTTCCCGATAAAGGCAAAGCTGCACGCTTCATTTCTTTCCTGGAGAATGCTGTGCCGACAAAAGTAAGTGTGAACAACAACAAAAATGATTACCTCTCGAGGTTGATGAAATTCATCTTTCATGCATTCTCTTTCAGAAATAAAATACTGACACCGACTTGTTCAATTATCGATAGATGAAAACATCGAAAAAGCTGATTGGAACCGACGACAAGTCCAATATATCGAATTACAAGTACACGAATTACGTGGAGATATGTCCCTTGTGTAAGGACGATCTCCTGTACCTGCCAGCCCGAACAGCACGCAATCACGGAAATATCTCCAGATTGGTGATGGTGAAGGGCATTTCAAACGTGATCCATCTGATTGATCCATTATCGGGTCAAGTCGCCCAAATGTCGGCCGAAACATACTGGCGCGATCCCATTCGCCCCGTCATCACGGCAGCGAGGTCTAGAATGACGCGTTTCGTAGTCCTCGGGAAAGAGCCGGTGTTTTTGCGCCGCAACGTTTCCAAGAGGACAGCCAGTCGGAAACAACGAAGCAGGCTGGCGAGTCTCACGCTTGCTCGAGAAGATGATCTGGGCATCAACGACCGACAATTCGAGGAACGGTCACACGTTGGTTACCTGATGAAAGCGGGTGATGTCTGCGTTGGGTTTGATTTGACGGAGACGCAGTTCGTAGAAGACGAAGCCGAAAACATGCGATCCAGCGGAAAGTTGCCGGACGTCGTGGTCATTCGCAAGCTTTACGGAGGGGTAGCCGCTGGCGACGCCGATGCTGCAAAGAAGAGAAAGTGGAAGTTGAGGCGATTGGATGCAAAGGTAGCAGAAAGCATGAAGAGCTCTCGTGCGGCCAAGAAGGATGCCGAGGCCGAGGACATGGACGAGGAAGATTTCATGAGAGAAGTCGAGGCAGATCGCGAAATGCGAGATCAAATGTTTTTGTACAAGAGTGATGTTCTCAAAAAGGAAGAACAAAAGACTGAAGCAATGGATGAAGATGAAAAGAACAACACTTCTGCAGACAACGACGAGGATGATGATGACCAAGAGATCAAACTCGAAGAACTTTTGGATGGTCTTGTAATGGACGATGGTCCCGACCCAGGAGGATGCTCCGCCGGAAGAATCCGAGGAATTATTCATGGAAGAAGGAGAGCAAGCTGCAAAGGACGGCATCAAGTATGTTGGTCGGGACGAGTCGCGACTCATGAAAGACAAGGAAAGCGCAATTCCACAAACGACGTTCGGAAAAGAGTACGGAGCGTAACATTCTGAGCTTTTTCGAGATTGCTACTGTAGAGATTGCAACTAATAATACCTGTAACTTTTGAAACTTCCACCCTACTACGATTGTGCTTGTGAACTCTTGTTCGTAGGCACCTATCCATTCCGTTTCGTCCTCTTCTCCTGGCCAGTCGTCTACAGGAGCGAACTCGTCGTCGCCGTAGAACTCGTCGTCGTCATTTACATTCGAATGCATCGGTGCGAAGCGCTCGACCCACGACCCCGGTTCTATGTTTTCGACGTACTCGATGTACTTTTTCATGCGATGATAGCTAAGCGCGGAAGGCAGGAACGCATGGCTCTTAGCATACCAGCCCTTCGGAACTCCCGCGTACCCCCGTTCGGTGTCACCGTAATGTTCGTAATACGTTTGCAATTCGCCGGTTTTCTCATCGATTTGAATTGTGTGACCAACATCTATTATTTTTTTGGGGATTTTTAGGTTCATTCATGGCAGTGAGGAATGGTGTGAGAACGGAGAATTGAATGGCGCAAAAAAGTTGTGGTTTCTGCTTCACCGACGAAAGAGTTGGATCCGAGAAAGAGTCTCTTTGTTTTCGTGTACGTAGTACTACTTTATTTCACAGCATGCAACACACAGCGGTACGTACGGTAAAAGAACTCTGGAAGCCTTGGAACCAGGTCCCAAGCCAAAACAACGCGCCAAATGCCCAGGTTATTGGTGAGGGGCGATGACGCATTGAAATACTCTTTCCAGTAATAGTTCCCTATTTGCGGACACCCAAAACTAACGCAAAGCACTTTTCGATCGTGGTTCAATGACGCAAAGGCCGTGGCCGTCAATATCGCATTCGCCCCTCCCAATGAGTGTCCGGTGGTCCACAGCCTGTACGTGGGGTGTTCTTGCATCAAGTCTTGTGTCTTGGCAAATATTTGTTCCCAAATATTGTAGGTGAAAACTGCATTGTTGAATCCGGCATGAACCTTGGCCTTTTCGTAGGGATGATTCGCGTCATCGATCAGCTGGACTGTGGAATTGTTGCCGTACGGTTTCGTCAAGATGTCCGTGTCCTCGAAGAGTGTTCTTATGTTGTCGGTTCCCGCAAAGATGATCGCTATGAATTCTTCTTTCTTGTTGGATACAATCAGCACCTGCGTTCCCAACCAGCGTTCGTGCAGATACAATTCGCAGTTGATCTCTTCGGTGTGATCCTCGGCCGAGGAATGAAAGTCGGCACACGTGAAGTTGTATTCGGATTTCAACGTAGTAGACCACGTGCGATAACCTGACCATCGTAGCCACTTCGTCCAACGACGGGAATACTTCCGAATACGGCGGTTCTTCGCTGGTGCCGAGTGCCAACGTTCCTCGAAGTTTCACATCCGCGAATACCACAATGTCGGGAACCAGGAGAGACACCGCGAATCCCGCCAGGAGTAGAATCCGTCGAACTGTGTTCCGAGCGGTTGTTGTTGTTGTTGTCTTTGTTGCTTTTCTCATCCTGACAATACTGTCAACCACGGAGGGAAGTGCCTCCAATTACGCTCTATTCTCGTAACGGTATGGTATGGTTTTTCGGTTCACACGAGAACTTCAGATGAGGAATTCCCGAAGAATAATGATGCGACACCGAAAAAAATTCTCTCCAACGTCAAACGTCAAACGCCGTGCCAGATCGAATGGTGTGAAGTAAGGTTACGGTAAGATTTTAAGGTAAGGTTTAATACTGATACGAGTAATTACCGGTACTGTTACCGACCCCTGCTTGAGATGCCCTGCCGTAATTCCGATACGGTATGTTTAAAAAAAATTCTTTTTCAAATTTCCCGTAACTTGCTTTCATCGCTCCAGCAATAGGCAAGACCTGAAAAAGGAACACGTAGTTTAGTTTCAAAATTCGAACGAGAATTTCTTCGACTAAGATACAGGTAAGGCTTACGGTAGTTCGGAGCGCGGCAAGCAAGTCTTGTGAGTCATGTTATGTGTCGTAATCGTACGTAGTCCCGGCTTCTAGTCGTACTATTATTTGAGTTCTACCGAACACAGAATAGTGTGTCGCATCTACAAGAAGTAATCTTACTAGTACGGTAGCATGCCATGTTGGAACGAGTTCGTCGTTGAATTTGACTTTGAATTGGGTCTCGGTTCGAGTGCACGGTTTCGTCCAGCACTAGCACTAGCACTAGCACTAGCAATCGCTCGCTGGTGTTTGTTTGGTTGGTTGGATATTGAAATAATTACTTCGTATTATAATATTTGTTACTACTATTATTATGTTTGTAGTATTAAATACTATTGTACACGCAATTGATTTAGAGGTCGTCGATGAGTTGTTTGATGCTGTAGTAGGTGCCCACGGTTCCGACCAACCCGCCCACCGCAAAGATGAGCATTCCCAGGTGGGTGTATCCCTCGATGGAGAAAGACAGCAGTCCCGGGATCACAAAGGCGATGAGCGTCCCCGAAGCGCAGCCGACCAGGTCCAGTATATCCCCGAGACTGGGGGCCGCAATGGCCAGTCCCGTGACCACCAGCCAGATCTGGGCGGTGAGGAGCGCGTGGCCCGAGAGGCGCAGTTGTCGATCGTCCTCCGGAAGGAGCCATTTTGTGGTGGCGGCGGCGGTGGTGGTAGTGGTGCTTGTGGTTGTGGTTGTGGCTTCCGGTGCGTCCCGTCCGAGTGGCGACACACTCTCGTTGCCGTTGTCGTTGTCGTTGTCGTTGACGTCCCCGTCGTTTGGTTCGTCCGATAAAAGAGGGCGCCGCAGGTCGGCACCATCGTCCGTGCCGTTCGGATCGGGATCTTCCGCATCGGGAGCGGCGGCGGCACCGTCGATGCCGCGGGGTTCGGACGACGACGACGACAGCGACGACCGACTCTTGTCGATTCCGCACAGGGGATGGACGACGGTGAGAATGACCAGTTCTCGGCAGGTGAAAAACGGAAGGGGAAAGGTGAACGCCATGGTGACACAGAGCAGCAATTTTGCCGCGTCGATCATCCATCCGTGCGGATAAATCTGGAAAATGTCCGACTTTGTGTTTTGCCAAAAGGTGATGTAGACAAAGACGCCGACCAGCAGCGAGACGGTGGCGGCCGCCAGCAGCGACAGCGACGAGACGACCCTCCAGGTGCGAACGGTCCGGAGCGACGGCTTGAGCGAGGCAAACACCAGGTGGACCGTGTGCTGGGAGACAAAGGTGAAGATGAAGGTCCCCAGGTTGCTCAGGACCCCGGGCCGGATCTCGAGCCAGTTTTCGTAGAATCCTCCGGTGGGTTCCTGGCGGACGTCCGGGCAGGCAAAGTAGATGTAGATGACAATGGCCACGATTGTGACCATGGAGGCGACGCTGACCAGGGATCCAAAGGCCAGTGGCGTCATGTCTCGGAGCAGACACAGCGGCAGGATAAACGCCAAGCTGATTGCCCAGGTGACCAAGGAATTGTTGGAGAGGAACCGATGCAACCAAGTGTCGTCCTCGTCCTCGTCCTCGTCGCCAACGCCGCCGGTGTTGAAGTTGTTGGCGTTGTTGTTGGTTATGGAATATTGGTATTCGTTTGTGTCGTTGTCTTCCCCTTCCCCGTATATCAAGCTCTTGAGAGCCGGTCCACAATTGTCCTTGATCACAATGACATAGGCCACCAGGCAACCAAAGGAGTACGAAAATTTGCAAACCATGACCAATACCCGGCCCTTCCAATATCCCATGCCGACATGGGCCAGGTCTTCGTAGCTGGCGGGAGCGCTTGCTGTCGTCGTTGCCGTCGTCGTTGCCGTCGCGGTCTCGAGCGAGAGCCGAATCAATAGATCGAGGGAGAGCTTGGTAAGGACGGCAAAAAAGACGACCAGGGCGATCGAAATCAGTCCGCCGCTCAGTGCAATGGCGCCCCCGAGGCCGATGCACCCCGCCCCGACGATGCTGTTCGTGAAATTGAAGACGGCGTCCGGCAGGGACGAGCCGTGTTCGTGGTCTGGTTCGATGTCGTGTTCGTTGCTGCCATCGCCGTCGTTGGTACCGGGCAATTCGGTGGTGTTGTCGCTGCTGGTGGCGGTCGCCGTTTCTTCCATAATTGTTCTGGATAGGAACCGGGGCAATCCGTTCGATGTCGTATCGTTTTCTGTTGTGTTGTGTTGTGTTGTGATGTGTTGTGATGTGTTGTGTTGTGTTGTGTTGTGTTGTGTTGTGTGTTGTGACGCCCGTTGAAAGTTCTCCTAGAGCAGCCCGCAACCTATTGTGTGGGTAGGTGTTGTAGGAAGTGCCGAGTAACAACAGAGTTGACCAGAGAGATAGTGAACGAAAGGATGTCTTTGGAACGGGAAACCTTGAGACTTTCCGATCGCAACGTCCGATCTTGTGCAGTCATCCAAAGCACAGTATCTTCCAACAAAGCAATGAAAAGTCCGACATACGTTGATGTCGGTTTTGGATCGGAGTACGAGTACATCGTACACGTTCCGTACCAATCGTAAGTCGTACTACAATATTACGATGGAAGTAGGAAGATAAGAATAATACAATACCAAAATGTTCGATGATTCCACTGATTCTTGTATCGTGTTCTATGTTCTTGGAAGCAGAATTTTCGTTTGGAATGACACTCGTGTGATGGTTCGAAACGGCATAAATCTTGCGGTTCCGTACGGGTAAGCCTTTTGACGTATTCGTACGGTTCATTGTAATGTACACTATGTACTTGGGTACGTTGGCTAATTTGCAATTTTGTACACATGAATGGTATGATATGATATGACGATAATATGCATAGTATCATACTTCGTACTCTATATCAAAACCCCCAACTCTAACTGCATTAAAGATCAGTCGAGTGAGTCGGATATACGACAGGCATGGTCATTGTAATTCCCGGTTTCAGAGACGTTAGGTGATTACTCGTACTGTTTTGTACGAGTACGAAATCGTACGCTACTATTTTCGTCGTTTCCAAAGCCACGACCACACTCTTCCTCTCTCTCGGCTATCAGCTCTTAGCTCTCAGTTCCTTGTAGAAAGGTGTTGGCACAAAGTCACAGACGGTGGACAGTAAGTTAGACAGAGAGCAATATTAGAATTGCTTGAGCACATCGAATCAATCGTCGACTGGATAGAAAAGATAAAGACGGTATCGAGCGCAAAGTCGGAACCAGAAAAGCACGAGTGAAACAAAAACTACTACAGTTGTAATTTCTATTCGTAGCGCGATCGACCGTCGCAGTTCACCGCATCGAATTCAATCCGCAACCCGCCATCGACGACCGAACCACAATGAGCTATTACGGCACTACCGGGAATCAGGGCCAAAACAGTACCTTCGGTGGAACTACGGGCACCGGTGGCTACAACAGCAGCGGCTATTCGCAATTCCAGCAACAACCCCAATCGCAACAGCAGCAGCAACAACAGCAACAGTCGAGCTATGCGAGCAGCCACCAGCAATGGCAGGCGCAACCCCAGGGGCAGTCCTATGGACAATCCATGCAACAACAATCACAGCAGCAACCACAGCAGCAGCAGCAGCAGCAGCAGCAGCAGCAACAACACCAGCCCTTTTGGACCCCGCACGTCCAACAGGCGGCAACGCAGGCCGCCGCCGGCTGGATGGCCCGGGCCGCCACCGGCAACCTCTCGAGCGAGAACGTGATCCACGAGGGAATGGACAAGATCTCGGAGGCGTTTGGGGGCGGGATTCCCGGAATGAACTACGTCATGACCGCGCTGAGGTCCTACTTTGCGGTGGACAACCGATACGTGAAACGAAAGATGACCAAGGTCCTGTTTCCCTTTGTCAACAAGGACTGGATCCGAGCCGTGAGTTTGCGCTTGTGTTTGTGTTTGTATATTATGTATTGTTTGTACTTTGTTTGTACTCCAGTTGCACTCTAGTTGTACCCCATTTGTACAATATTTTGTGCCGTGGCAACGAGTACGGCCACGAATCGTGTTTGGTGGTTTCCCATGGGCGGGTCGTCTTTGCGGGAGACACGGTCTTCCGACTCCGTGCAGTGCGACGGTGTGGGAACCAATGCGAATGGAAGAAATCCCTGTCGTTTTCGGTTGCGTTGCAATGCGATGCGTGACGGACTAAAGGAGAAAAACGTTTGCACGGGACGGATCTTCGGCTCTGTCATCGTGCCTGCTGACTCGTTTACAGTACTTGATTCGAACACTTCGAAACACTCACCATTTTCTTTTCTTCTTTCCCACATGTCGTTCGTATTGCTTATGTAGCAAGTGGAAGGCCCCGAAATGGTCAACTATGCCCTCCCTCACTCCGACGAAAACGCTCCCGATCTGTACATTCCCATCATGAGTCTCGTTACATACTGCTTGCTCAGTGCCTTTCTCTACGGGACGGCGGGACAATTCAACCCGGAAGTGATTGCCGACGTCATCTCAAAGTGCTTCCTCACGCAAATCGCGGAGGTCCTCGTCATCCGGGGCTGCCTCTACGCGATGCAGACCGCCATTCCCTTCCTGGACATTTTTTCCTACACAGGCTACAAGTACCTGGGACTTACCATCTGCATGCTTTGCGGAATCCTATTCAAGTACCTGGAATGGGGGACCTTTAGCTACTACGGGGCCTTTTTGTGGACGGCGTCCGCTGCAGCGTGGTTTATGCTCAAGACGATGGCCAACAACATTCCACTCGAGACGGCGGCGACGGGACCCAAGCGGGACGTCATGGTGCTGGCATTTGCCGCCTCGCAGGTTGCCACCATGTGGTTTGTCAGCCAGACCAAGTACCTCTGAGCGCGGCGACCCGGAAGCAATTGCAAGGTGCAAACAGTCGAGCAGGAGGTGTCGCAGTGGCGATGACGGTGACGGTGACGGTGATGGCATTCGGATATGGTTCCATGGATAGGTTGCTCGCTCGAAGTTACAGCCGATCGGAAATTTTGCGTCCCTGCGCTAAATAGTAGTTGCGCCAAAGGATATTTATTATTCCGAGGCATGGGTGCAACGGGTTATGATGGATGTCTCGACGACGTGCGACCAGACACGACAGGATAATCATCACGAGAGACTGCCTAGGTTCAAGTCATAGATTGACCACGTCGTGAAAATAATAGCTTTGTTATGTCAACACCATCCCACGCTTTGAACAAATACAATAGAGACACGAGTACTAGGAGAGTTGCGACTAGAATCGTTTTTTGTTATGCATTACTGTATTATTTTTTAGTAGTTCCTCACTGTCGCTGCTCCAAGATACAACGAGGTGTACACAACAGCAGTCTAATGAACCTTGAATATATCTGGTTGATTTGGTTCAGCCTAAACCGAATCTCTCAAAGCGGATCATTGTTCAGGACACGCTTTGTTGTCCTTGGAGGCCACAGCATGAGGCGTTGAAACGAATTGCTGTAGAAGTCCTCTACTGTAGGACCATAAAGAGAAGAAGGATTGTTGTACTACAATTCGAAAACAAGAACTCACCAGCAGATGAAAAGGATTGCTTCTTGTTGGTATCAGTTAGTTATCCATACTGTATGAAAACAAGCAACATGATGCTCATCACCATCATCATCCGTCATTTTCACAAAATCTCATGCCTCTAATTATTGCAGCAGAAAGACAACTATGGTTACGCGGAACACCTTTTCATACTATTACTGTTGTTTCTACTAGTTTTTCAACCACCCTTCGATTGTAACCGTGCTCATACCCTAATTACTACGACGATGATTTTGTTCGTGCGTTACACACCGGTAATAAAGACTTTTTTGATGTCGTGGGAGTGTGTGAGAACTTTGGGAAGACTCTTTTTTTTTGGAGGAGAGGAAGGTATGAATTTGGACTTACTTAGTTTCTATGTTCAGCGTTTTTACCTTTTACTCACTTACCTCTTACTTTTTACTTTTCGACTCGATGGACCTCGCCCAAATGATCACCAATAAACGTGTTGTATGGATTGCCTCCCAACAAATCGAACTCCTCTCGCCCATCTGCATCGCTACAACCAAGTATTGTTTTGTAACGAGGTGCGTCCCGCGAAGAAGAAGGTGTGATCACCATGACGATGGCCGTCGGTGTTATCAAATAAGGAGATTGCATGATGGTCGGGGAGGAGTCGCAATAGCTACAGGTCGACGACGTCGCCTGTGGAGGAGGTCGCGATTTTGTGGACCAACCCCTGTCCCGTAGGAAGTTTGTCGCTTACATTGTGTGTCCTTTTACCTTTTTATTAATTACAGTTTTGAAAATAAAATAATTCGCAAAGATGGGTATTGACTTGAAGGCTGGCGGTCGCCGCACGGGGCACAAGAGCTCCATGAAGGTTGTTAAGACCAAGAACCCCTACAACCGACTTTTGATCAAGTTGTACAAGTTCTTAGCACGAAGAACCGACTCCAAGTTCTGCGAGACAGTCTTGAAGCGTCTTCACATGAGTAAGGTAAACCAGCCCCCAATTGGCCTCCACAGACTCTCCAAGTACATGAGCAAGAAGGAGGGAAAGACAGCTGTTATCGTCGGAAAGGTCACCGATGATGTCCGTATGTTGGAATGCCCTAAGATGTCGGTATGCGCCCTTGGTTTCACAGAGAATGCCCGAAAGCGAATCGTCGCTGCCGGAGGTGAATGCTTGACTTTCGATCAACTCGCCCTCAAGGCTCCCAAGGGAAGCAACACTGTCTTGCTCCGTGGTCCCAAGTCCCGTGAAGCCCTCTCTCACTTTGGACACAGAACCTCCGTCAACAACCCCCACACCCACGATGGAGTCAAGCCTTACGTACGATCGAAGGGAAGAAAATTCGAACGTGCCCGTGGTCGCCGTCGTTCTCGTGGTTTCAAGGTTTAAGCCACGTAATGCCAAAACTAATACAATACAATATAATGCCCACATTTCCCCTCTTCGACTCGCTATTGAGTGCCTACCTTTGCTCCGGTTGGTGATGGGGTAGGCAGCGGCTGCTACGAAGACAGCAACAGTAACACGCGTCTTGAACGTTGTAGAAAACTTTGGTTACAATAATCTTGCCGGCAAGTAGACTGCAGCACGAGTACACAACGAACGATAGTAGCCGAATTATGATGCCGATAGAATAGATAGGACGTCGCCTGAAAATAAATGGTTTACACTCCTTCCCTCTCCTTCGTCGTCTTTTGTTTGAGACATATTCGGATATGTAACAACCACCCAACTTAAGTGCATCAATCTGAAAGAAGCTAGATATGAAAAAGACGAGATCCCGTCAGCATTGAGTTACGTGATACCCAACTACTACACGTAGCTGTGACTTAGGATGTAAGATTGTCATGTTTGTTACTATCAGCATTTGTTGAAGTCACTGCCACCGGCAAACCCAGAACACTGTTGACGAACCCAACAACAATCAGGATGATCCTTCATTGATGCCATTTCTCCGGTTTCTCTTCTTCCCTTCCGGGCAAAAACATCATCATTATGAAATAGCGAAACTCTGCTCCTTTCTTGCAAGTCATATCGCATCATGAAATTTTCAGAACCATATCAATCAAATGCGCACGTCTTCTTTTCACTCAAAGAACAATTTAGTTTAGTCCATCACTCGTCATTGCAAGGTACTAAAGATGGGACTTGGTTGGTTCTGATTGTTCGAGAACGGAGGGAAGAAAAGGGTGGGCACTCTTATCCTCATATGAAGACTGTCCAGGGAAAGCGCGAAAGAGTCACAAGTAGTTATCGCTTACATTCTTTGTATAAATCCAACTGGATCTACTACGTTGTTGTGTATACTACTTGGACTAGCTCAGTCACCACCAGTGCTGCTGCTAGATTTCGAAGAAAAAAGCTGAATAAAGTAGTGCAAACAAAAAACTTAGTAGTAGCAAATTCTTGAAACCTAGTACCAAAATAAATTTACCGAGACAACCACTGCGAATAATATTTTGATGGCAGGAACAAATTGAGAAGACCAGCAGTTTGATTGAAATCTATTCTCCAATCTCCATGACAACGTTTTGTGATCTATTTCGGATTACAGTATTTGTTGTCCTCGCTGCGAGGACGTCGACTAAACCTTACTCCTGCTGGTACGTAACCTTAAGCTTACTTGTACTCTCTGTTCAGGTGCTTTTTTCTTCGGCGCCGTGTGTCTTTCGTGACTTGCACGCAGGTCAAATCACGGGTCACAGCTCAACGATGTTTCCTTTTGGCTCGTCGAATTCGAGGTTTCGGATAGGGCATAGAGGTGCGGATCGGTTTGCAATAGAGGTGCGGATCGGTTTGCGATAGAGGTGCGGATCGGTTTGCAATAGAGGTGCGGATCGGTTTGCGATAGAGGTGCGGATCGCGATAGAGGTGCGGATCAGTTTGCGATAGAGGTGCGGATTGGTTTGCAATAGAGGTGCGGATCGGATTGCGATAGAGGTGCAGATCAGTTTTCAATAGAGGTGCGGATCGCGATAGAGGTGCGGATCAGTTTGCGATAGAGGTGCGGATCGGATTGCAATAGAGGTGCGGATCGGATTGCGATAGAGGTGCGGATCGGTTTGCAATAGAGGTGCAGATCGGTTGACGCGATAGAGGTGCGGATCGGTTTTCAATAGAGGTGCGGATTGGATTGCAATAGAGGTGCGGATCGGTTTTCAATAGAGGTGCGGATCGGTTTGCAATAGAGGTGCGGATCGGATTGCAATAGAGGTGCGGATCGCGATAGAGGTGCGGATCAGTTTGCGATAGAGGTGCGGATCGGTTTTCAATAGAGGTGCGGATTGGATTGCAATAGAGGTGCGGATCGGTTTTCAATAGAGGTGCGGATCGGTTTGCAATAGAGGTGCGGATCGGATTGCAATAGAGGTGCGGATCGCGATAGAGGTGCGGATCAGTTTGCGATAGAGGTGCGGATCGGTTTGCGATAGAGGTGCGGATCGGATTGCAATAGAGGTGCGGATCGGTTTGCAATAGAGGTGCGGATCGGATTGCAATAGAGGTGCGGATCGGATTGCAATAGAGGTGCGGATCGGATTGCAATAGAGGTGCGGATCGGTTTTCAATAGAGGTGCGGATCGGTTTGCAATAGAGGTGCGGATCGGTTTGCAATAGAGGTGCGGATCGGTTTTCAATAGAGGTGCGGATCGGTTTGCAATAGAGGTGCGGATCGGATTGCAATAGAGGTGCGGATCGGTTTGCAATAGAGGTGCGGATCGGATTGCAATAGAGGTGCGGATCGGATTGCGGTAGATATTAAAAAAGGAAAGCCGACCGAGCAGGAAGAGGCGATGACTTGAGTCTCAAAAATTGTTGTCGTTCGCGTAAGGTTTTTACGTACGATAAACCTTACGGTAACTTTGTAGTACCGGTAAGGGCCTTTCTGAACAACAAAATACGGTAACCTTACCGGTAGGTGAACTTGTACGGTAGGGCTGCAGTTTGGTTACATGAGAGAAGGGAAGCGTGTATTAGTCGACAATACAGCATTGCAGCGCACAATACAAAGACTCGGCGCTGGCATCGTGCTTGATGTCGAAGACACACTCCAGCATTACCCCATCGCCGCTCTCACGGCAGACGGAATGAGAACAGATGAGTGCCTCTCGTAGAAAGATTTCGAGACTCCCCCTTTCGGTATTTCAGGATCTCATCACGCGACCTCCCACGGAGGACCGCGATGATAATCCAGAAAGCATCAAAGCTAATATCTGCAAGCGTTTGGAAGGATTCCGTGTTCGGAACAGCGGTAGGGACAGAAGCAAGAACAAAAATCGAAATCGTGGCGGTGGATCGGGAATCTCGTCCTCCGCCACTACAACGTGCAGCATCAGAACGATCGGACAGCTCCTTCGGCTGTCCAAGTATTCTCTGATGCTAGCATTGGACCCCATATTGACATACGAAGAAGTCGGAATCTTTTTGAATCGGGTTTGCAAGCAATGCGCACCAGAGCCGAGTTCCGTCCTCTCGCTTTATCGCGCTACTTCTGGAAACACCAGTGCCGGTTTGAACGTTTCGGAAGGCAGTGACGCACATGCCGATGCTGTAGTGTTTGGTAATCGGATGAGACATCTGCCAACGTCTCTACCATCGCTTGATCGCATTTTACTCGGCGGTGTCCGATTGGCTTCGATGACCGAATTGGTTGGGAGATCGGGGGTTGGGAAGACGCAACTGGCTTTCCAGCTTTGCATCACTGCAGCAAAATTCAATCAGGGTGCCATCTACATCGACACGGAGAAGAAAATTTCGCTGGAACGACTGGGGGAAATGAGTGAACGGTGGGGAGCAACCGTCAGCAATCACGGGAACACAACATGCGACGACGCAATTGGTGCTTTCAAATCGGCCCAACTCGTTCTGAACAATCTCACGGTGCACCAGCCGGGAACGAGTGACGAACTCTTGGAAGTCTTGGATGCGCTGGAGTACGAAATTCTGATTCGCAATCAAAACGCGGGCCAAACGTTCTCGGAGTCGGGAACATCCGTGGGCACCGCCAACGCCGTTCGCAACAAAACCGCTTTTCGGGGAAAATATCCGGTTCGATTGCTGATCGTGGATAGCATCGCGGCTCCAATGCGTCGGGAGTTCGGAACGGATTCGGCGCCACAGCGAGCGGCAGCCATCTTTCGGTGCGCACAAAAACTAAAGAGATTGGCAGACCAGCTCCACTTGGCCGTCGTTGTGATCAACCAGGTCGGTGCCAGCAGTAGTGGAGGTGATAGCAGTGTCGACATTGTTGCCAATGGCTTGGGAAATTCTGCGTTTGGTGCCGAGCAGCAACGACTACCAGTGCGTGCGGCTTTGGGGACTTCCTGGCACCACTGTGTATCGACAAGGCTATTGTTGGAGACAACGGCCGCCAATGTTGTTCCAGACGCACCGGAATTCTCCAGTTTCGACAATGGCAATCAGAACGAAAGCATCATGCGATCGACAAAACAACCCACTCATCGTGTCACAAAAAAGATAGCGGTTGTCAAAAGTAACAGGGCGGCGTTCGGCGAAACCCGCTTTGTCATAACAAGCACCGGGCTTGTGGAGGAGTGATTTGCAATTATGGTAGTACGATTGCCATTGGCGATGGAACTGATTGTTCCCAAGAAAGATCAACTAGTTCTTTTGGCTTCGTAACAGGGAACGAACTCATGATTCACATGTACATACACTACTGCCGAAAATAGAAATTTCCAGTTTGTTTTTTAACGAAGTCTGAACATACAAACCCAGAGATAATCACCATACCGTTATTGAAATGGATAAAGCGGTTCGAGCTTCGCCTACACGTACACGTAGCAAAGGCACATTTGCGTACATAAAGCCGCCCTGAAATGCAGAGGTGCAGAACTGTGGTAGATGGTGGATTGTTAAAATGATTTTTGCGCGAGTCAGAGTAAAAACACCGAACCTTCGATTTTTGCGTGACTGGTACTGAACCCGTTCATAAGATCTTACCTCTGGATTGAAGTGTCGAAAAATTGTGACATTAAATCGTGAGTGAATCTCGCATCGGCTGGCTCGCTCATTAGAGCGCGCCATCTTAAAAATAAGAAATTATGGAATATGAACGTTGATCCACCATTAAACTAAAAAGTGCGCGCCAGCATAGAAGTCCTTGCGCATTGAGGTGAGATCGAAAACTGAGAAATAAGCGATCGCGAAAATTTCGTTCATCGACAATCTTGTCACCGCATCAGACAATAGAAGCGTCGGGCATTTTGAATTGCATTCTGCAAATCATTCTGTCAGGTAATCTCGGAAGGAACATCAACTTCGTCTCACTTCACATTGGGGGACCCAGGCAACACGATTAAGAGTTATAGTCTGTGGCGTTAGAAATGGACTTTCAACGAGCGACATCAACACCGGTTTCTGTGGATCATTCTCGAACGACTAGTCTCAACGATCGATTAGACACGAACTATGTCGACTTGGGAGGAGGAGAGGAAAATAGCTATGGTGCTCAATACACAAAGACTGTCACAGAGTTTGTGGGAGAATTTGTTACTCCTCGTCAACTATTGGTTTTGCTTCGCGTCCTGAAAGCCGTGACTTTCGTCTTTCTTATTTTGACGCTTGCCGCAAACATGATGTACATCATCTTTTTGGAGGTTCTTGCAAGCAGAGAAATTCAAAAGATTGTTGGTGGACGACGAGATATGATTATCAGAGTGTACGGTTTATTTCTTTCTGGCGTGGCCCTTGCTATAGAAGTTGACGTTAATTGGGTAGTCAAGGTACGCTCTTGCGACGAGTGTCATGCCCCCACACCCTATTACATTTGTTTTGCGTTATCACTCACTCATTGCCTTCCTCCCACTTTCATTTGGATTGAATGTTTTGGAAACTTGCACTGTGTACAATTCAGTCCTTTTACGGATTCAAAGGGTTTCTTGCAAGATCGTTCTTACTATTTTTTATCAGTGCCATCACTGGAGCCAATCCTCTGTTCATAGCAGAACGAAACCAAATGCTCAATCAAAACGTCTACTACGATGACGATGCCATGGCGAATATAAATTCTGTGCCGGATCTTCCCATGAGCGTCGTTAATTTCCAACGAGTCACATCTATCTTCCTGTACGTACAGTGCCTGTTCAATGATTGTAAAAGTACCGATGTGTCATCTTGTTTCTCATTTCAATCGACTTTTCGAAAACAAAACTTTGGTCTCTCTTTCTGTCAGAGGAGCTTGTGCCATCACATATTTCGTGTCTGGTGTACTCTGTCTTGATCGCTTTACTTCAAAGGCTTACTTATCTTCAAACGATCCTCTGGTGACTACAGCAATCCCACAACCGACTTCTGTCCAACCACAGAAAATGGAAGAAGGAGATGAGATATTTTAATGAAGAAGATAAGACTGTTGATTCATTTCCTCATACTGTCACTAAAGAGGAATGCCACATTCACCGTCAGTGATCTCCGCTCTTTGCTGTTCAAAACGAACATCTCCGTGCCTTCGTTGCACCTGTATCAAGTTTTAATGTCAACTCAGTGCATGTATTCATAAATTGATGTATTGATGTATTCTTTATGGTAGAAGTTTTCGAAAACTAAATTCTTTTCTTCTGCGATTGATCCTGTGGCTGAAATCATTGTTTGTGCACAAAATCAACTCTTCTTGTTATTTCCTCCGCTTTGGATTGTCATCATGGAAATAAGCGATATTCCTTGAACACCTGAATGGCAAACGCTGTAGGCTCTGATACAAATCGGATACAACGTTTATCGTGTTATAGCCGAACAACTAGTACACAAACAGTGGTCCAGAACAACATGCCGTTTTCACCAGTTTTGATTGAAAAAGAATAACCACACATATGCAATACGATAAACAACTAGCAGCAGTTGTTCTTTTCATCAGAATAATCTTATGTACCGGTATGAATCAAGGGCTCGCTCAATTTCAATAATCAGTAGTTGCAACTAAATGATTTTCCAAATTTCGAGGTAATAGAAGCTACGGTTAAGTTACTTCGTATCTTACTTCCCTAAGACTTGGTTCATTGGCTTTCAGATGCTGGAATTGAGCATCTGAATCTTGTGGACGCGTACGTACGTACATCATTGTCCGGGAAAGTTCGAACGGAATGAATCTCAAACTTTTTTCATACCGTTCGACTCCTTTACAAAGAAAACCCCAAAAATACTGGGACTGATTCATGATTCATACCGTACCCATGATTCATTCATTCGGTTCATTCATCATGACGATGAATAATGACGCTGATGCGATGATCGACAAACGATTTCTGTTTCGTTACATGCTCAATGCTGGTGATACCTGTTTCGATACGTTCCTTCCAAATTGATGTCCATCGTCATTCTACCGCCCGTTTGACGAATTGTATTGTTCTCGATCGAAAGTCTTCGGTCGTAGCCAGCTGTGCAAGCATTGAAAGTTACCACTACTAAAATTCTTCGACACACACTTGTACCGACTGTTTTGCGCCATGATCTTTGTGCAGAATATTCTCAAGAGGACGCTCACGGCTGTAGCGATTAGCGTTCCAAAAAGTAATGGTCTGTCTTCGTCACTGGCTCCGTGTGGGCGTGTGGGTCTTTCAATGCTTGCCTCGGGAGGAAAATGCAACGGTCTCGCCAGAACAGGGATGTCCAGAACCACTCTTTTCTCTACGTTCAACGCACCGGAACCCCCGCAGTCGAAAGGTATGAACGTTTTCGACGACATTGATGTTTCGACAGCAAGTACCGCTTCGTCCCAATCCTCGATTCGAAATTCGGACCCGGACGCGGTATTTATGGTAAACGGGGCCAGCAGAGGGATAGGGCTGCAATTCGTCCGCAAACTTCTCGACCATACGGAGGGAAGCATAATCGCGTGCTGCAGATCACCAGATGACGCGGTGAAGCTACGAGACTTTTTATTGACTCTCGATGCCAACTCGAGAGATCGGGTAGAGGTGGTAAAACTCGACATCGAGAGCCAGGATTCTATAGAGCAAGCTGTCGAAGAAATCAAGGTGAAATACAATCGAGTTGATTTGTTACTAAATGTAGCTGGGATTCTCGGCGATGGAAAAAGCACACCGGGTCCCGAAAGGAGCGTCGCCAAAATAGAGCGGGAATGGATGGAGAAAACATTCCAGGTCAATGTGATCGGACCCGTTATGTTGACAAAGGAATTAGCACCTCTCATGACGCAAAAGAGACGAACCGGAAAGCGAAAATCTGACAGCGATGCAACGGAGAAGAAACGAGCAGTTGGGGTGGTTGCAAACTTGAGTGCTCGCGTGGGATCGATTTCCGACAACGGTCTCGGTGGATGGTATTCTGTAAGTTGATGAAGAGAAAAAATCTTGCATTTCGTCTGCAATCTATCCCATGTCAGATGCTCTCTGACTCTGAATCTCTTTTCTTTTTCGATCTGTTTGTCGTCGTCGCGGGTTTGTGCATCAAAATATCTCGCGTTGCAGTACCGAATGAGCAAGTCTGCTTTGAACCAAGCAACACGAACATTGGCGAACGAGCTGAAACGGCAATCGGTTTGGTGCATTGCACTTCATCCTGGGACAACGGACACAGACTTGTCGAAACCATTTCAAAGGAATGTACAAGAAGGCAGACTCTTCCCGGTTGATTTCACCGTTGACAGTCTTATGAATGTGATTGACTCGATGGAAGAGCAGAACTCAGGAGGATTGTATGATTGGGCTGGGAAATCAATTCCATTTTGAGTTTTATTTGTGCAACCAAGTGGAAGAGTTACAAAATGAAATGAGATTAATGATTTTTTTCCTTTAGATTATCCTTCGCAGTTTCCGATCCGATTTTCGATAGCGTTTCAACCCAATTTGCGTTCTTCAGAATCAGGTCCGGATCTATTTCGCAAAACCTCCCCTTGGACTCGTTCTCGCGGTACATCGACACATGAACCTCTTTCGCCTTCTCCTTCTCGGACGCCGACCGTTCTCGATGCCGGATGACGGACAATTCGTCCTCGAACGAAATCGATGTTTTCAGAAGACGCTCGATGAGAGACGGTTGGGGACACGCCAGGAATTCCGACCGCGAATCCACGCCGGTTTCTCGAATCTTTTTCGCCACCATCCCGACGACCACGTCCTTGGGACTGGCCTCGGTGATGTATCCCTCCGCAAACGCAGCTTCGGCTATTCTGTCGGCGTCGAACGACTGCAGCGGTCTCTGTGCCAGTTTGCTCGTTTCTTCCGCTTTCGAGGCGTTCACCGGCGCCAGCAACCGGTGGCATGTTTTGACGGCGTTGGGAAGGATGGTGCAAACAAAATCCGTCATCATGTCCTCACTGTCGTGAAGGTTCAGAATTTGTATGTCGTCAAAGTGCGGTAGAAACTTTTTGTAGGCAGAGATACTGAGATGGTGACCAAAGGCGTTGTTGGAAAGACCTCCATCGACACTCAAATCGCCGGTCTCTTTTCGTTCCAAGTGGTATTCCAGAAAACTCAGAAACGAGGGATGGGGTTTGCCGTTGCCTTGCGTGGGCCATTTCTTGTCGAGTTCTCTGTTTTGTTTGTGCGTCTGATAGTAAAACGACCGGATCCAATCGAAGTAGTGTCGATATCCGATGACAACTCGGACGTTCCACCCCTGAAGCATGAACCGAAGGCAGTCCCACGTAGAGTTTTGGTCTATCAGGTGATTCGCAAAGGCTTCGTTGCTGTAGATGATATTGTTGCCATTCGCACGATGGTGGTCCATGCGAGATTTGAGTGCCTCGTACCCACGATTGTGCGTGTTTGCATCGTTGAGTCCCATCATCAAAAAGTGCCCGGGAATGCTTTTCTCGCCGTTTTCCATGGTCGACTTTGTCTTCGGACAATTCTTTCCCACAAAATAGTAAGAATCCTCATCTGCTAATGCTTTGCTCAACTTCTGTAGCCCGCATTGGATAAAGGTAGTGGCTGTTTTGGGCGGGCCGATGTGTAGGATAAAGTACGGTTTGGTGGAGTTCGCTTGTCGAGTTTCGGTTATTGCACTTGTGCTTTTCTCGGTTCCCGAGGGCTTTGGAGGCTGGAGGAAAATCGTACCTTGCGACGGACCCTTGTCATCAGAAGCTATTAGGGTCGAGCTTAACCAAAAATTAAAGACTATGGCGGCAACGGATAGTATGGCGAGTACTTTCTCCGCTTTTGTCTTCATGCTCTATCTACCAGTTAGACTAGATATTCACACTTAGGATGATGGACTGCGGAGCTGCTTGAAATTTGGAGAACAGAACTCTCAGGTAGGAGAGCAAGATTGTCTGCGATTTTGAGCTATGGGCGACGTGAATGTGAGAAGAGGGACGAACAAAAAGTGTCGTGATGGACGTTGAGGACAACGTTAGTTACTGTTCGACTGTACCGTTACCGGTATGATGTAACCTTACTCGTCTCAAAGTGCTGAAATCCAATTTGTCGGAAGACATTTTCTCGAATAACGAACTAAACATGTCCTGCCTAATGTACCGTACCGTACGAAGATACTACTACTATTGCAAAGCAGTACCAGGTCTTGTAATTGAGTAATTTTAGGGAACAACTTCATCATTGGCCCTGATGGCAATAAATATATTAGAAGTACTGCAGCAACTATCATCTGAAACCCATTGCGAATGGAATGATATGAATGCTGCTTTCTTTTGATTGTACACGACGGAGGGAGGAACCAGCCAATTGCTTTATTTCAAAGTACCACCAACAAGAAGCATCATTGTGAAACGATTGTCTTCTCTTCCTTCCTGTTGCCCCTTTCAATCCTGCTCAAACTGCCTTGTGTGCAGTTGGTGGTTGCACATTCTTTACCTTGCTCAATGGGAAATGCCTTCAGCAGTTTGATATGACTCCTTTTGTTTACAGATGGAAGAAGACCGGTTGTGAGCAATATTACACGTAGCCTCTTGACAGACAAACAAGATGATAGAATTACAGTTTGTACACAACGAGCATTAGGCAGCCAGACTCAAACGCAAACAAATTGCTCTACTGTGTTTCGAAACACACGGGGAAGGCGTACCGTATGCCCACAGGAGAGAGTAAAAAGTGTGGAGGTTCTAACACCATTTGAATGTGTTCTAATAAATATGCATCTAGAGGTTGTAACCAATCTATTTGTAATATATTTATCCTCGCGTTAGCCAGATCAACCTCTTCAAGTAATGCTTTGATTGGCCATGGCCATAGCCGTGTACTGTTGTACGAAAAGAGATCAAAACAAAACAAAAAAAACAGTGTTTGAGCTTCGAGAATGATACAGGAACGGAGAGCAAATGCGTTTGTTTGGTCGCAGTGCTCGATGCGTGAAACGAACCGTAGTGGGCCGTGTCCTGCCACCTACCTTCAATCCTCCCGAAGCCATGCTGGACATGTGTTCTGCTTTTCGTCGCTCTCTGTCTCTCTTCTTTTCTCGCATTTCGATTTCGCGTTTCGCAAAATGGGCGGCCTTTTGAGCACGGTTTCGAATCCCATCCGCCGGCAAATCCTCCTCTATTTCCGGTTGCCGGTGCTTGTTCCATTCGACCAGAACCTTCAGATCCAGGCAAGCAGCATCGCGATCGTCGGACGACCGAAAGGTCAATCGGGCCGCCTCTTTTTCGGTCCCGGCCTTCTTTTCGTCTATTGCGTGCACGTCTTTTGTATATATCACAATCATGAGCGTGCTTTCCGATTCGACGCGCTGGATGTGGTGGAGCGGAATGTCGAGTTGAAACGACATTGCCGAGCTTCGTTGCAAAGGTCCATCACCGATGGTGTCGATATCGGATTGCTGCTGCTGCTGCTTCTTCTGCGGACAGATCTGCAATTCCGGATATGGATCCCCGTGATTGATCGATTCCTTGGTCGCATCGACCAATTTTACCTGAGACAGTGTTGTCGCTTCTCCGTCGGTTTCGCCGCTGTCGTTGTTGTTGTTGTTGTTGCTCCGTCCGAACATGCTCTGCATAAATCCCGCCGCGGCTTTCTTTGCGCTCCGCTTTGCGGCGGTGTGCCAGGTCACTCTTTCATTGATTGATTGATTGATTGATTGATTGTTATTGCATGTTCCAAACCAGTGGATGGGTTCAAACCAAACGGATCCGTGCGTGAGCGGGTCGAATCCATCGACAATCTCCCATCGGTTCTGACTCAAGACGGGGAAACCAACACTCACCTCGTGCCGAGACGGTTGAAATTTTGGAGACTCTGCCTCGCACTCTTGTTTTCCGACCCTTCGCAACAGGGGCAAATCATGCCCTTTAGTCGAAGCGTGAACAACGGACCGATGATCATTGCTGCAAACAAAAGGTGCTATGCCACAAATAATAATATTCTTTCACTTTCATCCAATTCATTCTAGGTACGGCAGCACCGACCCCCGTGGTATTGTAGTTTGGTTATTTGTCGGATACTACGAGTCCGATAACAATTGAGACTGGTCGAGTTATGCGCCCAAAATGAACTGAATATTCCTGAACCAAACTGGAACGTGCAGGGAAGGTGCCAAAAAATTATTCTTTAGTAGAGAAATTGTTCTAACCTCTTATAGTATGCTATTTTGTTAGTGGAAACCCCACGTTTGAGTGCCTTACTAAACTCTTCAAAATCGTTCATTTTTTTGACAACACAGTTCCTTGCATCAGAATAACGAGAACACATACCGAACAGCTTGACCATGGTGGTGGATCCGGCAGATACCAGCAGAGCCAAAGCGCGTCGCAAACTGCAACTTAGCAGGGAGTTAGGTCAACAGCGAGCGATGCTAACAACGAGTGGTTTCAACGCGTCGATATAATACAGGGGGGGACAGCAAGCAGCAGCAACGCGTCGATAATAAAGCAAGCAGCAACGCGTCGATAATACAAGGGGGACAGCAAGCAGCAGCAAGCAGCAGCAACGCGTCGATAATACAGGGGAGCAGCAAGCAGCAAAGCGTTGATACACGGCAAGCAGCAACGCGTTGATAATACAGGGAGGGGCAGCAAGCAGCAACGCGTCGATAATACAGGGGGGGCAGCAAGCAGCAAGCAGCAACGCGTCGATAATAAAGCAATCAGCAACGCGTCGATAATACAGGGGGGGGACAGCAAGCAGCAGCAACGCGTCGATAATACAAGGGGGGGACAGCAAGCAGCAACGCTTCGATACAAGGGGGGGACAACAAGCAGCAAGCAGCAGCAACGCGTCGATAATACAAGGGGGGGACAGCAAGCAGCAACGCGTCGATAATACAGGGGGGACAGCAGGCAGCAGCATTGCGTCGATAGCACACAGGGGAGCAGCAAGCAGCAGGCAGCAGCATCGCGTCGATATACAGGGGAGCAGCAAGCAGCGAATAACAGGGGACAGCAAGCAGCAAACAGCGAGCAGCGAATAACGTATGGGGTTTTGTTGCTAAGTCCGACACGTGGGTTATGTACTGTAAAAAGGTACCCTAGCATCGCCCTGGATGAAATCAATACAGCGAGCAGCAGCAACGCGTCGGTACATGGGGGGGACAGCAAGCAGCGACTACCGTATGGGGTTTTGCTAGGTCCGACACATTGTTATTGTACTCTAAAGAGATACCCTAGCTCAGCCAAGATAAAATCGATACAGCAGCGAGCAGCAGCATAGCGTCGATATTACAGGGGGGGGACAGCAAGCAGCGAGCAGCGAGCAGCAAATAACGTACAGGGGTTTTGCTGGGTTCGACACTTTCTCTTTAGCGCAGCCAAGATAAAAGCGATACAGCAGTGGGGGACAGCAAGTAGCAAGCAGCAGCAAAGCGTCGATAATACAGGGGACAGCAGCAAAGCATCGATAATACAGGGGACAGCAGCAACGCGTTGATCTACAGGGGGAGTCAATTGTCGCGTCTCCACCAGTTGATTGTCACGTCTCCAGCGTGCGTGTCCAGTGTCCCTACCACCATTGTCGATTGTCAATTGTTGATTTTGGTTGTATTTCTTAGTGGTAGTTTAGTGGATCTGCTTTTGCAAGTTGCAAAAATAGAAATAATGAATTAGCGTTGCTCCAGTTTGCTCCAGTTTATTTGTAATAGGTTTTCGATTTTATACCAATAGCACAGCCGGCAGTGTCACTCCCACGTCACTCCCACGTCTTAAGTATCAAACACTTGTCGGAATCGATTATATCCATCTCAATTGGTGGATATCGAACATAGGTACAATAGAAAACCTTGGACGTCTAGATGCTGGGATTGAAGTCTACCGGCGCCGCAAAGTATAGAAGAACTGCTGGGACTGAAGTCGGCGGACGCGTCAACTCCTGGGATTGAAGTCGACAGGCGCCGCAAAGTATAGAAGAACTGCTGGGACTCAGAGGTGTTGGACCTCTCTTTAGCTATTGTAGCTCTACATGTCTGGATATCGAACATACCGGTACATGAAAGTCGGAAATACGAAACACGAGTGGATCGATCCACTCCAGCAAACAGCAGCTCATAATTTTGCTGATGGTAACATCAAAACACTGCAGCAAGCAATCGACAATATACTACAACACGACAATCTATTACAACGCAACAATCTACAATGACGCGACAATATACAGCAGTAGACAATATACACCGATTCGTTTCCTTCCTTCCTTCCTTCCTTCGTTCCTTCGTTGGCCACGGCACCTCCGGCAGAAGGCAGAGACTTTGAAGTGGGGAAGGTTTCGCTGCCACTACGCCAACGTCGAGAAGAAGAAAAAGCGGGCGCAGCAACAATCGCGGACAACGGCGGTGCTCTGAACGGGGATCCCAGCGGCAACGGCGCAGCCGATCACGACAGCCCCGGGCCGTCGGCGGCGCGGGCCGTATCTCCGTCGCGGTCCAACAACGAAGGGTGCAACACGGATGCAATTTCGCATTCCGACACCCGGTCCGACGCCGATTCGAATTCCGATGCGAATGGGGTGTCGAACAATTCGGATCCACATCCAAATCCCAACCACGAGCTGCCGGACATCCGGATCGACCGGTACAATCATCTAAAAAACACACCTTGTCTCCAGCAAGAACAATCAACAAAAGTACATGGTCCTTCCGTCGGGAGAAAAGGAGATGCAGTTGGAGACCCGGTATCGGTAGTTGGGGGGAAAGAGGGGGAGGAGGGTCTGTGTGCATGGAGAGCCGGGTAGAGTCCGCAGTTGTTGGCCCCCTCCGAGGCTCCCGCTCGGTGGTAGTTGTTGTACATGCTGATGACCAGGTTTCCCTCCCGGTGGGCGTCGTCACCCGCTGCTCGGGGCGATCGCAAAACAGTGTGTGGGAGAGTAGGGAGGATCAACCAGGTTCCAGGCCCAGACCTCTTCTTCCGGAGCGGAGATCCAGTAGAGGGCCTGGTCCCGGACGGACCAAACGGGGGACTCTCCCAGAACGTTCTTGCAGGGGACCACCTCGAGGGCCGTGGGGGATAGACCTGCCGGGCGGCCGGGCCCCCGGTCGCGGAAGAGGACGACGAAAACGCCGATGATGACGCCGACGACGACTCGGCTCCGTCCACAATGCGCGAAAACCCGTCCGCCGTCAGCGAGGCGCCCCCCACCAGGGCCCCGTCGACGTCGGGCATGGCCATGAGCTCCCCCCCCCCTGTATTATATCGATGCATTGCTGCTAAATCAACGCGTCAGACCTAGCAAAACCACTCGCTGTTAGCATCGCTCGCTGTTTGCTGCTTATTCCCTACTAAGTTGCAGTTTGCTACGCGCTTTGGCTCTGGTATCTGCCGGACTCACCATGGTCAAGGTGTTCTTGTCTTGTATTCTCGTTATTGTCAAAAAAAGTGAGTTTTGGTAGAGTTTAGTAAGGCACTCAAACGTGGGGTTTCCACTAACAAAATAGCATACCATAAGAGGTTAGAACAATTTCTCTACTAAAGAATAATTTTTTGGCACCTTCCCTGCACGTTCCAGTTTGGTTCAGGAATATTCAGTTCATTTTGGGCGCATAACTCGACCAGTCTCAATTGTTATCGGACTCGTAGTATTGTTTTTCGGCTTTCCTTTCGAAATGAACATGGAAGTTGCACGTCTCACCTCTACTGTGCGCAACTATCTTCGAACGTACTGATGTAGTCCTCCTTTCTTCCTTACCTCTCAGAGCTTGAAAAGGAGCAGGATCCTCGCAAGCAACAAACGCTTTTCAGTCTAATCTTACTGCTACTACACTGTTTTGCAGCGACATCATGAATAGGTCCTGGTACCCAGATACTTCGTACTTCGGAATTGGTCACGCAATAGGACGTACTTCTACTAGTTCCTTGTTCAGCAAGCAAAAAGGCACCTCCTGTTGCTCGAATCCTGCCACTGTTGTGATTCATCATGATAATACTAGTAATAGCCACCATGCATATCCATCTAATGGACGACGCACACACTCACACAACTCAACACTTTGGAAGTCATTCTATGAACAAGCTCGTAGATCAATGAGAATCGTTTGTTTCTCATTCCTCTGCTATACTATCCCTTCAACATAGATTGGTTGAGATGGTGATGATGATGAATTCGTCTTGACTCTGGTTGAATGCTGTGCACTTGTCGACGATAAGATTCTTCAAGCAACTGCTTTGAGATTTCTTGGCGCGAGTAATAATGTTTTGGGTAATTACTAAATAATTGTACTCGTGCTGTGTTCTACATATTGCATGTTGCATGTGGTGCCTTCTAGCTCAAAGTCACCAGTCCACATCTGAAATACTGTCTGGTAAAATAAATGAATAAAACGTCACTAACGTCTTCCTAACGAATTGTCAATGAACCATTTGCAAATCTTCCGAGATCTCAACGTGCCAACGCAGCTCTTTTCGTATTTATCCAATATGTACCGGTACGTGCACTGCACCCCTTTCCTTGCATCGATTTGCACGAAAGCACACCATTACGTTGTAGGCAAGAAGGTTCTAATTGAAGATCGTGTCGGCCAAGCAATAAAATGTCCCAAAAAAGGAGGGGTGTATCATCCCTCCAACTTCTTCCAAGCACGCGAGTTTCGATACAACAAATAAATCACCATTTGCCAAGTTCAATCCAAAAGCTGTTTTGCTCGAGTAGCGACAGCATTTTCCCACAGGATATAACCGCTATTCGTTGGCAAGCCCCTTGGAGTAATCATCTCTCTTTTGAGCCTGTACTGCGTTCCGTCTCGTTCCGCAAACATGAGGGTGGAATCGAAAAAATACACATTGTCGTTCGTCTTGGAGAAGCGCAGGAGCGAGGTATTGATTGCGCGAATTGATGTCCACAAAGGCAACCTTCGCGTTTGCATTGTTACCGGGTTGAATTTGTGTTGATATGTTCTATCAAGCAATTTCTGATCCCCAGGATTTCGATAACGGTTGCGGAATCCGTCCGCATCTCTCTGAGGTCTTTCTCGCAACAAACGACGATCCCTGTGAGTGCCATTCCTTTTCTCCTTGTCTTGCATACCTGCCGACTTCTTTTTTCCGTCCCATTTCTTATCCTTCCTAAGATCTTTCCTGTCGTATTCACGAGGACGGAAATTGTGCGGAACGTTATTCGAGGCTGAATTGGGGGGTCCAGGGCGAGTTGATTCACGGGACCGGTCTCTCGTCCTCTTCTCAAAATTGTTGCCGAAACTTCGTTCAAGATCTGCCTGAGTGGGTGCTAGACCACCGCGCAAATCTGCCATCGGAAATAAGGAGTTGATGACAATCTTGGCATTCGGTTTTCTTTTCCGAATCTCTTCCACGATGCGCAAAATGCCAATGACAACGATTTCTTCACTGCAGTGACTACGTCCCAAATCATTGAGACCCAGCTCCAACCACCAAATTTTTGGATTGAATTCATCAGGCATTTCTCCGTTCAGAATCCTCCACAGCACAGATTGATTCTACGCCGATGAAAGGGTCGTTCAGTATACAAGAAATGATGAAAATTGCGTGCAATTGTAATCCACTGATGAGAAGAAACAAGATAAATAGCTCGATATCCTCGCGGCATGTGCAACATACGCTAACCCGACGGCCGTTGTGGATTTGAGCACTGGCGTACGACGTACCGTGTCTGCAGCTATTCCAAGCGCAACTGCTGTCATGGATCCATCCTTTCCATCGAAATGCTTGTTGAAGATTTCCGCAACGTCATTCAAACCTTGGCTTCTGATGTCTCCGAACCACCTCCCGTCCATTTTCTCGATGACACTACCGCCCAGAAACGCAATTTCTGGACTTGTGAGACCTTGATCGATCATGTTCTGAATTTGCATCAAATTTCCCGCATGAGCATTTGTCCAGCTTCGAAATTCTTGTCTGGGAGCCGGCTGAGTTGGATCCTCGCACTGACAGGAGTCGTTGTCCCCATCCAAACACCAGTGGTCGATGTTCCTCATCTGAGAGTCAAAGTTCGACTGAAGGTTGAGATTTGAGTAGTCGTGTCCGATTTCACCAAAGTGTTCTATGGGGTTGAAGAATACATCCACAATGACGTAGTATGATGGAACGATAAGGAGAAAAATAGCAATGGCCCAGAAAGTTCTTGGCGAGTACTTAATACCATATGAAACATAAGCTTCCATCAAAGCACACGCATTACCAAAAGGTGCACCGATTGATGAAAGATTCAAGTCGTCAGAGACATCATTCAAACCATTCTCATCCTTGGTATTCTTCGTAGCCGTCAATGGAGCCATTTCAACGTGGCCGGCGTCCTTGGTCGTATCGTTCTTTGTTCCATCCATGGTTGTTGTGAAGTCGATCAAAAATGCCGCAAAAGAATCGCAGAACAGAGTAAATCGAACAATGATGCGAAGTCTGCTGGTGAGATATGAACAAGACCGCAGAATAATGATATAAGTACAAAATACCGGTGCTCCTAATGAATTGCGAAAGATTTTGAGGGTGACCTTGTTATTTCCGGTTCGACATTCACTGGGATTTGAAAATTATTGAAGTATTTGTATTTTTGAAACAAGCGATTTTTAAGAACACCGACGAGAGACGATGTCAAGAGTGAACCAAAATGTACCATATGCTTTATATGATGTATATATATTATAAATATGATTACATCAGGACCGGGTAAAGTCCAGGAACCAGACATTTATACTTATACATCCGGGTTTGTTTGACATTTAAAATTATACATCCGGGTTTGTTTGACACTTATACATCCGGGTTTGTTTGACACTTATACATCCGGGTTTGTTTGACATTTAAAATTATACATCCGGGTTTGTTTGACATTTAAAATTATACATCCGGGTTTGTTTGACATTTAAAATCATACATCCGGGTTTGTTTGACATTTAAAATTATACATCCGGATTTGTTTGACACTTATACATCCGGTTTTTTAATTAAACACATAGTTCTGCATCCGGGTTTTTTTGACATTCTTATATCCAGGTTCTTTTGATTCGTTCCTATGATACATACTGTGGTAACAGAGGGAAAATATTAAGGCGCGTGGAATCATAACCTTACCCGTCTGATAATATATACGAAGTACAATTATTAATAATACATATGATTACAGAATAGACAAGATGTATATGCTTACATCCCGTTTAGGTCTAGTGAACAAAAATACTGGAGCTGGTGAAAACAAAGAGAGTGCGACTTTTATTTCTCCGTTCCTACCGGTATTTTTTGCCATGAGAAAAAAAGACGGCACGTCGCCCCTCGACAACATACCGTAATTACCCCTACCGGTACCGTAAGATTCACTCGTAAGGTCTTACCTTACTTCGTAATAGAGTAATACTTGTAATACTGAACTAAGGTTTATGACTCACTCTTGAGTTGAAAACAAATACTTCGTACTACGTCCGAAGTAAGATTCCTTCGTAATAGAAGTACTTCGTAAAAGGACTGTCCTACCTGTACACATAGAGCACTGTACTTCGTAGAAGGAATACTGACACATTAGTTTTTAACCGGTTCAAGCCAGTTCAAGAAAAGGTAAGATTTAGGTTAGGTATTACAGCAAACCGAATCACGATCGTCAGAAAAAAAGTCTGACATCACACGAGAAGAACTCCTGTCTCGCAAAACCCATAATCCTCCTCACATCAAAGTTCGAAACTGTCATGATGATCATTTTTTCTTTTCCACTTGAATTCTTGTGCAGCATCAGCAAGGCAGAGAGTACAATATCTCCCTAATACCGCAGTCCCACAATTTCATTGAGTAACGCAAACCGATTGTCGATTCTAAACGATGAAAGCACCAGGTTCAGAACTCTACGTTGCCATCTTTGCCCTCGCTTCAGCATGGGATGGGATGCCATCATTGGCGGATGCATTCTCGGCATCGGATTTGAAGACCATTTCAACTGTTCATCTAGGTTATCAAGACAAGGTAATCGATATATTCATACCGGGAAAATCTAGCGACCATTCTTCGACCAGTGCTGCTAGTGGAAAGCGACCCCGGAGGAACTACAAAGGTCCATCCAACTTTGCCCTTTCTCAACTTATTGCACATTGCCCAAGCTTAGTGGATGAACGCAATGTGCTTGAGCTCGGTTCTGGCCTGGGCATGGTGTCGGCCGTTGCCTGCAAATACTCACGACCCAATCATGTAGCGATTACAGATCGGGACAAATCGCTTCTGTCGCTGGCATATGCTTCGTGTGTACAACTGCAGCGATCTAAGGCTAGTGTATCGAGATGTTGCATGGATTGGCAAAAACCTTCGACCTGGCCACAGCAAGAATACGACATGTTGCTGGGTGCAGACATTTTACACGACCAGCGAAGTATTTTGCCATTGGTCAACGTCATACAGCATTATCTCTGCAACGAATCGAAACCCGGCACCAAAAGACAGGCAGTGATCGTTGATCCCGTGAAACAGGTCAATCGGAATATGTTCTCTATGGAAGCACGAAGAGCTGGTTTGATTGTAGATCAAACGGAATTTCCTGGATCGCCAGATCTTGTGCTTCTCAGTGTTTCTCCTCTCTGATCCACAAGAAAAATAGAAGAGTTGTATTCTCCCAGATTGGTTTAATTGAATTGACATTATATTCAAATAGCTAGAAATACGATATCTTCTACCTATTAATACAATACAAGATTTTTTCTTCTAATGACTGCTATTGCACGACGGAGACCTTTGTAGTACATTTACTCAGCAAATCGACCTCGACCAACGTCCATGCTTCAAAACCGTGACAACATTAATGGAGTTCTTCTTCAATTCCGAGAGGGACAGAAATTGCGATACCGATAGAACCATCTAATCCGCGCATGTATCATCAATGGAAGTAGTGTTCTCAACAACTTCTCACATCGCAATCATTTTTCTGCCCTCCAGTACTTCACTACAGGCCAAGTCGGCAAGAATTCCTTCAGATATCGCATGTCGGAATACGATGAAAGAACACCAGGCTCGGTCAAAGTTTCTTCGTACTCTGACTTTGATGCATGGCTGAATACCCTCGATGAAATGATCCTTCGGTCGGGAGAGTCTGATGCACAGAACTTGTCAAACATATTCAGCAAGCTTTCTTTCAGCTCCGTCGGCGATTTCCGTCGACTTCCGATGAGGGTTGTATCAGAAAGACCTTCGGCTGTCGGGTTTAGTTCATCAGCCAATCTTTCGAGACGATCAAAGACAGGAGTCCTCATCTTTTCGTGATTTCCTTCTGTCGCAGCAATTTCATTCCACCACGAACCGACTTCCGACGATAGCTTTCTATCTTCTTCCATGAGTTGGACGACCACTCCTCGGGCTTCCGTTGCAAAAATTTCAGGAGACTTTTCTTCCAATTCCCCACGAAACGTTTCAAACCATGCTTCTATGCGCTCCTCCAGGTACTTTGGCGACTTGCTACTACTTTGTACAACGACGCTTAATCCCCATGTGCTCCCCGCAGTCTTTCGTACGAACACACTTACAATGTATCCAAGCTGTTCTTTGGTGCGTAGTTGATTATAGGCGGAACTGTACGCAAGGTGACCAATGAGGTCAAGAATCCCGATCCCTTCGTATCCAAGACTTGAATCCGACCCAAATTGCAGAGTAAATTCTACAGCATTGTTTTCTTCCGACGGACTCGAAGCTAGTTCCTGATACTTAACCGGAATGAGTTCTTCAGCCACCTCTGGCCCAAAGATAGTCTCTGCTTCGGCTCTCGTTGGAAGTTTCATCGACCTGAAACCAGGCGTTTCAGCAAAGTTGAGAGGCCGAGACTTATCGACGAAAACACGATTGATCACATCAACTACCTCTTTTGTACCCTTTTCGTCGATGTTGCCGATGCACATGGCCTGTGCATTCAATCGTGATGTGAGTGACTCTTCGGCAACATTGGCGCATTGTTCCATAGTTAACGGGTCCTTATCAGCATGTTCTCCTTCTAATAGATCGACGTAGTTGTCAATGTACCATACATTTTCTTCCATCAAAAGTCTAGCGTTGTAGTTTGCGACTTCGTAAGGGGCGTCTAGTCGATCTGCAAAAGTGATAGAAAATGAAAAAAATAGTGTAAGATATCCATTCGTCAACAGCTCGGACACTTGGGAGTGTGAGCGACGTCAAAAAACTTCAAATTTTTGCCTTACAATTCTTGGTTTCGCGAAGGAGACTCTCCTTCGCTTTTTCAAAACGATCGTACAGCCCAGGGTGCATTTCTTTCCCCTCCTTCAATTCTTTGATCAAACTCAACATCCTCGAAGTGAGAGTGTCCAAGAGGATTGGCAGCTTCTCGGAGTATCCTCGAACAGCGATTTTGTATCCAGTAGGAGTACAAGTGACACGATAATTGCATCCCGCAAGGCTTGCATCATAAACAAAAGAATTCAGATCATCGTTCAAGACTTTCTGGTATATTCTACTCAGTGTCATCGACCTAGGTGATTCGTAAGTCTTCGGGGTGACTATGGAGAGACGAATGAATGTCTTCGGAACCCTCCAAAAACGATCCATTTTGTGCCACATTCGAAAGTTTTCACTTTCGTGGAATAGAGTAGGAGGCTCTGACTTTGTGCGTTCCAGTTCGAACTCCGTCAAAGTTTCTTCGGAATCTTCGCTTCGCAATGAGAAGTCGGTTGGAATATATTCATTCAACGCCGGAACGTGCAATCCGGGATCGATTTCAGCTGGGTTGTTCCATCGCTTCATTTGATCTCCGGTGATAGCGCTTTCGCGATAAATTGCTCCATAAAGGGGTTCGACCATCCATTCGTCGGGAACTTCCTGTTCCAAATCGGAATTCACAATGTTGATCATGCAATTTTCAGGGCGAAGTCGATCCATGAATGCCGCAGCGATCACTGGATCATAGCCATCATTCTTCGACCCTACCACGAGAATCTCTTCTGGACGAGGAGTTTCGAACATGAGATCCGATGCTGAAGAACAAAAGTCGGTTGGATCTCCCTGCTCGCGGAATTTGAAATTGGTCATGCTTATTTGTTGAAGTTCGTCGTGATACTTTGACAGTAGTTCCGGTTGTTCAGTAGCAACGTTTTTGATCAACGAAATCCATTGGAAAACCAAATCCAGTACCTCGTCCTTTGCCCGCATTCCTTTGGGGGTCAACGCCAGTGAAACGCTGAACAGGGAGAAATCAGACGCATCTAGTGCCGCTCCCGAACTCAAGCTCGTCAGGTAGCCCCGTTTGTTCAATACGTAGTGCAAAGACCCGGGAGATTCGTGACCAATCAAATGAGAAAGGACACGATGTGGTCTGCTCTTTCTGAGCACTGGATCGTAAATTGGAGGAGTCACAAATTGAACCTTCAGCGTTCGACTTTCCAGCAACGGGATAACTTCTCGAAACTTGCCTAGTTGCTCGGCTCCGAATGCCGGATTTTCCGGATCATGCACGGCATTATCACGAGGAAATACAGGAGACTGAGGGTTGATCTTTTCGCGACGAGGTGGTTGATCCGAGGCAGCTAATTCACCAAAAGTATCTTCCACTGTTTGTTGTAGAGCATCCAAAGAACTACATCCTACGACGGCCAGGCGCATATTCGATGTCGTGTAGTATGTTTCCCAAAAGTTCTTCAGTTCTTGTACCGGACTGCCGAGCGAACTGAGTGTTTCGTAATTTCCGCAGCCAAAGTTGGAAAAAGGATGCTTCTGGTTTGAACGTGACTTGAGAAGTTGGTAGTTGCGCCAAGAGTCACTTGTCTTGCCGTTTCGGTATTCCGAGTCGATAGCACGAAGTTCCCGCTCCACCATGTCCTCATCAAACGTTGGATGTATGAAAAATTGTGCGAGCCGATCCAAACCGCCCTTGAGACCTTCGCTCGTTTCATCCTTGTCCACCTGTTGACTTGTTACACTAAAATAATAGTTAGTATCTTCCATGTCGGTATATGCATTGCAGAACCCTCCGTGCTTCGAAAGGAACCCTTCGTACTCGTCTTCCCCAGGGTACTTTTTTGTACCCAAAAAAAGCATGTGCTCGTGGAAATGTGCCAAACCTGGAATAGTATCGTCAAAGTGTCCGGCTTGTACATGGACGGACGCAGCCTCTACCTTGGCACCACTGCTTTCGTCATCGCAATTCGACTTGTCGGAAGCCGTGCTTACCAAGAGAACTTGTAGGTTATTGTGTAGTTTGATCCAACGATATTGAGACATATCCCTATCAGGCTTCACGAAGTCAGCTTCGGCAGCTAAGATTTCGGTGTTCCTCGAGATCGACAACGAGCCGTCCGTATTGGTCGCGTTTTGCACTTCTGCAATCAAGGTTTCGACTTCGGCCGATCGAGCAGTGCTGCTCCAACGAGGGTTTCGACCGCATGTTGGAAGACTGGCCGCAGATGCTTTGGATCTCGAGATGTGTCTCCCAAAGGCAAGAAAAGAGGACCGCCTCAGCGTAGACGATAGGCGGTAGTGATCGTCGCCGTTCCCGATCATCGGACGGGTCGTTTTCGAACGAAGAAATTGAATAGCATTTTTTGTACCAACCACCGCGGGCCGTCTCACTATGAAAGACTGACTAGCCGAAACGAACAAGAAGAAGACCATCAATCGCATTGTGGAGCGTTTTGCCATGGCTGATGGTATTGGTTTGTGGGTTGTAAACGCCGAAACAACGAGCCGATCAAAGGATGGCAAGGAAAAGACTTTCAAGGTAGGTGGTTCGCAAGAAAGCAACCTCGTCTCCTTATCTTCACACGGGAAACTCTATTAGGGTTCCACAGGTGTGAAACTTTTCCTTCTTCTGCCAAGTCTCGCCTTTGAAAACGAAAGGAGTTCGTAATGAGCTGTGTCGTACCTGGTACCCTACCTTCCACAAGTTGAATTGTGAAGACGTGGGATTTTTCTATTTTTGTAGAAAGAATAACATCTTGCTAGTTCTAGTTCCAGAATGTGCCTGTTCGGCGTGCGAACAGATGAATTCATACCCTTCCGTGGTTGTACCGTACGGTAATCTTAAGGTTAATCAACAAACAACACGAAGTGTTGGGTTGTTGGTTGTGAGTTTACTTTTGATTGAGAGGTAAGGTTATCTTAGTTGTGAGTCATCGACAAGGATTGGGCCAGTCCCGTCATCTTAACGTACGGTAATCTTACGAGTAATTAACTCTTCCTTCTTCTTTCTGATTCATGATGGACCGAGAGCGATGCTGGAACCTACTAGTATTTACACCTTTGATACACAACTGGTAGTACTAGCAGTTCTGATACGGTACCGTAGGAGTCGAGTAATGTAGAAAGGATTCTAATACTTCGTACTAGGCATACAAGAAAGAACTGGGAATACTGGCACTAGTTTTCAGACAATCATCAGGCAGAAAGAGAGAAGAATACTACTATGACTCAATGACAAGAATTCAAACCATTGCACATCCAGCAGATCAGGAACAAGAACCCTATAACTTGTATGATAAGTTGATGTCTCTGATACACTCAGAAAGTATGGCTGGTGATAGAAAGGAGGAGGCGGTAACTGTGACTAAAGCTAATTGAATTTGCATCATACTGAAAACTTCAAAATCACCAGCACCCTTCTGGTGGTGGAGCTTTGACTTTAGTATCGATTGTACTAGTACTATCTGTCAACAAGAAGAAAAACAATATAACCCGTCGCTTTCCTTCGTTTGCGTCAACAGATCCGTGCCAGATACTGAGAGTCGTACTCGTACTGGTAGTGAGGGATGAGAAGGGGATGCGTGATAAGAGCCTTCTCGATAACAACCTCGTTCATTGTTCATGTTCATGTTCATGCAAATAAGCCTTTTAGTGTACGAAGTTCTTACGGGGGCCAGACTTCGAAACTGTTTTCTAAATTCATTTTTTTGTTGTCATCAAAATTGCCAAGCTCTGCGTAAATCATAAATTGCCGACTTATGTGATGAAACAGAAAAATATCATCTTTCGAAACTTTGTTCTTGGTCCCAAATAACAAAGGTTGGAAAGTGGCACACAACAGTATGCGAGGTGGACGAAACAGAATGAAAGATATCAGCGACACTGCCGACCTGCCGATTGTGAAAGATTTCGACAAGCTCTGCTTTGAATTTGGCGACCGAGATGCGATTCTACTGCATGGATCAGATCCGGTGTCATACTTCGAGATACAAGAACACTCGAAGGCGTTGGCGTATCAACTGTATTACCGATTTGGATGCCCCGACTACATATTATTGGACTGCCAAGAGTCACCGGTGGCTGAAGCGGTCGCTACCTTAGCGTGCATGAGAATCAACCGTCCCTTCGTTCCAGTTTCGAGCATGGACCAACACCGACCCGGAAGAATGAACGCAGTTGTGGATCTTCTATTGGAAAAGGGTCAAGTCTATTCTTGTCCTGACTACAATAGAAGTGATGACGAAAGCAAAAGCGCAACTCTAAATCGTCGTCCATCTGTAGCGGCCGTGGTTGTGTGCGAGAATGATCGCGAACCGCTTCTTTCTGTTTTCCAACAGGCATGCATACATCGCATTCCTTTATCTCTGCCCAAACGGAGGGATACGAGAATGCCTCTCAGTTCCGGAAACTCTGCCTCTCTATTGCTCTGATACGCCGTGGTTACATGATGATCTTTACGTCATGTTCACATCTGGGACAACCGCAGGGAGTGGATCGGGTTCGACGTCGCAACCAAAGGCAGTGGTGGGCTCGCATCGCGCGACATACGCCCGTTTGAAATGGTTTCTAGCTACGTTTGCTTCCTCCCCGCGAATCGGACGACGAACGAAATTGACTTTCGTGGATGGTGTGACGGAGTTGTGGGGTGCACTCTTGGATCCCATGAACGCTTCTTGTGTCGGTACCACCGACGCAACTCAGAGCCAGAGGTGTTGCGGCGCTGGTGGAGGACATGATGTGTACGCAATTGCTGCTTTTGCCGAGTCAGGCGGCGCAATTGCTCCTAGCACTTTCCAAGAATGGTCCTCATTCTGACCTGGACAGGATTATAGTATCCGGTGAAGTCTGTTCTCCTGTACTATTGGAGCGTTTTCGGACTCAGTACCCAAAGGTTCAAGTAATCAATCTGTACGGACAAACAGAGACTACGGGAGATTGTCTCTGTGCTGTGTTGACCGATATGGGTGATGCTGCTGTTGTTGAAAACGTTGTTGCGGTTGGAAAACCAATAGTGCCCGATGTTCAAATATCACTGTTGGATGACGAGGAGAATGTCCATGCTTCGGAAAACCGTCAGGAAAAAACAGAAGACAAACAATTACTGGTCAAGGGATCGCAACTTTCCAACGGTTATTTGGGGTGCTCGTCGACCTTTGATAAATTTCGTCCGGGAGATATCGGGTTTCACCGTAACGGAATTTGGTACGTTCGTGGACGGATCGATGATGTCCGGAAGGTAAATGGTGTATTGACTTCACCATCTGAAGTGGAGGCTGCATTTTGCAAAACCTACCAGATTTCTGATTGCGCAGGAGTAGTGGCCGTCCTGTTAGATAATCAAGTTTACTTACTCTGCACCAGCGAAGAAGCAGTGAATCGCTTTTCGAGGTTACACATGCACAGTGAAGAAGGAATTCC
Source organism: Pseudo-nitzschia pungens (assembly GCA_037355855.1). Lineage (NCBI taxonomy): Eukaryota > Bacillariophyta > Bacillariophyceae > Bacillariales > Bacillariaceae > Pseudo-nitzschia > Pseudo-nitzschia pungens. Next base: position 3,744,197 of record CM074761.1, on the reverse strand, counting down.
ATTGAATTTGATTCCCAGAAAGGTCTTTCATATCCAAAGAATACCACGCAGTACGTCGGGGGCCAAAAAAATTGATCGTAATGCCTGCATTCGATTGGTAGAAAGTCAAATTGAAAAGACCGAGGAGAAACCAGAAGAGCCAAAACTTGGCAACTCTGGGCTTCATTCGAAACGAAAGCCCGAAGGCAACGTTCGTTCCATCATAGCCAACGTTCTCGGATTGCTTGAGTGTGAACTAGATGAAAATAAATCCTTTCTCGAAATGGGTGGCGACAGTGCTTCTTCGATTTCGTTGCTCTATCGCCTCAGACAAGAACAGAACGATCTTTCGGACTTAAACGCCTCGGATATATTGTGGTCCAAAACCCTGCACGAACTCGAGAACATGATTGGGGGGAAAGTTGAAAAGCCAAAGAGAAGCAAGCTCGAATCATCCCTTGAAAACTTTTCGAAATCAGAAGAGGTCAAAAAATTCGTCGCAGAAGGTGCAATCCAAGTCGACAACAGGCATCGATCAGTATCACTTCGTGCATGCGTGGATTCCGCGCCCCTTGTGATTGGCAATTCCATCGTCGCGGCATGTCAAGGTGGCGTGATCGTGAAGTTCAACGCTATCGATGGGGCAGTAGAAGGTTCTCGCTATTTTCCTTACTGGATGTTCCAGGCCGACTTGTTGCCACTGGGATCGAACAATATATTAGTGTGCGGCCACTCAATGTCCGAACAAGGTATTGCAATTTGTCTGACGAGCGACCTCCGAGAGGTGAAGTGGAAGACGGAGCTCGATGGTTGTGTAAAGAGTCGTCCGATTGTTCTTGGTGACAAAGTTTGGATTCTTGCCAACGAGAGACTTTGTAGCCTTGACATTGCAAGTGGGCAAGTGGAAAGCGATGGATTCGAATTGCCGCGATCACCATGTGTGTCAAACCCGCTTGTAATTCCGAACAAAGAGGGGCAGGAATCCATTGTTTTCGCGAGTTCCGACTGGGAGGGAGGGATTATACTTGTAAACCCCGAAACAATGAAATCAAAAATGTTTGTTGACTGCGAGATCGGACCTGTTCACAAAGATATCACCGTGACAAATAATTCACGGGGATTGATTATTTCTGACATCTATGGAAGTCTTCACGTCTTGGCCATCGAAACCATGACCATAGCAGCTTCTATCCAATTGTCATCAAACCCTCTTTCCGCAGCCACGGTAGTAGATGACACTACTACAATCATTGTGGGGTCCTACAATGGACGAGTTTATTGCGTGAGATATGACGAAGAACAGAGTCAGCTAGAGAAGCAATGGGAATGCGATTGTCGTTCCTCTATTTATTCGAAACCACTCATTCTTCAGGACGGATCGACAGTTGTTTGTACCACAACATCCGGGGATATCGTTCAAGTTTCCATCGAAAGCGGGGAGATCCTAGATCTCTACAGCATTTCTGCCGAAATTTGGTCGTCCGCAATAGAATTCGGTCCAACGAATGTTGTTGCTGTGGGGGCAAGAGACTCTAAATGCCACATGCTATCGCTCGAAGACACCAGCTAGAACTTTGGGATAGAACAATAACTTCGAACGTAATCTTCATGTTTACACTCGTACGATACGTGTACACTATTGTCGTCAGATGAAAGACATGATGTTTGAGCATATCTAGGTATTTTATGGAATTTGGAATAACCCACCGGATTTTCTTTGCGATACCAATTTGTGAAGAAGGTTACAAGAATGGATAATAGTGAAGGGAATTCAGAATCCTAGAAACAGGTTCTCTCTAACAAACAACCTGAAACCCGTCTTGAAAACGATGCTTTTTTAAGATGAATTGGTAGGCAAAGTACGTATACACGACGTACCAGTATTCAACGTGACCAATTCCTACACGTATGTTGAGAGTGTTCGTTGGTAAGTACCACTACCGGTACCGGTATGTTTGAATGTGTCAAATAAGTCAAATGAAAGAAATGGCGCGAACATAGTCCGCCATAAATTTGGCGCGCCTCGTTCCAGTGTTTGGGACTCTAGCATTCGATGTCCCCGTGCGGAATGTAACGCGACGTTGAGGACGCTATTCCACCACACCAATGCTTTGTGATGACAGGATGTTTGTACGGTATCCTCACGTGCCCTTACGATAAACAATCTCAAAAAAAAAAATACCGTACGTGATATCACTCACTCCGTTGATTTCCTTTTGCAGCCTAACCGACCACATCGTTTGTTGGTGCTGGAAATCTTCGATCGAACCCAAACAAATCCACAACAGCAACAAAAGAAGCCATCGATAACATCGGGCAAGCAACCGCATCGATCCAATCAAAATGGGACCCTACAACAATAACAACAAGAAAGGCGGGCCCAATAACAATCGTCGGTTTGGCCAGACAATGAAGAAGTCCAACAAATATTCGTCGGTGTCTCGTTACCAGCGACAGTTCGGGATGGGGGACAAATATCAACAGCAGGCGGATTCGTCTACAGAGGAAATAAGCAAGGCCGAAGAGGCCGCCGCCCGGCGCCGTTTGCGCCAGGAGCAGGGGGAAATCATCGATCGCAAGTTTGGATACCATCGTTTGGAGGATCAGTACCAGGAAGGACAAGCCAGTTCTTCGATTCTCGGGGCCGGGAAAGGAGATCCCGGGGGCGCCGTCAAATCGGTACAGCGTCGGGGTTGGGTTTTCAACATGGCGGCAACAACGGTAAGTTTGGTATGCGACGACGATCGGAAATTGAAACATACGAGTCGTGCTATTGTCTTCGAGTTCAGAAACTATGATCAACGCCATCCTCGAGTACTAATTGCGCTACCGCACTTTGCCATTCGGTTTTGTCTTGAAACTCCACACCAATTCTTTTATATTTCTTTTGGTGTACATCTGGTGTGCAGAGAATTGATTCGAGCAGCGGGGACGAACTGTCGGGTTTGGATTTGTACTTTGTTCGATGGTGACGGAGACACGTTCAAAACCACGGTGTTGCATCGCCCATACTTCTATGTCTTGACCAAAAAAGAAGACGAAACCTTGGGGCAGCTCTTGCTCAAAAAATTTTCCGGAATCCTTGCTCACGTAGAGCAAGTTCCGATGAGGGATCTCGAACAACCCAATCATCTTTCCCCGAGCCACACCCACCGAATGGTATGGAAACTCCTTTTTCAAAACGTGTCTCAACTCATGGACGTGAGAAATCAGCTTCGGGACATGCTCAACGCGAGGGAAAGCAAAAACAGTGACGGAAGTGGTTCCGGTCATTCCAACAATGTCAGCATGGACATTGACAGCATTTTATCGGCACAGGACTCGCGCCGTGTCACCGATCCGTGGTCAAACATCCAAGAACTCCGCGAATACGACGTTCCCTATGTTGCCCGGGTGTGCATGGACCAAAACATTCGGGCAGGATCCTGGTATACAGTGACGCTGGAACCAACGGACGATGGAAGTCCGCCCCATCCCGTACTGTCCGATTCGGACATCGAAACCAAAGCCAACCCCCGTGTCCTTGCCTTTGACATTGAGTGTAGCAAGGCACCTCTCAAGTTTCCAAATCCAGATGTGGACGAGATCTACATGATTTCGTACATGTGCTCGGATGGAAAAGGGACCCCGCAGGGTTACTTGATTACGTCTCGTTCTATCGTATCGGAAGACATTGCCGACTTCGAGTACACACCGAACGCAAAATATCCGGGCCCCTTCAAAATCTTTAACGAAAAAGATGAAGTAGCCTTGATTCAACGATTCATCACCGAATTCCAAAAGTACACACCACAAATTGTGGTCACTTTCAATGGAGACTTTTTCGATTGGCCATTTTTACAGAAACGAGCGAAGATCCACGATATTGACCTGTGGACCGAAATGGGGATGAGCATGGTTGGCGGAGGTGCTGGATCCGATCAAGAAGGGGAATTCCGTGGAAAATGCTGCGTTCACATGGATGCGTTCTCTTGGGTGCAACGTGATTCATACCTTCCGCAAGGATCGCAGGGTTTGAAAGCCGTGACAAAGTACAAATTGGGATACGATCCCGTCGAAGTCGATCCGGAAGATATGCTTCCGATGGCGCAAGAACGCCCCGTACATATGGCCACCTATTCCGTGTCAGATGCGGTGGCGACCTACTACCTGTACGAGAAGTACGTTCACTTGTTCATTTTCAGTTTGTGTACCCTTATCCCATTTGGACCCGAAGATGTATTGCGGAAGGGATCTGGAACGCTCTGTGAAATTTTGTTGATGGTACAAGCAAATGATTTGGATATTATTTGTCCTAACAAACAAGTCGATCCCCTGGCTAAATTTCACAAGGGACACTTGCTAGAGAGTGAAACATATATTGGTGGGAAGGTTGAGTGTCTGGAAACAGGTGTTTACCGCAGTGATGTCGAGTACGAATTCGATTTGATTCCCAGTGCCTTCCAGCAGCTGATCGATAATATCGACAGAGATTTGTGCTTCGCTATCGAAGTTGAGGCTGGAATTGATCGCTCAGAGATCATAAATTATGAAGAAGTTCGTTCGAAGATCATCGAAGCGCTTGAACTATTGCGCGATAGGCCCAAGCGAGTTGAAAAGCCTTATATTTATCACTTGGATGTTGGAGCCATGTACCCAAACATTATTCTAACCAATCGACTCCAACCTAGTGCGATTGTTGATGACGCAACCTGTGCCGCCTGCGACTTCAATCAAGCAAAAAACGACTGCAAACGCCGAATGGAATGGGTTTGGAGAGGCGATTACAGCCCATCAGGAAAACTGGAGTACAATCGAACGAAAGATCAGCTCTCCCGTGAAACTATGAGCGATGGACGTCATTTCAAAGAGTTATCACCCAGTGAGCAGGAGAAGATGGTAGCAAGTAGGCTAAAGGAGTACTCGAGAAATGTGTACCGACGCACAAAGATAACGGAGGAAGTTACCCGGAAGGATATTGTTTGTATGAGAGAAAATGACTTTTACGTCGAAACGGTCAGGCGATTTCGTGATCGAAGATATGATTACAAAAAGATGACCAAAACGTGGAAGAAAAGAATTGGCAGTGCGACCGATGCCGCGTCGAAGAAAGAGGCCGAGGACAAGACGCTTGTATATGACAGTCTACAAGTTGCGCACAAATGTATCCTGAACTCATTTTACGGTTACGTCATGAGAAAAGGAGCAAGATGGAGGTCAATGGAGATGGCAGGCATTGTGACAAAAAATGGAGCTGATCTTATTACTCAAGCTCGGGTTCTAGTAGAGCAAATTGGTCGACCCCTTGAGTTGGATACTGACGGTATCTGGTGCATTCTACCCAAGAGTTTCCCTGACATATACACGTTCAAAGGCCGTGACGGTTCCAAGCTGAGATTAGAATATCCTTGTGTTATGTTGAATGCCGATGTTCACGACAACTTTACGAATCATCAATATCAGACGCTTAAAGATCCAAAGCGAGGAGTATATGAAACGAGAAGTGACAACTCCATTTTTTTTGAAGTCGACGGACCCTACAGGTGCATGGTGCTCCCTGCGAGCACTGAAGAGGGAAAGCTGTTGAAGAAAAGATATGCCGTTTTCAATTTCGATGGTTCTCTCGCAGAACTCAAGGGGTTCGAGCTAAAGCGACGTGGAGAACTGGAACTCATCAAGACGTTTCAGTCACAGATTTTTGAACGATTCCTTGACGGCAACTCACTAGAGGAATGTTACGACAGTGTTGCTGAAGTTGCCAATCACTGGATTGATGTGATTGATACACGTGGGGAATCACTTGATGACGATGAGTTGGTTGATTTGATTAGTGAAAATCGCAATATGAGTCGTCAGCTTGAGGATTATGGGGATCAGAAGGGAACTTCTCAAACCACTGCCCGTCGTTTGGGCGAATTCCTCGGGGCAGAAATTATCAAGGATAAGGGGTTGAACTGTAAATTTATTATTGCGGAACAGCCTTATGGTGCGCCCGTTACAGAGAGAGCAATCCCCACAGCTATCTGGAAGGCAGAACCTGCTGTTATGCGCCATTTCCTTAGAAAATGGTTGAAGTCACCAGGTATTGATGGCGAAGGGTTTGACATTCGAAATATTCTAGACTGGGACTACTACATGGAACGTTTGGCAAAAAATATTCAAAAAATCATCACGATACCAGCAGCGTTACAGAGAGTGAGAAATCCCGTCCCACGTGTTTCACATCCAGCTTGGCTTCTCTCAAAGGTGCAGCAGATGAATGACAAATATCAACAGAAGAGTATTCTATCCATGTTTGGCAAAAAGAATGCAATCAAAAACGTGAGCAAGAAATCAAGTGCATCGACGCTCCCAATTCCACTGGATATTGAAGACATCGTTGGCGACACGGCCCCCGCAAAGGTAGGGCGTCCTGTTGTACATAGGTCAAAGCGTCCTAATCAACAAACCCAAATCCAGGTGAACGAAGATGATAGTATGGAAGATCTAGAAACTGAAGATCGACTGCAACTTAGTAACGAACGGGAAAAATTTAGTAGTTGGCTGGATCAGAAAAAGAGAATGTGGAGAAAATCTCGGCAGGAAAGGAAGAAGATTCGATCGCATAATGATCGAAATGGGAAATCTAATCATACTGGAACGCGTTCGAAGAAGCAAAGTCTAGAAGACTTCGTCAAAGAAGCAAGCCTAAGCCTCAGTCAAAAAGAATGGCAAATTATCGAACTCAGAGAAATGACATCACATGATACGGGAAAGAAGAAAAAGTCTTCGTCTGGTGAATTTATCGCGTGGGTCATGGTAGGTGACTCTCTGAGAAAAATCCAAATTTCCGTTCCGAGAACAATTTACATTTCGACAAGTGAAGAAGTTGCTTGTAATTTGAAAGAAAAAATCGATTTTAGAAAGGTTGAGAAGCATTTACCACACAGCAAAACTGCAAGATTCCTTTATGAGTTGACGATGCCCGAATACGTCTACCGACACACAAATTGGACGTCAAGCATCATTTCTCTTCACAAAAAAATGGAAAAGGGAAAAAACAAACTATTGAAAGAAGTCTACGAAACCGGCACTCCTTTGATGACGAGAATTTTGTCGGAGCTTGGTTCCATCTCGAGACTTGATATAGCAAATGGATCGAAAACAAACCAAAGATCCTACAACTTGAGGGATTTGAAAATTATCAGTAAGCCCAACGAGGGGTTGTACCTGAATAATTCTCTCACGTATAAGCGATGCTTTCTCTATGTGAGAATCAATCCTAAATCAAAAACAGGACTGGTTTCATTGTTCACTATCAACGGAGGAAGCGGCAACCAGAAGTTTGGAGACAATGATCTTACGACGCCTAGCAAATCTGGACCTGACTCATTCGATATAAGTACCTCGTGTCAGCTCTGGGTTGTGAAGCCTGGGTCAAGTAAAGGACAAAAAAATGTATCGAAAAGGCAATTTAGTGAGCTATTTTCGCAGTTACTTGCGACGATTCACGAAGAAGCCGATCTCGATTCTGAATACGCTTGTGTATTGAAGACAAGCGAGTGCAATGTTACTGATTTGACTTTTGTTGATGACGAGAATGTTGGTTATTCTGCTGCAAACGATTCCATTAACAAGCATTTGCAGTCAAATAGTGGTCCGACCTTCATGCTTGTAACCAGTAGCCGACCATGCGCATACCTACGAAGATTCATTCCTACTCTGAACTCGTTGCCAACGATTGCCTTGCCGTTCCCTCCTGGACCTGAGCACAATCCTGTAAATTCAACTCTTCCGGCATTAAATTGGGAACAGCCAATTGTTCAACTTTGCCTCGAGGCGTACTTGTATACGAGCGTGGTGTCATTCCCAAAACGAGTTGGATATGCAAGATATGGGAATCTACCGATTGGTAACATCGGGGACGAAGAAAATTTAACTCTCTATGATTTGAGCCTGACTCGTATGATATCTAAAAACCGAGCAGTCTCTTGGGCAAGCTCTGTACCGGGGCAACCGGACTTGGGAGCTTCATTTTTCCCATCTTCTGATGGGAAATTCAGGCCCTCTATCCAACTCGCGGGCTCGACTGGTGCAAATAGTGAAGATGTGTGGAGCGACGACAACGAGCTACTAAGTCCAATTGTCCGACGCCCAGGAGCTTATCGATCGCTTTGCGTTGACATTGATTTGCACGATCTTGCAATCGCAGCACTCACCGACACAACTAATATTTCTATGAACTCTACTGGCACGAAAGACGTTAGTTCCCCTACCAGTGTGATGCAGCTAGAAAGTTCTAGAGGTGGCTTCATGTTGTCCGAACCGCTTGGTGATGAAATGTCAACGTCGACATCGCTACCAATGATCAGGGCACTAGTAGGAGTTTGGTTACGAGATGCATTCACAGTAAACAGTTCTGTGGCTGATTCCATGTTGCACAATGTTTACCGTCTCATCTCGAGCTCTGAAGCCCTCATGCACGACCCAGCCTTGCACCGCGCCTTGCATGCTCTCATGCGAGGGACATTTATGCGTCTCTTGACAGAACTCCAACGCCTTGGATGCTCTATTGTATATGCAAACTTCCACAAAATCACGGTGGCTACAAATAAGGCATCCCTAGCGGATGCGGAAGAATATATCAACTTCGTCATTTCAACAATTCGCAGTCAGGTTGGAGAAAATGGAGAAGATTTTTCGGGACTGGCACGTGTAGCGCTTCGTCCGAGACAATACCATACTCACTTGCTATTTTTGGACGAATATAACTTTGGTACAATGCACTTGGAGCGTTGCCACAAAGACGATGTTACCGGAGACTCCCTGATTGAAGAGGACGACAACCGAGACACTGTCGTTGTGCCATCAGTCGTTACAGCGTGGAGTTTGATGAACTACATGGGAAGTGAAATTGCGGAGGAATACTTCAGAATCATCATTGGTAGATTTTCTAGGGACGTACTAAAGAAGGAACAAGACTTAATCCGACGTGACGGAGATAGGGTCATGCCGTCTTTTTTCGACACGGAACTGAACGATAAGGTCCTGGCCTATAAGAGGAAGATGATTTCGAAGCAATTTGCATCCACCCTGACGCGAGCAGTTGGGGAAATTGCGAAAGAAGAGGAAGAGAATAGGAATAACGGAAATGATCCATTCCGTGGAATTCTCTTGACTTCGAACGACCGTCCAATCAAACCGGTTTTGGAGTTCGTGAAGTCCGTCATTGTCATTCTCGAGCTAGATGATGAAGTAGATAAGGAGATTCATGTATTGAAACGAAGTCTCTTGGCGCAGATCGGTGTCGCGGAATACTCGAGTTTGGCGAAATGGCAAAACCCATGTCCTACATTGATGCTCCCAGATTGTTATTGCAACGAATGTCAAGAAAGTCGTGATGTAAATGTGTGCTACATACCCCCTGCAGAAGACGACGAAGAAAAGCAAATCCATTGGTTTTGTGAGGATTGTGGGGCAGAGTACGACGTTGCCTCGATAGAGCGCCGTTTGATCAACCAAGCTCACAAAAAGATGCTTCGGTATCAACTTCAAGATCTCCGATGCACGAAGACCAATCGTGTTTCTACTCGTCCGCTTGCACGAGTTTCGCAATGCTCGGCTGATTGGAAATTGGACATTACTCCAAAGCAAGGAAGATCCGACATAGAAACATTACATCGATTGGCCAAATACCATCAACTCGAAGAGCTTGAATGGACCACGGAAGGGATGCTCCAGTCATTTCGGTAAAATAGTTTCAAGGTGATAAATCTCTTTCGTAGCAAAAAAATTCGACAATTTATGGGGATTAGAAATCAGTATTTCGCAGAAATGACAACGTATCCATGTAGTCTTTGTCCTGCCGATCCAAAATATCTTCAGTCGTCTTGGTTCGACAGGTCACTCATGCGTTGAATCGGTCTGTAGTCTGGTATTTTTACCGAAGCGTCGCGATAATCCTTTGTAACGGCAAGAATGTCACGCAAGCTCCTCTCTACAACGTCGAGACAATAAATGCACTCAAAGGGTTCTAGCATGCCCACTTGATGTTCCAAGGCATCAAGAGCTTCTTGAGCATCGCTCAGAGCACCGCAATGTCGCCAAGGCACAACTTCCCCAATCAAAACCAATTTCATCTCTAGCTTCCCGGGAAAGAAATGTATCCGCTTGCTTGAGAACGTAGCACGCATTTTCCAAGTCCTTTCTTAGAATACTTTCGTTCAGACTTTCTATGAGTTGATCCCATTCGTAATTTCGAGCAAGTTCTTGCGAGTCCAGTATCCGCAGCAGCGCAAGTTGAACCACTCGAACAGAATCAACAATATCCTTCCGTGTAGTGGCTGTCAGTGTATCTCCTTCGTCTAAATTCCACAACGGTATCCTCTTCGTCCGATGTGCCAACATGACTTCATTGTACGACGGCAAGTCCTTGTAAGTGCTCGATTCGAGATCTTCAGCTGTGGCAATGGCCTGTCGCTCTAGGACTCCAGAGGCCATGCCACGCACAGTCGAGCGTCCCCATCGCACAGGAACGTGCGACTGTAGTGAAGACGAGGACGACGACATCAAGACCGAAGATTCCATTCGCATTGGATGAGGCATAGAAATGTCTTCCCACGTTATTAAAAGCACGCTTAGTCCCATTGAAGCAAGCACTAGTTGACAAATCAACCCCAATTCCTCTGTTAACATGGCATCTTTTGACTTCGTTTTTTGGCTAATGGTTAAAAAAGGACCTCCTTCTCTCCACGAACTATTTTGTGACTTTCCCTCGGATAATTGAAGAGCAAAATTTGGTCTATCACGTAGAATTTGGTGTTGGAAAACTGAGACTTTTGTCTGCGACCAGGGATGGGCGTCTTGGACCAACAATAGCAGCACTCCGATCGTCAAGGGCAAAACATTGCGGAGACGAAACGGCAACATGCATTCCCGCCGTCGTGTCTTTTCCAATATTGCTCCCCTCTGCCTGTTCGACGATTTCATTGTAGTTATTGACGCATGCAGATAGTAGCTGGAAATCGGCACTGCAGATGAGACTTTCGCTTGGGGCAAAGAAGTAGACGCTGTGATGGTTGATGTACCGTAACCTACTGCAAACTGTGAGCAGTGAGCAACCTTAGTGAGCAGTGAGCAGTGAGCATCGGGGTTTGCGAGATGACATCGCAGGCTGAATAATAATCTGATTTAATTACAATTTTAAGATTTTTCGGCTTTCTATCTTCTTGGTAAACGTCACTGGTGTATCGTTTCCGAGAATCATAAACCCGAGAATCATAAATTATGCACTCGACCAGCTGACACGAGGGGGTTTGGCGCAGTTGGCAGCGCGTGTGCTTAGCATGCACAAGGTCGCCGGTTCGATTCCGGCAATCTCCAATCTTAACATAGGATTCTTCTTTTGCACCAAGAGCACGGACGAGACTTGCCGGTTACCACTTTCTTGTTGTTTCTCCCTGAAGTTCAGTGGTTGTCTCTCTCTTCCGAATTGGTGATCCATCATTTTTGTACTAACTTCATGTCATCATAGCCACCAATAGATCCTTCCGTTTATTGTTCTAGCGTTTTTCTCATTGTGAGAAATGGCACACCAAATCAATTCAGATGCAGATTTTAGTGGAGCTCAATTTGTCTATCTGAACATGTTTAATGGTGTTTAGCTCCCTCCAGTAAACTGAACCCTTCTACCATGTTTGAAGGAAATGTGCCGACCCCGGTAAATATCATTCCGCTAAGGCTTGAGTGCAGTTGATGCTTGTACGTTTGAGCTAGGTCTGCAGAGTTTGCGACGTGTGGGAATAGTCAGCAATCACAACTATTGAAAGGGTCACGTACAATATTTACTTCCGACAAACCAAATCACAGACACCACTTTTTTTCAGCAGTAGGACTCAACTCTATATATTTGTTAAGCAGTGAGAAGCTCGTAATTCTATGCTTTGCAAGAGAGGAATGCATTCAGCATTGTGCGACCTTCGCATTATTATTATTTGTGAATTTATCTATTACGTGTACGGCGTGCTTAAACATAGATCAAACCCCATGGCGGAAACTTTTAAGCCTCCGTGAAAAGTCTTGAACGACGTTTTGAATGGAAAACGCGCTCCGGTTCGCAACAAAAGTCCTGGATCGTCGGTCAACTACAACGCCGCGCACTCTGCGTTCATGGTCCTCGACAAGGCGCTCGACGTACTTCCCCAAGCTCTGATACAAAGGCAACAGCCCTTTTGTTGACGACGACGATTTCGAAGAAACACGCTTTCCAAAGGGTGGGTTCGTAACGACGAGCACGGAGTCGGGGGCTGCAGAAGGTGTTTCGAACCACGTTTGGTCAGAGAGAGGCGCTCTTTGAATCGTGATGGCATCCAAAACTCCCGCCCTCTCGGCATTGATCTTGGTAGCTTCCACGGCTCCGGGATCTCGATCGGAGGCCGATATCACGAGCAATCCATCCATCGAGTTGTTGGCGGCAGATGTCCGCAGCAGCAAGACTTCTTCGCACTTCGATTGACCATTTTTCCGAGTCTTCCAGTTGTGTCCCCCGAAATGGACAAGAATCCCGAAATCGACCGGGAGGCAAACCCTAGAGTCATTGCAGCACCTTCAATGATGATAGTACCGGACCCGCAAAAGGGATCTACGAGGCCGTGTGAATGGTTATTGGAAACCGGTTTACTGTCATGAATCCACGATGGTGTCAACCCAGCTGAAAACAGCATTGCAAAAGCCAAGTCTTCTCGAAGAGGTGCTTTTGCAAACTCCGTCCTGTACCCGCGTCGATGCAGGGGTTGAGGAAAAGCATTGATAAAGATCTCTACTTGATCGTGGTTCACGTGCACATCCATCGGTAACTTTGGAGCGCTATTCGAACCATGATTTTTCTCTGGGTTCGAAATCTTACCTTCTTCCTCATCTTCCCTTTTTCCACGAGTGTCGTCCAAAATTCCATAATGTTGGTTGATGCCCTGCAGGATGCGATCCCGAATCGCACCTGTGTGGTATAATTTGCTCTTGGATGACTGAACTCTTACATCTATGTTCACATTATCCGTGATGGGCGCTGCGCCGAAGATCTCGTTCCATGGAATTCTCGCGGTTTTGCGTTTCAACTCGGGCAGTCCGCGTGCCGAAAACGATGCGCACCGCAAACGAAGCTGGGTGGCACTTCCTAGATACAAGCAGCACCGAACAAGATCATCGATGGACGAATTCCTGTGCAGATGGATTTTTCCTTCTCTCTTTTTCGTTGCGGATGACGGGACCTTGTGCTTTATGTCAAGCATTCGTAATTCTGCGGACAAGACCAATTCCAGTCCTGGGAGACATGTTACGGTGACTTGATCGAAAAGAGTGCCGACACGAGCAGGATCACCCGACGAGAAGCCCGACCGTCTCGGATGCGGTCGAAAAAGGAACGGTTGTCGTTTCGCATGATGCAGCAGACGCCAGCTACATCGTGTCAACATCGTTACACGACGCCGCGACAACGGGTCTGCGACGTACGAGTACCTGGAGTTACGAACTCGCCGAAGGGATTTCCATCGACACAGAGGTAGATGAGAAGGTCAGCCTATGCTGCGCTAGCGCAACGAGTCCTCCCCAATTCCACAATTCCTTCTTCCGATCGTCAGGTGTCGGTGCGATCGTCGTTGCTTCGATGCGTCGGACACTACTTGCTTGTTTCGTGTCGGCCGTTTTGATACTGCACAGTCACAGCTCGAAACTCTCGCTACTCTATTCCTTGGTATTACTAGTCGCCCGGGTTACTTGTTGCTTTTGTGATGATTTCGCTCACCGACGTCCGGTGGGACTACTAGTACGGAGGAAGATTGCGTTTGACGACGATTGTATTGGTAGGAAAAATCACCCGAGAGTGGTTGTCAGGAACATGACATGATTTTTCATCATTCAGTCCTCCATCCTCCATCGGATTGGGATTTTCAGTGAGTCTCGCATGTTCAATGTTCAGTCAAGATCACGTCTACAATCACATGATGCATGTGTTGTTCTTGGATAGTAAGGTTCACTAGTAATTCTTCTTACTAGTACTAGTATTCCTTCTTAGCAAAGCTGAAAGAACATAGTTTCGATGCAGTGATGCAGTGCATTAGTAGGACCTTTTTAACATGACCGAAGAAGCACTGAGGGGAGGTAAAAACAATAACGTTACCGTAAGATTATGATGGCATAACCTTACTTCTTTCATCTTTGTACCGGTAGTTTTGAAATAATCGTAATTGTAACGTTACTTGTCGAATCCTAAGCTTCGGTCTGTTCGTATGCCCACTCATATGAACTCTCTCCTGCACGGCAGACCGGGATTGAGGACGTGGATCCAAGTTTCAACAAGTCTTGACCTTTTGTTGATTGATCAACTGTTTTTTGTCGAAAACTTTGTGACTCTCTCGACGCCTCTATTCTAGTTTCGAGGGTGCAACGAATGAATCATCACAAAACTCTGTCAAGCTGCAGCAAACTTGATCGAGGGACAGCAGCCATGGCAAACGATGGAGACCCCCACCCCAATCTGAGGAATCGCAAGCACTCGGATGTTTCTCCCCGCATCCAAATGGAAAAGGGATGCGAAGAAGACGAAACGAAACCCCTGTTGTCGACATCGAGCGACTCGTCGTCCCCCAAAACCTCCGATACCAACGGTTATGTGTTGATACCGCTTCGGGAAAGATCCGTCCTCAACAGGTTGGATTTTGGTCCCTTTCTTTTTGCTTACGGGCTCCTGATCGCGATGGATCTCACGGTGACAGAAGGCGAGACCGAAAGAGCGACGAGTTCGTTTTCGCTCGTCGCCTTCCCTCTGGTCTTGTTTGCTCACTTGGGACTCTTTCTGGTTCAACAATGGAGTGTGTCCTGGCGAGCCACGGTTGGGTACGAAAGACTAGGCATCGAACACGCATGGTCTTCGTCGGTGACATCAAAAACCCTATTGACGTGGACGCACTGTCTGGTGGAGGCTCCCAATGTCGACAAGCACCAGTCATCCCACGATGCGGGAATTGTCCCCGTACAACACCGAATACGGAGAAGTGGGGGAAGCGAGAAAGATGTAAAGGTTCTGGCGGTGGTCAATTTTCAAGACATTGTCTTTCGATGCAACATAGTTGACGACGTTGATGCGGACACTTCTCTGTGGTCGAGTGACAAAGATGCACCGATCGCGAAGACAACCGCCGAGTCCTCGGTTGGATTGTTCCACAGATTGAAGTATCCGATTCACCTTCCCCTGTCCTTTTACGAGAGTTGGCGAGGACACAGATCGATGGAACTCGTACGGAAGGCGCAACAAACGTACGGAAACAATACCACACCTATCGATCTTCCTCCATTCATTGACTTGCTTCAGGAACAAGTTGTGGCACCCTTCTTTCTGTTTCAGATTCTTTGTGTCCTATTGTGGAGTTTGGATGAATATTGGTATTATGCCATGTTCACGTTTTTCGCCCTATTGATGTTCGAGTCGACGGTAGCTTACAACCGACTCAAGTCACTGGAAAGACTTCGATCTTACACCGTTCACTCTCAAAGACAGATCTGGGTTTATCGACCGACATATCCTCTAGGGAGAAACGGATGGGTACAAATTTTGGTTGCGGAAATAGTGCCGGGAGATATCGTTAGCTGCAAACAAATCACACTGAGAACGTCTTCGCAACGCAATGGAACTCTAGCGCAGAAACAACACCAATTGAATCAAATCCCGGCGGATATTTTGATTCTCAACGGAGACGCCGTTGTGGATGAATCCCAGATCACCGGAGAGTCAGTTCCTCAACTGAAAGTAGCGCTCGAGAGAGGGAGCAGCAGCGGTGCCACCGCTTCGACCTCGAAGAACGAGGAAACCCTCGACCTTCAGGAGCACAAGCAATTTATTCTTTTTGGTGGGACAACGTTGTTGGTCAGTCATGCTGGAGCATCTCCACTTTCTACTGTATCAGAAGCTCCTGATCAAGGAGCTATTGGAATGGTATTGCGAACCGGATTTGAAACAGCTCAGGGAAGCCTATTGAGGACGATGGCACATACCCAAAAATCCGTTGACGGAATCCATACTCGTGATACGTACGTCTTTATCCTGGTGCTTTTGTGCATGGCAGTGGCTAGCGCTCTCGTGGTATGGGAGGAAGGATCCAGCGATCCAACTAGGAACCAGGTAAGTGGTGACACGACATTCTCCGTCCTGTTTGATATGCCAAAAAATGGAAGAGAAAGCTTAAAAAGCATTTTTTCTTTTGATCATCGAACGACACTTGTAGTTCCGACTCTCGCTCCATGTCGTGATAATTGTAACAAGCGTCGTCCCTCCTGAACTACCGATGGAACTAAGTTTGGCAGTTACGAATAGCGTAGCAGATTTGATAAGACGACGAATTTTCTGTACCGAGAATTTCCGTATTCCTCTTGCAGGACAAGTTGACGTTTGCTGTTTTGACAAAACAGGAACACTGACGTCTGATGAGATGCAACTGAAAGGATTGAGATTAATGACGGAGAGCAACGGCAACGATGGTGATAATGCCGAAGGATTATTTACAGATGTACTCGAACCCAATGCAACGCTCCCGTGGCCAGCCCTGCGCATTATGA
This sequence comes from Pseudo-nitzschia pungens, assembly GCA_037355855.1. NCBI lineage: Eukaryota > Bacillariophyta > Bacillariophyceae > Bacillariales > Bacillariaceae > Pseudo-nitzschia > Pseudo-nitzschia pungens. The sequence goes on along the minus strand of CM074761.1, from coordinate 3,727,655 downwards.
CGGCCTGTCATTCATTGGCGGTGAATATTCATCCTTTGAGCCGCGGATCCCAGGAAGCTGAAACGAACTCCTTAATTGGTGATCCTTTGGAGAAGGCTATCTTGGAAAATACCGGATACAAAATGATTAGCAACAGCGCTTTGCGGAAAACCAATACAGCCCCCGAAGGTAGACCTGACAATATTCTCATTTTGCAGAGATTTGGTTTCAGTTCTAAACTGAAAAGAATGTCTGTACTAACACGGGAATCTGCTAGTGGCGAAACGTGGGTTTTGACGAAGGGTGCGCCCGAGACTGTCAAGACTTTTCTTCGGTCTGATAGTATACCCGAAAACTATGATGATGTTTCCATGTATCACATGGCCTTGGGGCAACGAGTTTTGGCAATGGCGTATAGAAAATTAAGCACGAAAGAAGCAAACCAACCGAACGGAGAGATCAGTCGTGAAGCAGTAGAGTCTGATTTGATTTTCGCTGGATTTTTGCTTCTACACTGCCCAATCAAGACAGATTCTAATGCCGTCGTTTCAGAGTTGTGGAACAGCGGAAATAAAGTCGTCATGATTACAGGAGACGCAATACTAACCGCAGCAGAAGTTGCTCGACAGGTCGGTATTATTCGAAAGGCCAAAAAATCATGTCCACCGGCATTGGAACTAAAATACATGCCGGTCGACAAGAACAAAGCGGCTAAAAACAGTTTCCGCGATGACTTTCAATTTGTCCCTCTTTCAAAGAAAACGCAATTAGGTGACGAGGAAAATCTCACTCTGACACCGGCAAACATGAAGAGGTTGAAAAAATTGGTTCGCAAATAGAGAAATCGCACTATGTGTTGCAGGCGACGCGCTTCAAAAACTTGTCGTTGCAATTGTCCAACCTAGTAGCGTCAAGAACGAATCGAATGGTCAAGTCACCGACGAGAAGCAACTCTTGTTGCATCCAGCGGCGCAAGATATCCTGAAAGACGTCGTTCCTATGTGTGCTGTCTTTGCAAGATGCAATCCTCGTCAGAAGGAAGCTATTGTTGCCTGCATTAAATCTGGGAGGTTTCACGACATTAATGTGTGGTGATGGTACGAATGATGTTGGTGCTCTACGCAGAGCACACGTTGGTATTTCGATCATAAGTGCTCCCGAGATAGAGGCAAAGCAAAGATCTGCAACAAAAGCAATGATGAAGATGAAAGCGGAGCAGAAAAAGGAGCGAAAGGGAAAGAGTACGAAGAAAGGATCGCGGGTTCGGAACGCGTCGTCTTTAGAAAAATCACTACGACAGTTGCAAGAGGCACAGGACGAGTTGGATCAGATAGAGCTCGGCGACGCTTCCATAGCGTCTCCCTTTACATCAAGGATGGTCAGTATAAAAGTGCTGTAAGGTTGTTTTGCAGCAGGGACGATGCACGCTTGTGACAATGCTTCAAATTTACAAAATCCTTGGAGTGAATTGTCTGGTCAATGCAATGATCTTGTCAAAGCTCTTTCTACACGGGGTAAAGCAGGGCGATCGACAGTTGACGATTCTCGGACTGTTTGTGGCTGGTCTTTTCTTTTTCGTCACAAGAGGGAAGCCTTTACCAAACTTGTCAGCAAAGCACCCCCCAAACTCTGTTCTATGCACGCAAGCTTTGATCTCAATTGCTGCGCAGTTTACCTATCCATTATGCGTCAATGATTATTGCAACATGAAGTTGCCTTGTCATTTGTCGACCCTTTCGACCCTAGCATGATACCTGATGGACCGTTCAATCCAAACACTTTGAACACCTGCACCTTCCTGATAAGTGTTTTGGCTACTGTCAATACGTTCGCAGTCAACTATAGAGGAGAGCCCTTTGTTGAACCACTACGCGAAAATAAAATGCTGTGGAGAAGTCTTCAAGCATGCTATGCAATACTTGTTGTATGCGCGCTTGAAATTTTTCCTCCCCTGAACGATCTCATGCAGCTAGCTGAGTTCCCCGAGACGGCAAATCCTGAAACATTAGTGTGGATGAAAGATTATTCATACTCGAACCAACTCAGCACCCCGTGGGTGTCAGCACTAACCCAGCTAGTGCAATCCATCGGTTTCAAAAGTTTCATGGTAGGTTTAATGGCCTGCGACACTTTCTTGGTCTTCACATTTGAAAGGTTTCTTATCCAACATTTGGACAAATGAAGTCTTAGTCTTCAATAAATGCAAACATTAATGCTTCCTTTTGCAGAAGAATGTCTCCAACACAAGTATGACAGCGCGTTGTTTATTCTATCTACTGAAGCTCCGAATGATAAAAACATATTCTATTATAAATATTTTTATGGCGCTACAGATGGTATGAGATCACGACGTTCGTGTTCATTTAGATGCCGGCTTCCAAAGCACGGCAAAGCGTTGAAGACTTCCCGCAAGAAAACGGACCAATTTCAATCATGAATTACTGGAAGAAATGGGCGGCCTGTTTTAGCTGGGCTTGAACCTCCTCGTCTACTTTGCTGTCAGCTGCAGTAGCTTGGGTGAAAACTCGCTGCAACTCAGCCTTTTGCGCTACCGCATCAGGTTGGCCCATTTGGATAAGTCCCAAGAGACATTTGTACACCGTTTCATTTTCTGTCATATCTGTCTTCAACGGTAGCAGTCTCAACATGGCTGGTAGGACCTGTGGCATAGGAACACTGGTTGGACTTGCCATAATCATGCGGGCGACGCATGCTGCTGCGTTAGTCAACGCATGCAGCAGCTGCTTCTCCGGCACTGCCATCCATGCCAAACAATGGTTCAAGACCCTGAAGAATTTGTGGGTAGTCAGCAACAACGCGTTCCTTGAGAACCTCACAACAGATACCAGCGCAGAAGGCGGCATTTCGTCTAACCTCTTCAGCAGGGATCACCAAGCCCGGCCAAGGTTGCGGGCAAAAAGTATGAGTGCCAGTGATCGACTATGGCTCCCTCCAATTCCTGAGCAACCTCACTCAGCCAACCAATAGCCATGGATCTGTCACGTGCCGGTCGTGAAGACTTGGCATATTCGCAAACCGCAGGCAGGAACTGGGGAAGAAATTGTCCAAATTGGGCTCCCATGACTCTGCAAAAACCACCGACCAAGTCACATGCTGCCTGTGTCACTACGTCGTGATCATCGTCATCGTCAATAGGCTCGCCGAGGAACTCGTCGGACGTTTGACAAGGCGACTTCTTGGACAAAATGGCATGCGCCTGAGTGAAGCATTCATTCGCAACTGGCTGAAGAGCACTTGGACCGCAGAGTTCAATGATGGATTGAATTCCTTCACAAGCTTTTCCAACAGTGCTGCTATCCATGTCACTGGTAAGCTCGATAAGCTCTTTCAAGACAGCAGCAGTAATTGCCGTCGTGTGTTGAGACATGCAAGCAGTCGTGTCACCCTTGGTCCACTCAATTTTGCCGCCATGATATTGGGCAACGCTGGGAACAACCATGCTAGGCAAAGCATCAGCGACTTCGGTCTTGATCGCAGGGTGCCAGTTACCTGCAGCGTGCTGCAATGCTGGCATGACTTGTTCGAGGTAAGCGGAGAATTCTCCACCTGTGTGAGCGGCCATCTCGCCAATCGCGGTAAGGGCTCCTTTCTTGGCCTCCAGCATACCTGTTCGAACCTGTAACACATAATTGCCATCCTCTTCGTCGTCGGAGTCATCAAAGGCCCCGAACTGGCCACCTGACTGTGGAGTCGTAAAGAGCAAAGATTGTAATTCGCGCTGGTGAGGAAAAAGTTAGACAAAACCACTCACCGAAACTCCTTTCACAACACGGGAAATTTCAATTCCTGTAACTTACATTCTCCGCCTCTACGACAGCACCTTCGTCATCTTGAATCACGGTAAGCAGATGAGGTACCAACAGTTGCAAGGCTGGTGCAAATTCTTCCTTCATGACCTTCGACAAGTTGGCGAAGACAGCATACGCAAATTCATGCAACTCAGTCGATTCGCTTTTGATGCATTCATGAGCACACTGCATGGTCATTTGGTAGTAGGGTCGGAAGGTTTCCCGACCCACGGCAATGGCCATGTGCCCCATGCATTCCAAGGCTCGGCCTCGGAGTGAGAACATTCTCTCTTCGGTCAACCCCATCAACTTGACCATGAGGTTGGCCACGCCACCAATGTATGGCGTGAATTCTTCCTCGGCCGCAACGGCAGTGGCAGCCAATGCCGCGACAGCCATTTCTTGAACGCTTCTCTTGTCCGTGGTCTCGAGCATGCCCGCCAACTTCTTTACCAAAGGATCGAGCAATGGGCGGACGGCATCGGGTTCCAATCGCTCACAGAACATCTCCAAAACATAGCAAGATGTGGCCTGCACGGCGACGGTTTGGTCGTCCAACAAATTGAAAACGATGGGAAGGATTTCGGTGGAATAATCCAGAACGGTTGGTTGGCAGTGCTCGGCAATCTGACCCAGGCAGAAGCAGGCACACTCCCGAACCTGAGAATCGGGATCTTGGGCGCATTTGAGCACGTGTGGCATCAAGTCGTTCAAGTGCTCCGCGATGGGTTCTGCGCAACCTTCTGCAATCACACCCAAACTGGCAACACCTGCCTTTCTGTGGTTGGGTTGCGGCGAACTGAGTCGCTGCAGGCATCGCGAGACAACAGGCTCGAAGATGTATTTCTTGGGAAGCTCGCAGGCGAGCATATCAAGGGTGCCCTGTGCCATGGAAGTGTCGGTGGGACTATCGAGGTCATCAAAGTCATCATCTCCGTCCAAGTCTTCTCTCCAGTTCGGATTGGATTCAAAGAGAGCACCCGCGGCCGAATCGGGAGAATTCTCGATGAGAGCAAACAGAGTTTCCAGAATTTCGGCCAACATGGCGGCTTCCTTTCCGAAGGATTTGGGTCTGGCCTCCGCCATGGTTGCAATCACCAGAGCAGCCGAGTCACGCACTCCGACATCGAGATTTTTCTCTTGGATGCACGTGAGCGAAAATTTGACAATCGCTTGCATGTGGACCGTGACGGATTGCGAAGGAGAGTATGCGAGATCGTAGAGCACATCGAGGACGATTGCCATGAGGTCCTCGTCCTGCGCGTTTCTGCCGGCCGCCTCGAGGATGTGAGGGATGAGACCCGCAAAGGCATCAATTTGGGGTTCGTCGATCAAATAAGTCAGAACCTGCCCGACGGCTTTCAGCGCTGCTTTTTGAACCTTTGTGTGCGCGGTGGGCACCATACCCTTCATAAATAGCGTAGCGAAATGTCCAAATTGTTCTTTCAATGATATCGCGATTGTCTCGGTCAATTCTTCTAACAGTCCAAAAGCCATTTCCGGTTCTTCCGGCGTTGGTCTGTCAATATTTTCGGTGATAAATTGGAAAAGTTCTGGCCAGGTAGTGTTGCCCGGAGACGATTCCAGTTTTCCAACCGTAGCAGTGACACCGATCAGACCAGTCAATATGGTTCGGGGGGCTTTTGAGACATCATTGCCAAGAGCTCGACCTTGAGCTGGGCCTTTGCGGCGGGATCGAGCTTATCGTAGTGACCCGGCAACTTTTTTCGCAACAGGACGGTCGCAACGTGGCGGGTGGCTTCATCCTTCGAAATCAATAATCAATATAGTAATAATAACAATTATAAAATCGAGCAGGCACACGAATGTCATGTACGTGATGTGCGTGGCGAAATGCAAAACAGTTCAGTCGATTGAGTTACGTCTATCTATCGGGAGAGCGGATCGGATATCGAAGATCGAAGAGCGCGATCAAATCTAGATGATGCGTGCGTACCTGCGTGCCGTTCGCCTTGATGATCTCGATCAAGACGGGAACACATCGAGCGTCTTTCAGAATTTGTTTCAGGGCGGCTTCTGCCTGTCGAATTGCCTCGGTGTTGGGTTGGGTCAAGGCCTGCAAGTAAGGAACAATTCCTGCAACGGCCGTGGGATCTGCTTGGAGCGCACTCATGTTGATGGATGATTCCGTGGTGTGAAACGCGAAGCGAAACGTCGGGGAGAAAATTTGTTGTGAACTCGAGGCGCCTTCCTGAATTTCTTTCCGATCTAAGGTTTATCTACCGGTAAACCTTACCTACCGGTTCGGACAGATTTCATCGTAACAGTAACTTAGCATGTGGTGTTGGCGCCCTAACGGATCATTCCGGCTCTCCTGCTGCTTTCCCACCTACTTTTTGAGAAGTCATTGCCAAGCAATGGCTGAGGAGTTCGTCGTCTGGACTTCGTCATGAAACGATTGATTTCATTCATTCACGAGAAAGCCGTTGTAGGTCGTCTTTCAACTTCACGTTCCACGTTGTACGGTACTTGTACTGGGAGGAGAGTATTTACGAGTAAGTTACGGTACGGTACGGTATGTTGGAAGACAAGGCAGGATTCATTCATTCATTCTTCGATTCAGGGACGCAATTGGTAGGGCTTACTCGTATGTAAGTTACCGTACAAGGAAGTATTGGTACGTACGAACATTTCAATCGATCAAAATGAAAAAAGATACCGTAGCAACTACAACCCTCTGTAGAGGAGACTACAGTCGCAGAGAACCAGGTAACCTTAGTTACAATTCAAGTGAAGGTTCGAGTGAAGCTGGTCCTCGCTAACAATTGTGTAGAGCTTACAACGATAAGGATGAGTGTGAATAACATGGTAACCGTTTTTGCCTCGTTCCTACTAGCACGACTGGTTTTGGCAAACATGAAGAGGAATAGTAAGTAGTACTACTAATAGTAGTAGTAAGGTTACTACTACTAGTAGTAGTAGCAGGACTTACTTCCTCCTATAATAGTAGTAAGAGTAATAGGTCCTAATAAAACTGGAGATTTTTTGATGTGAATCACAATACTTTTGGAGAATGCTATTCTAGGAGCTCTTCATTTCTGGCAGGGTATGCAGCATGGAATAGTCATGCTGCAATGGTATTAGGACGAAAGAATAGTAGTGCCAGCATTCTAATGAATATTACTAGTAGTAGTAGTACTACTAGTACTACTAGTAGTAGTTATCATAGGAGGAGATCACCGTTGGTCGTGTGTCTTTGTTGCATTGATTTCTTAGTTTAGGTCCTCATTAGTGGCTCTGATGATGTGAGAAATGCAGCTTGTTTGGCAATTGTTGGACATTACAACTGCTGCTACCAAGCAGTTTTCTGGCAGAAGCAAGATGCGGAGACGACGATAAGCTACTACTACCAGAAGGACTTGAGGGCGGAAAGGGGATACGAGTACGGTAAGATTTACTCGTAGCAGGAGCCATCAGGAAACTATTCGATACGTGCTGCAACGGTATTTTTCCTTACCGTGTTCATTTTTGTCACAAAAGATCGATCGAGATAGTATCCCGCACCGGTATCGACATCGCAGCGATTGGCACATGGTTGTTGCGAGAGTGTCCTCGAGCGATTATATCACTGCTCAACAGTGCTCTCTGCGCGGATAATATCTCGACATTTACTGCCTCGCACCATGAGAACAAAAGTTGCGCCGTTACTCCACTGTTTCCTCGTCTTTTCTCTCGACGCGATCGCCAGGTCGTCCTTTGTGGGAGGCTTCGTGTCGTCACCAACAAGGGCAGGAACGAAGGCTGCATCCAATTATAAGAATAATAATAATGCGATCCGCAACGATGAAATTTTGACTCTGAGCGCTACACGCATCGGCAAAAGCCGAGCGAAACCCATCGATCCGCAAGGGTGGCCGGAACGATTTCCCGCCAAAGAGCTTTGTTCCAGATGCGGTCTGTGCGAAACAAGTTTCGTCACCGAGGTGAAAAACGCGTGCGCCTTTATCGGCCCCGGAATGGCAAGAATAGACGAGATGGAAACGGTAGTCCACGGAAGAAGACGGGATGCCCGATCCCTTTTTTCTCTGGACACAGCCGACGAAGCTCGATTCGGAGTCTTGCACGAACCTATTCGATTGGCCAAAGGGAACAAAATCGACAATGCACAATGGACGGGCGTGGTGACGGGAATCGCGCTGTCGATGATCGAATCTGGCCACGTCGATGCCGTGGTTTGTATCGCCAACAGCGGAAGCGACGACGCCGCAAGCAACTTTGCCTCGCCGGAACCCATCTTGGCACGGACCGCCGCCGATGTCTTGAAAGGAAGAGGTGTGAAACCCGCTCTTGCTCCATCCCTTCGAGTTTTGGATGAGGTGAGAAACGATCCATCGATTCGACGGCTCTTGTTTTGTGGAGTGGGCTGCGCGGTCCAGGCGTTCAGAGCCGTTCAGTCCGACTTGGATTTGGAAGAAGTCTATGTTCTGGGAACAAATTGCGCCGACAATTCTCCGACACCCGAGGCTGCAAGAAACTTCATCCGAGATGGGGTTCAAATCGATGCTGCTGACATCGACGATGTTCAGGGTTATGAATTCATGCAAGACTTTCAAGTTCATGTCAAGTCCAAAGAATCATACGTGACAAGGCCCTACTTTGCATTGCCGGGGACGATTGCCGAAGCGTCAATTGCCAAGTCATGCAGGGCTTGTTTCGATTACACCAATGCACTTGCTGATGTTGTGGTTGGCTACATGGGAGCACCGTTAGACGGAAGTGGTCAAGCAGCTCGCATGGATAAATCATTCCAAACGCTTACTATTCGTAATGAACAAGGCGCCAAGATGGTTGATATTGCACAAAGCGCATCTCGACTTTGCCTTGGTGACAGAGCAACTGGAGAGGGATCGCACGAAAAACTGGCATCCGCCACCGTCGCATCGGATGCAATCGTCAGCGACATGGTTGGTAATGCGGTGCGCGAAAAGGGGATGCCAAGGTGGCTAGGGCAAATAATGGCGCTTGCTTTGCAACGATTGGGTCCAACAGGCATAAATTTTGCGAGATATTCTATCGATTACCATGTTTTACGCAATTTTCTCTTTGTTTTGAAGACAAAGGGTGACAAAGAAAAGGCCGCGAAGGTCTTGCCACAAAACGCGAGAGATATCGTGCATTATTATCAAGAAAACGATAAGCAATTTGCAGATCTTGTACTACAAATAGAGATAGGGGATGAATAAACGATAAATATTAAATGATGAAAGGATCCCGGATCTAAGCATTAATGCTCGTGCTTTCACAGAATCTCAACGACTACAATGTCAAATTGAAGACGAGGGAGGAGCGTCGATCACCTTTAATGGCGCCCCTCTGGTTTCTTCTGTCCATGAAACTGCCAGTGAGTAGCATACAATCTTATGGTAAGAACGGCAAAAGATACAAACCTACTCTAAATGGTAGGACCAAGTACACGAATCATCCAATACTCTATCCCGACTCATCTTCGAATCGAAGCGCTGGGCGAAATTAGAATGAAACGCCATCACATATAGTTTGACTATGAAACAATACTGTGTCCTACCAATGGACGCATTTTGTAGAATGGGCAATCGATCGAAAAATACTCTCTTTTCAGCAGTGTGACTCTAGTTCATTCCATGATCCCAAAAGGCGCTCTATTCAATGCTGCCAATTCGTAACGTATTCGCATCACTCGCTCATGCAGTCTTGGTGCGTCATCGACCTCCCGAAAGAATACATTCGGCTTCGGTAAACAAAGTCAATCGTGACAACTTGGGCTGCGCAATGTCCCTGTCTCGATTGGTCCTTTCCAAACAATTACGACTACGAGCATGGCGATCTCCATCAGCGAAGATTGCGACGAAACTGATCTCAGACACGAACATTGAAGTCTTGTTCCTTCGTGTGAGCTTGCCTCTAAACACTTAAGCGCCAAGCGATGTATCGAATACCTCTTGGAAAGAAAGAACATGTCAAAGGTACAATTAAAGGTTGGAGAAGTCGTGGAACGGTTTCCATCGATCATGATTTTACACAACGGTTGAAGAATGAGAAAACTGAAATCAATCCCACAACGCATCGTCGCCAGATTTGCAATCACGTGCCACTAGAAAATAGCGCGCAAAATTTTATTGAAGTGTTTCCTTCTGGAGGTCGCCCGGCGAAAAGTCGTTATGTTTTTGGCGTTACGATTGCACTTCCTTTTTCGGCAGTCACAGGAAAGGATTTTCAGATCGCTCTTCACACGTGCCGAAGCACAAACCTTCGAAAGTAACAAAAGTGCGAGAACGACGAAAGCAAAAAGCAAACGACAAACTATCACAGAAGGAACACTGGTCCATCCCAAAGTGATCATAATACAAAAATCAACATTGAAAATGAATACGACAACCTCTTTCCAAGACAATCTGGCACATGAAAATGGTGGCTCTGTCAACAGCAAAGGATCAAAGTTTCGCCGCTTACCATTCTCCCCGCGTCAAGACAACATCAGAGTTGTATCGAAATCATCGGTAAGTCAAATTTTTGAAACGCGCGCGAGCCCGATAGTAGCGAGAACACGAAGAAAATGAAGGTTTGACAACAATACAATATTTTTCTCAACACGGCATGAGAATAAAACCTCTTTTCGGAACCAACAAAGATAGGATGCCGAAACCTCTCATGTCCAACCCAATTGCCACTTCTGCATCAAACTCTCATGTTCTCACTTCTGTTTTTACCAATCGGCGACGAAACCGCTTTCACCCTCCCGTCCATCCTAACATCATCGACAATAACGACACCATGAACACAAAGACATCAAAGCCAAACAAGCCCATAGCGTCCTTGAGACCAATCAAAAATGGAGTCCAAAAGATTTCAATCAGAGACGAAACGGCAGAAAACATGGGGGAATGGAATTCGAGTATACCCGCAATGCCAAAAGGAAGCACACACGAAACAACATCGAAAACGTTACCACTCGAAGACCGGTCGGAGTCTTCTACTTGCAGATCAGAACTCTGTTGTGACGAGAGATCATCTATCTTCCGCGAAGTGATATATTGCGAAGACCGAGATGACATGATGGTTCTCAAAAGAGCCACGCCTGTATATGACAGCGAAGACGATGAAGACTGCGAGGAGATTCCCGTGAAGAAACTGAGAACAACAGGAGAAGCTTCAGTGCTACAATGGGGAGAACGACTAGAAGAATCTTCGGAAGGTTTCTCGTTGACGGGATATTTACGAGAATAAATGATGCAAAGAAAACACAACTGCTATGAAAACTCAATTCTATTTCATGAGGCCTGATTTGTACGTACCTCCAGACGAAAAACTCGCCTTTTGATACTTCCTTTTACATATGAACTGTAATACGATAACGAAATCATCGTAAGAAATATTGTCCACTATCATAGCATTGTTTCTATCAGCATTTATTATATAAGTAGGTGCCTTCTTTGGGTCGGAGGCATCGAAAATTCCCTTCTAGATTAGTTCGATGCGCAGGAGATAACTATTACTTGCAACAAACTATCGCATGAATCATCCGATGAAAAATCCATTATCGCATTCTTACACTATTCCATTCAGCTGTTGATCCCGTTCATATCACCAAGTATTGGTATCAGCAAGTTTCAGTCAGTGACCTTCGCATTATGTTTTGAAGGTTGCCATGCGAGACATCGAAGTAGGAGAAGCATTGAGAAGCATTGACAAAATATTACGTAGTCTCGCTTATTTTGAAGCTCAAGCTACGATCAATGGCTACGTATGGCGAATTGACCCAGTGTTGACAATTCACCTGATAATTTACATCTACACGTAGCGAATCAGCTTCATGGCGACTACGCGTACTGATTCGTGCTGCACTATACTTATTAACGAAAGTCTATGATTCTCTATGGATACGACCTTCCAATTACGTTCATAATTGATGGTCTTACTCATTTTCATCATCATCATATGTGCGCCATACCAGTATCGCCTCTGTCACTATCATCTCTCTGCGCGTTGCCATTCTCAGAAGCTTTCTTCTTGTCTCGCTTCGAGGTTTTCTTCTTGGCCCCTTTTGTAGTGGAATCGATTCCATTCACCACGGCCGCTGCCGTCCCGTTCTCCTGCTTCGAATTGACACCTGACGTGCTGGCCTTCGCAGCCTGAATCGGTTGTTCGCGCGGCTGGGAACTTTCGATGCCATCGAAACTTTCCCAAGTTTCAACCTCTTCCTGCAGACTATGCAATGCTTCTTTATACGCCGGAGATTGGGCGAGATCAGTGGGCATCAAAAGCAATGTCTTCCTCAAACTCAGACGAACATTAGTAACCCTGTCGTCTTTGAACTCCAATGCCAACGGCAAAAGATCATTGGTCAACAAACGCAAGATATGTCTTCGTTCACCCTTTGTGATTCTTCGATAGGGTCCGTATTCCTCAACCATCATTCTCGAGTTCCTAATTTGCAAGGTCGAGGCGAATTTGGATTCTAATTCGACCACAGGGTCATTTGGGTCCTTCAGACCATCCCCCAAACGGATGGCCAGAGCCATGGCCGAACATACTTGACAATATAATTGCCGTTGACTAAAGTTTCCGACTTTTCCTGATGACCCTTTTCCCTTTGCATTTGCTGTCGCTCCTTTCGGTATGGTCTCTTTCAACCATTTCGTTACTTCTTGGCACGCCCCATTTCTCCACACTTCCTTCGCCTTTTGACTCGACCCGCCCTCCAAATCAACGATATTCTCGACCGCAAATGCTTTCAACAGGAGCGGAATCGCCCAGATTGCGTCTTCCCGTACTAAATTCACCGTATCGGTGAGGAGCATCTTTAAGATGGGCCACAAATGATTGTACACAAAGACCGCGTCAACCATCGCAATCAGCTCTGGCAGGGACCTCGAAACGTAGTCTCTCTGCCTCCAATTCAGAACCAACGGGTTTGTAGCACTCCGTTTCATAGCACCCAAGACTTCTTCACCTCGAATCGTTTCACACCAAAGCAGAATATACTTGTTCCTCAGGGGAGGTTCCAACAGCGAAACCAGTGTGTTGAAGTTTCGAATCATGTTCAGTCTCACCGATTCGTCGGTGTCTTTCAGAAAGTGCTCCCGGAATATGGGCATGATGTCTTTCGCAGTGATCTCGGGACCTAATATGTGCGCCACCGTGTGCAGACTCGACGCCAGGCATCGCTTGACGGGAAGAGGAGGCGCGGCCGACCCGGAGTTTTTGTTCTTGGATCCGTAGTTTGGATTGAGGAGCGTCTTGAAGCAATCGCTGAGACGCCCCTCCCAGTGGTCGGGTCCGAGCAAGAGAACCACGGCCGGATACGAGTAGGCGCAGTAGACTCTCATTTCGGCATCCGTGTTGTCGTCGCCGGTGTTGACTCTCGCCAAGCCGGTGAAATGGTCGAGGAGTTTTCCCATGACGGCTCGGATGTCCTGCGCGTCGGGCGAGTCCTTTCTTCTGTGCGCCACGACGGCCTTGAGCGAGACCGACGACGAACGATCCACCCGCACAAAGACCGGCAGGGCTCGTTGCAATTCCTGGATCGTGGTGAATTTGCGTTTCGTTTCGATGCTCGACAGGGTCGGTGTCGGAGCGCTCGTCGTGGCCGCCGCCGACGAATTGAGACGGCTGACCATGCTGCTGGCGTGCGGGAAAAATTGGGCAACGATCCCGGAGTGATTGCTGCCGTCGGATTCGGATGTTCCCGGCAGTATCGTCCGCAACGCCGAGTACACAAAGGGGTAGAAGGATGCCAAAAAGGGCCCCAGAAATTGCATCATTCCGTGCCGCACAAATCTGTTTTCGTCCGCGAGGAGGCTTTCCGCAATGGGGATGAGCGTCTGCCGCCGGAGCGAATTGATGTGGGAGGGATCGTTCGATTTGGAAAGAATCACCATCGACCGGCTCATGTCGACGAGGCACTCTCCCGTGCTTTTCCGCACCCGGTACACTTCGTCCCTGCTGAGCAACTGAAACGCGGGCAAGATTTTGGTCTTCGCTTCGTCCACGGTGGTCCCACCCAGGACGCGAGGCAGGGCCTGCGCCGCCGCTCGTCGCACGCGAAAGCCGGGATCTCGACACAGGCTCAACACCGAGGGCAGAATCAGTTCCTGGACCAGCGACCGCGGAATGACATCGTTTTCCGCCGCGCCACCCAATTCGGCGAGCAGATTCGCCGCGGTGATTCGCAATTCTTCCGCCAGGGCCTCCTCGGTTGCTTGCTGTTGTTGTTGCTGCTGCTGCTGCTGCTCGGCTCGCGTCTTTTTGTTCTTTGTGAGTCGCAGGGGGATCGGAAAGATGACCGATGCAACGTCGTCGCGGCGTATATGGAACGCCAATCCCGCCAGGGAATCCGACGCCGACCGCCTCACATCCACGTCCACATCCATCACCAATGCTTGCAAATATTGACCAATGACAATCTTTGTGATGGTCTGGTATCCCTCGGAATCGTAGATTTTTGGCAGGGTTTTGTCCTCCAACATATCGGCGACGGAATGCCTTTGTCCGGATCCAACGTTTCGAATCATGGCCACCAGAGACACGGGCAGCAATTGCGATGCGAGATGTTGTCGAATGACCGATTCCTGATCGGTTACCAGGGAATTCAAAATCGGGATCAGAGTAGATAACGTGGCTTTGGTTCTGGAATCAATCAATATGCATGGATTGGTATTGTTGTATATCGAAATCGAAACGTCAACGCAATTGTTCGAGGCAGTTCGTCGCGCCATTCGATTTGCGGGAAAGGAAACCGTTTGGGAGAGAATCGATCAGATATATATATGTATATATGTACATATATATAAGTAGCACACGTTGACGGTCCACACATCCCAAGCAAAAGCCCAACACACATGCAAGCAAAGCAACAAACAAACAAAAACAAAATGGACGACAAAGAGATTGCAGCAACGTGGGAAAAAGTGCAGCAGTACAAGAGAACGGCATTAGACAAGGATCGTCCCTTCGACGACATCGGATGATTGCATTCCAAGCGATTGCCCATTGTACCGAACCGATGCAACTCCCACCACCACCACCACCACTACCACTACCACCTCCATCGCAACGCCCACACCACCACTCCAACTTCCACCTCAACCTCCTCCGCACCCGACGTCTCTCTCATCGCAAACTCACCCGACGGTCTCTGCGGTCTCGGCCAGCATTTTGACGTGCACCAATCGTTGCAATGCGATCCCGGACCGACAATACCGGACGATTCGATCCAGGAGCGGAAGGTCGTCATCGACGGTCAGATCTTCGAATCGCAGAGCATAGTCCTGGCTGTCGTTCACGGGAGGTTCGGAGGTATCCATGGTTTGTACCGTGTCGTATCGTGTCGTATTGTTTTGTTTTGCTTTCGGATTCAATCGCAAGTGAACGATGCCCGCCCGTCGTGTGATCTAGTCAGTCCAACGCAACAAGGCTCGGAGGCAGTTTCTGGATCGAACCAACCAACCGACTTTGGTGGAAGCAATGAATCAATGAATCAATGAATCAATCCACAATTGGTGAACCAGGCAATGAAGGAAAGAAGGCGTTTCGCGACTTGCGTCCTTCGGGGTTGCTGGCACGTTGCGGCGTCTTTCTTCGTCGCTGTTCTCGGTTCTCGACAACTCGTTGACTGTGGACGGAGCAGACGACTTGCGGTGATCCAAGTAAGCCTTACCACTGTGAGCGTCGCAGGCAACCGATATTATTAGTGGTAGTTACGGTAGGTAGTAGTAAACCTTAGTATTATTAGAAGTATGACGGTGATTATCGTATGGGAGGACGGAATATTTTCGAATGTCGCAAGACATACTGCTTTTCACACGACACAATTCCCCTATTTGATTTCGAAGTGGCGGGCGGCACGAGCCAAGCCGGCCGGAGAACCTTTTGGACTTTTGAGTTTTAAGAATGGACAAATGAGAATGAATGATGAGTGAATGGGGGGACGATACGAGTAAGTTAATTGTAAGCTTACGAGTAAGGTACCGGTAGCAGCACGAGTGGGCACGGAACGGTATGTGCGGTAGGACCGTCGGTAGATACCGGTACTAGGGCATATCACAATTTCCTACCGGTAGTTTTTGGTGCCCGCAATAATCACAGTTTTTGATGATTACTATTACGAAGTACCGTATTTTATCCGCGCCGTACGTGCTGGGGGAGCGGAGAGACGTACGTATGTAAAGGTATTATGCATGCAATGTTGGAGGTTATGTGATAGCACAGTACCGAAGTAATTACTACTATTACAGGTAGTACTAATTGAAACTGTGCTCCGATGCATACTATCAGATTGTGTGTCTGTCTCTCATGTTGTTAGACCAGCACGACACTGACTTTCAACGTGTATGGTCGAAACAAACTTGCTGTCCTTCTTGAAGTGCAACACGACCTTCTTGCTCAACTTGATTGCTCAACTTGATTTGTTGGAACTGGAGTGGTACTTGCTGCTGTTCGTCGTTGCTCCCCCTCCATCTTCTTCTTCTTGCTAGGTCCTCTGATTCTTGTTGCTGTTTTTGCAACAATAGAACAGAAATCTGCTATTACTAACATGGATTTTACTGACAAACAAAAGGATTCACTCTTCAATTTTGAAGCCAAGTACGTGTACGGTACTAGTCAGTGCTGTAAATAATAATTATGCTGAGGATAGTAGTACTACTAGTAGTAGTAAGAATGATGTTGAGGAGGAGTTGATCAAAAAACTCTTTTCGTTTGTGTTTATGGAAGCATGTGCTGGGTGCAATAGAAAAGTCGGTGGAAGCGGCCAACAAGGATGCAGAGAACGAAAACAATGAAGTCCACAACATGTTTACAACAAACTACGACTTTTTCCTTCTCGACACGAGGACCGTGAATGAGGACAAACGAGACACAATTCTGTCTCAAATTGGTGCGGTTGTCAATGTCGGAGAGTACGCCGGCTTCCGATTCACCTACAGCTATGGCGAAGCCATTGGCTTCAAGGCAAATGGCTTTGTTTGATGGGACACATGATGCGCGGTTGCATGTTAGCACGGACGCACCTTCGTATCACTATCGGGTCCTACGAAGTTGATGGGACACATGATGCGCGGTTGCATGTTAGCACGGACGCACCTTCGTATCACTATCGGGTCCTACGAAGTTGATGGGACACATGATACGCGGTTGCATGTTAGCACGGACGCACCTTCGTATCACTATCGGGTCCTACGAAGTTGATGGGACACATGATGCGCGGTTGCATGTTAGCACGGACGCACCTTCGTATCACTATCGGGTCCTACGAAGTTATCAATGAAGACCAGCACGGCATCAGCCTGACCAAATTCATCCGACAGAACGATCCCATGCTATCGAATTTTTATCGTTCCGTCATCGGGTGTTGAAGGAATCAATCCTCGCTGCAAAAGTTCCCGCAACAATTCATGATAACCATGCAATTCGCCCGAAACCGGCACCGAAGGCAAGACGCGTAACAAGGAATTATTCGATGGCAAAGAATTTTCAGCTATTAAGTTTTTTGGATTACTTCTTCTTCGTTCAAAGTACCGCTGAAATGGAAGCGGACAAATAAGTATTCCGCGCTTACAGTGGACGGTGGGCTTTCGCAGGAGGTTCTCACGAATCAATCATCCGACGAAAAAATCGACGACAAAAAGAAGGACGAATGAATCGTTAAAATCGAGGACGCATCGATCCATCCGTTGCCAACCAAGGAAATTCGGCACGTCGATGATGTTCTTGCTTCCGGTCTATTGGAATGGATTTCCAAGCTCCTTGTCCATGTTGGGACTCTGCTGAAATCTGATTTCTCCCTGCAAACTTTGGTAAGCAATCTCACAGTTGGTAGGCCAGAATCCCTTGGCCTTTTTCGTTCGGATCGTCTTGAAGAGCTCGTCCCGTTTGATGCCCAGAGGAAGACCACCGGTTTTGGCAACGAGTTCTTGCAATTTCTTAAGATCTTTCACTATCGCCTCTTCGTCGTTGGGTTCCGCCAAGAATCGTTCGATGACCTCGTTGAATTCTTTCTTGATCGCGAGTTGTGCACGCTTGAATTCCATCGCCTTGGCTTCGTTTGCCTTGAACTCCTCGGTCGGCTCGGCGAGGTACATCGGGCGTGGTTCTGCCATTGCTTCTTGAGGAGCAAGACCTACAAAGAGGGAAGCCATACCGGCCGCCGACGCAAAGGCTGTCTCGAACACATCTCGACGGCTGGCCGAAAGAGATACGTCGCAGGCGCTCCCGGTCGCAGTCTTGACGACGGGAGACGGAGCGAAAGCTGTGACAACGGACGGTGTCGATGCGGCCAAAAGCGCGATGCTACAAGAGAATTTCATTGTTTTCTTTCTTTTATTGTTGTATTGGGTAAGTCACTGGTTTCAGATCTATGATGGTCGAGTCGGTATCACCGGAGAGAATCAAGAGAGAGAGAGAGAGATTGCTGATGATGATTAGATTCGGATGACGACGCCGCGAGTTGCGAGATGCAATCAAGATGACACGGCATGTACGTTTTGGCACTCGTTGAGCACCCGTACAAACCGTATTGAAGTATGGATCTGCCATTGTAAGGTACGAAGACAGATACATAAGAATACCTTCATCTGCTGGCATCATACGTAAGATTACGTACGTACTACTTCTACATACTAAAAGAAAATCAAGTTCTGTTCGTTTTCACATTCCAGTGAAGTTACTATGTAACGTACGTACGAGTAGGTACGGTATGGGCTAGTGCGTTCCGGTGGAATAAGTACAACATCATCACTCAAAAAGTGAATACCGGTACGTAAACTAAGGTTAACCTTACGTGTACATACCGTAACTTACTGTACACAGTGAGCATGGTCTCCGCTCTCACTCGTAAGGTTACGTACTCTCCATGCTCGTACGCATGAACCGATCAAAAAAATACGAAGTAATTGCAATCTACTAGTAGAAATTGGAAACCTTTCCGAGGAGATTATCCTTGCTGAAAGGAAACAAGTTTTCTTTTGTGGCGGCGGAGGATAGTAATTCATGGCAAAGTACAAAAAATTATCCAGTGGTGGAACAACAAGAACAATCTTGGATCAAATTTTACATGCTGGGACTCAATCAAGAGACGACGAGTGGTGCGTCTTTCTGCTTGTTGTCACCACTAGAAGTTTTTAATTCAAAAAATCCATATCAGCAAGAATGATTCGTAGGTCCAGCAGTGCAGTTGTGCAGTCGTAAGCCTACCATAGAATCCCAACAAGAACAAAGATGTTAAAATACTCCTTGCATGTCGTAGGGGAGCAGGATCTATCTACTACCTAGATCATGAAAACAGGAGCAATCACCTGCTTCAGTTACGACTGAGCATTCCTTGAAGGATTGTACATACGGTAGTCGTCTTTCGAGTCATGAATGAGGACTTTTCGCTCTCGGGGTTAAATACCGCAATGAAGAATACCGATCGAGGCATTTAAGTAGCTTCTAGCCTTGTCCTTAATGAAATGCTGATTACGCGACAACAATGCGTTGAAGGAACCTGGATTTTGCGAGCCCGCATACCAGTATGCGAAGCAAATGGATCGGGTTGATAAACTTCACACCAACATGTACCAATAACCGCCGTACCGACCGTACCGTGAATTGCCGTGAAAGGAGACATGATGTTGGCAGATACCCTTGCTGCGAGACTTGTACAAAACGTGTACGTCGCATACCCGAAGGAAAACAACATACAACAAGAAAATTGAAATTTTGAACTCGCCGTGTTACGGTTCGAACGCCGAGCTCTCTTCCGCACCACTAGCCAACACAACACGAATGAAAGAGTTCAAGACAGCTACTACCGGGTCGATGAACGGCGACAGTATTTCGGCGGGCGGGGAACTGAAGAGCGAACTCGGCAAAGACGATCACGACGAACACCATTTGCTATTGACCCCTCGAACGGAAGCCTCCACCCCGGAATCAGAAGACTATCATGGAAGATCTGTTGACGAGGATGATGAAATGAACCCCAGCACAAAGTCGCTGACAGATGAAGTATCGGAATCATCGGTATACGAGGAACAAGGTTTACATCTACAGCGACACATGAGCCAGACAGATAACCACATCCATTTGCTTGATCGGAACGGAGATCTGAACGAAGTTGCAGGGTCTCAGTCGATGCTCTCCCAAGAACTGATAGATCACGGGCACGATCACAACGACGAATCTAGGGACGAAGAGTCTAGCAATACAAGCACTGCTCCGTGTTTGCTGGAAGACTTGGGATTAGAGAAGGGATCGAAATCCGAATCTTCTGTTGGGATAGCCAAACGGTTAGGGCTGTTGCCCCAGACGCAAGACGAAGAAGGAAAATATCACGGGGATGAAGTAAAGCCAGCAAGGAATACCGGAAAAACTGCAAAGAAAAGTGACAATCTTGGGCAAGAAATGGATGTTCCATCACCCGCTGCATCCCAAAGTCACTTGAAATTGTATAGAGAAGAACCTCAAAAAACTTCAAACGATAGCTCCACCGTTCCGAAATCATTCGATCAATCCGCAAAAGAGACGTCGCTTTCTGGCCTAGAACTTCTCACACAAGTGGGAATCAATCGAGCGAATGAAGTTGCAGCTATAAAGTCGAAAAGCGACAATTTCGGGGGAGAGTGCACTTCCAACAAAGCCATTGCTGTAGATGCAACGGGTCGTAACAACGAAGGCTTTGGCTGCCTGCTCGACGCGGTTGCCAAGTTCACGGAACAAGAAAAGTATGAGGCGGACTTGAGCATGGAGTGGGTATCCCCGCCGGCTACCACCGAAACGCCTACTGCAAAACAACGCGGAAAGAAACGCAAAAGTGAAACGTCGACGAATAAGTCAAAAACTTCATCCCCGAAAGTTCAGCGCAAGAGCGAGACTCAAAAGTTAAAAGAGAAAGTACGGAGAGAGAAGATTGAACAAGAGAACGAGAGAGCACAAGCTATTGCCAAAAGAGCAGCTATCATTGCCGAACGAACCATTACGGATCCAATCATCGCCAAAAAATTGTTGCTTAGCATGGCCCTAGCACGAGAAAACCCTAGGAGTGTCCCCCAAAACTTGCCCGGAAAGGGCCATGTGGTTCAAAAAAGTTTCTTTTGGGTAAGTGTGACTGACGCCTCTTTCGACGCTGCTCTTCGTTTGCGAACGCGAACGCCTACAGAAATTTTTAAATCGAGTACAGCAAACTCACCAGACAACGCTCTTATCATCGAAACAGGCTCACTATCCTCCACTAGAGTTGGTTTTGAAGAAACACATGGCCGAATACTACGAATTGTCCACCCACCAATGTCAATCGAGACAGCAACAAGCGTTCAACAACTACATGGTAGGTCTCGTGAAAGACGTGGCGGAACGGCAAGAGTGGAAATTCGCAGATTCCTTCTGTGACAAAAGTCTGCGGGACAGGATTCGATGTTATTACAAAACGCATATTCAAAATGCGAAGAAACGTCTGCGCACAATGGTTCGAAACCCTACAAAAAAGGCGAATGCCAGGCATTTGTGTGAACACCTAGACCTTATTGAAAAACACTGTGTGGAAAATGATGATTCCAAACCGAAAGCTGTTCAGCCAAATTCAAAAAAAAGCAAGGATTGAATCTTTCCGTCGTTTTGTTAAAACAACGTCGGCCACAAACAGCATTGATGATCGCTTGAATGTAATCATTCATGACCGAGATTGATTCCACATTTGAAGCCCACTCATTTCAATACTTCGCGTCTCCCTATCGGGAAGCAGCTCTCCGAGTTAACGAGTTTTCACGCAAGTCGCCCGAAAAAAATGATCAACTACGCAGTTGTAGTCACAAACTGGGAAAGAAAAGGAATCGATGGACTTGAAATGTCCATGCTCGGTGTTAAAAACCAACGCTTCCGAGCACCCTCGTCTCGAGAGTACAGACTGCACAGCATCACAACGACGCATTGACACTATGTGAAAGCTAGGCAATCATATCAATGCTTTGGGTACTGATCGATCCGAGACCACCCCTCACGCATAATAGAGTGAGAAAATGTTGTATTTACAATATCATGTTTTGAATACTCAATGTTTCACATTAACAATTATAAAATACACAAAAGTTTAGGTCAATGTATCAACCGTCCATACATGTCGCTGAGATAAGAATATAATTACATAGCGGTGTGATAGCGTACAGCGGGTAGGCCAAGACTGTTGATCGATCCATCAAAATCATCTGTAAAAAGAACGAGAGTTGGACCTCAACACGAATAACACATGTAGGAACTCGGAGAAGTCCAGTCGATCACGAAGCTCGACTACCCCACCGACAGTTGACCGCCGGTCTTTAGCCTGTCGAAACAAGTCGACTACAACCTCTGGTTCTGGTGAATTTTTGTCGTTCATGAAAGCGTAGCTCACAGCTCGTTGGCAATCCGACAAAGACAAGCTACCGACATGGTCATTATCGAATGCGTAGAAGAAGTGTCGGGCAAAGTTGACAGTCTCCGTGTTCAGTCGAATCCCTGTCTCTGATTCCAGGCGCTCAGCTGCATAAATTTCTTCATTATCAAAGCCTTTCATTGAGCTCTCTTGGGTGTAATCCATCTGGTTGTTAACTCTAGTCCATGTTTCGCAGAGGGTATCCATATCGTACAAAACGTGCGCGATTATACACGGCAGAATATCCCCACCAGCCATGAGGTAGACGAGACCGTACCATATTCCAATCAATGACTGAATGGATGCATTCATCTTATTTTCCCCGGGATGAGCATTCTTGGAAAGATGTCCAACCGCAAAAAGGGCAGCCTGCCCAAAAAGAGCCAATGGAAGAGAATGTGTCGCGGTCGAAATTGCTGTCGGTATGTAACCTCTGAAAATCATTTCTTCGGAAACACCCGAAGAGATAGCAATCATTGCGGATAGCATCATAACTTGGAAAGATGCTGATGCGGTTGGTTCCATGGCAGACTTTCGTCTTCCAAACAAACTTATCACCATGTTTGTGGTGGAAAAATTCATTCGTGAAACGTCTCGGTTATCGGAGGTTTCAACCAGACGCCCGAGACCAATCAACGGGATCGCAGCAAGAAGTCCCTCCGTCATGCGAAACGATGACGGATTCCAGTCAAATAGCGAATAGAAGTTTTCGTGTATGCTATTCCAATGCAAACTCGACATATCCATCGAACTCTTTCCGATGAGCGAAGCGAGCATCGTAACAGTTGAAACAATCAGCAAGAGAATCGCTTGGTTGACACAGATGTAGTTGATGAGGGGTATTGACAGCGTGGTCGAAGTAGATTCATCTCCCAACGTCTGGGTTTTTTCAATCGATTGATCATTCCCAAGACCATTGCTCTGCGGCTGTTCCAAAGCAAACTGATCACAACCATCCTGGTAGTAGAGTGGGGACGAGGAGCGAAGAACAGACAGATTTCCACCGGATGTTTCTCTGGGATTAGGATGGTATACAACCGTGCTCAGAGTCTTCGAAGTCAAGAACGCAAGCGACTCGCAACCGCCAACGATCAGAAGAGTTGAGATCCACCAGAAACGAATTTGATGTTGATGTATCATCTTGTATTTTAACTTTGTGTGATTGTGTCTGCGGAAGAAAAAAAATGTGAATGAAATTGTGACTTCCAGTTCTCGCACCGGTACTTTTACCAGTATTCGTGCGCATCGGTTATGCGAGTACGACTCACAAATAAATACTACTACGAACGAACCGTCGATACGCTACCAGGTACGTACGGTATGATGTTTGCGATAGGAAATGTCAGTGTCAAAAATTTGATTGATTGATTAGCGAAGCACGAAATGAATGACGGAAAGGGTCCTCATGATTCGTGTCACGTTGCGCAGAGCCGTTGGTGTTGACGGGAACAATGATTCACGAGTCTTGATCGATCATTCTCTAGAAGCTTTAACGGTTTTACGTGGGGGAAGAGTTGGGTCATCTTGAATCTCTAAGACAATCGTCCTTAAAAAACAAACGGATGGTAACCTTACTGGTACAAGTAAACCTTACTAGTACATGGAAATTAACTCACTCGTAATTATCTGGTAAGGTTTAATCTTAGTCTTCTTCACATGAAAAAGTAAAATACTGCGGTATGTATTCAGTAAGGTTATGCATAAACCTTACCGCACCAGGTACGCATGTTCAATGTATCGGAAGGGGTTAACCCCTACGTAACGTTAAAAAACATCTCGACATAGTACGAGTAAGTACGGTAAGTTACCTGTAGGCACCAACTGTTGGTCCGATGCTGTCCCGAGGAAGATTGACACGAGTGAGATTGATTGAGATTGATTCGGTCTTCGATGGCTTTTGATGAGATACGGTAGATGATGACGATGTTTCACCTCATCCTCCTTTCGTCGTTCATGCGCTTGTTAGTGCTTCGTACTTCATACATACGCGCGAACAATACGAGTACTCGTACACGTACTCGTGCTCGCACTTATCATGACTTTCGTATGTTCGACCTCCGTGTGGTGCAATCTCAGGTTGGTTTTGAAGGTTGCGGTAATTTAAACCTTGCCCGGAAGAGAATGAATGAATGAATCATCGTCGAAAAAAAATCGATATCTTTGCACAGAACAAAGAACTTCCATCCTTCTACTTTTGAACAACATAGAAGAAAGAGTAAGGTTTACCCGTATTTACTACGCACTGTACCTTCCATCGACAGAAAACGGAGAAGCAACACTTTGAAACATCGAGTGTCATCTATCATCTAGAAAGTGCATGTTAGGTAGCGTTACAGTGTTGTACATTAGTCCTAATTCAACAAGAGACAGGAAGATTTGAAGTGCTGAAACGAATCGGGCTCTTTAACATGGCAGCTTTGAATCGACCAACGAATGCAACCTACGAAGTTCATGAGAATGTCACCGTTGACACTCAAGGTAAATTTCGAATCCTTCAGCGATGTTGTCTGGATTGTATTCGACTTCAGTAGCGCGCCATCGCCTTGAGTGAGCGAGGCTTGTTGTCTTGTTCTATCTTCGGCAAGTGATCACGCGTGTTTCCCATTCCATTCTAATACAATACATTGCATTCATTTTCTTTTCCTCTCCTTCGTTTGTATCTATGTTTTGTTGTAGACAATGAAGATCACACATTCTGGTATGTAAACGAGGCTGAAGGATTCAATTTGTGTTTTCTCGCTGCCAAACCAGGCTGCAACTCCATCCACCACTTGCCGTCTGTTCGCAACCGCAACCGGAGTTGAATCCTACGTTTTCTGCACGGCGATTTCGAATGGGACTTCTTGCGCTCTCTGACTTTTCCTCTTTGCTTGCAATCTATGATTTCTCTTCCTCCGACAATTGTTCAGTGGTATTATGTTCCCAGTGAAATGCAAAGATCTTTTGCCCGTCGATCATTTGGTGATCAAATCGGTAGCGGTTCGAGGTCATCTCGGTCCCCTCACTGTGTGGGTCAGCAAATCCAATGGAAACCAAGACAGAAGCCGACAGCGCCGCAGCAGAAGCTCCCGAAATGTTCGCCGTCGCTACGACGAAGATCAAGAAGCTCTGGTCGACGGCGAGTATCGGATTCCTTTGCATCCCAGCGCATGGACGAAGGTGTACGAAAAAACCCACAAGCCTTGTCCGCGTGGCCAATACACGGAACTCGTTTTTGACGAACCCGTGCGCCTAAATCCCGGTGAAATGAGGGCTATCTATGTCCATTCGACTCTTCTGGGAGATCAAGCCATTGTCTACGACAATTCGTACTCCGGTAGTTCTAGCAAACGGTATGACGACGATAAACTTTCCATTCTGACAGGACGGGCCCACGTTTCCACCACTTGTTTTGGCCAAGATCCTATATGGGGTTGGGGGAATGCCTGGCGCGATCGACGGGAATTCGTCGGGCGATTGGCGTACGGCACGGTGTATAAACTTTGGAACCCTGAAGTATCTCCCAAGTTCGGCAGTTGCTTTCACGATGCAACCAAAACACTACTCATGTGCCAGAGACGCTGGGAATCTCCGATTAGTGCGCTTCCGGACGAAGCCGTGTACTACATTTTGAATATGTGCCGTTGGGATTGGTTTGATGATGGGACGAAAACGATGAAGGACAGAAGAAAGCGAGAAAAGACCAGGAATAAGTTACTCATTGCGCAACGTCAGCTTGAACAAGAGAACGCCGTGGCATCAAAGGCTGTTCCGTCCACGAAAGAGGACGATGAAGATGCAAAACCATCCGCAAATATTGTTAAATCATCTAAATGTGGTCGCAATCCATCTGTCGCAACAGTTGCAACAGCGCGGAAAGGAAAGACTACCGGCTTGGGTGACAGCGAGGAGGACAATGACGAAGGTGATGACGAATCTCGTGGGAAAATGGGTTCCCATGACAGTGCAACTGGAGAAGAGGACCATCTGGTGGATAAAGAGATGGACACAGATTCAGATGATGACGGATCGTCGTTCAGCGATGATTCGTCAGAAGACGACGACATTTATCACACCGCAAATCGCCGGCACTTTTCCTTCAACTATCCTGACTCTGATTCTGAGGATGAAAAGGAGGACTCGGAGCAATCACATGCTCCCTCTCCAAGAAATCAATGGATTCGACGCCAGATCGCAAGAGTCCATGTGCTTCGCGCATTGGCTGCGATGGACGATCAGGCTTTCAATCAATCCCTGTAGGGAAGTGAAACTTGAGACTCAAATTCTGTACCCACTCACTTTTATATAAAATACCTTGAAAAGCTCTAACTGCAATGGTCAGCTTTCTTTGTAGCAATTTTATTTTATAATATGATATTTCTGTAATTATATATAAATAATGAATCGTTGTGAATCTATCCGGGTTGTGGA
Source organism: Pseudo-nitzschia pungens (assembly GCA_037355855.1). Taxonomy (NCBI): domain Eukaryota; phylum Bacillariophyta; class Bacillariophyceae; order Bacillariales; family Bacillariaceae; genus Pseudo-nitzschia; species Pseudo-nitzschia pungens. The sequence goes on along the minus strand of CM074761.1, from coordinate 3,701,075 downwards.
AAGAATTGTTCATCAACTCAGGCCTCGCCAACAACTGTATCGACGTGACTCTTTCTATAAGCTGTCGTCGCAGAGATCATGATTTTTGACCCAGAGACCGTCGACCAACATCCATTTAAATGGTTTCGATGGGGCAGCCTTGCCCCATTCACTCCGAGGCGTGGGGTTGTGGATTGACTCTCTCATTTGACTTGCCCAGGCTTCTACTAACGAAAAACTCTGCCCTGCAAATGAGTGGCGCATCTGATTCAAACGGTTGTAGAATTCAACTAACCTGCCGTCGTCGTCATCTTCCACCTTGGACTCTTTCCACTCATCGCTCTGTAAAGTCTGGAGGTCCACCATGCTTGAACGAACAGCGTTGCGAACATGGACATAGGCAATGCGAGCCAGATACATTCGAAAAATGGAATTGAGCTTCACGGCTGCCCGCGATTGTCGTTGACTTCGTAGTCTTTCCAAGGACTCGAATGCCTTGTGCCTCAAAAATACCTTGGTCTTTCCAATCTGAACTCCAAGCTTCGCCGATGTGGAAGTAGTTCCACCAATATCCTTGCAAAAAGATTTGCGTCTCGTTTCGGGTGCGGGGGGACGAGAATCCGATGATGTTTTCTTGTCCCAGATTGACGCGACGCTTTTTGAGCTATTTCCTTTTCTAGCCCACGAAGGAGGAGCAGATGTTACTTGGTGCTTGTACACCTTCGCTTGTGCTGAAGTATTACCGATTGCCAATAAAGGAGTCGTATTCGCACTGTTCTTCTCATTCTCATCGTTATCATCGTCCTTTTGACCTTCTTGCAATAACAGACATAAGTGTTTCACCAGTGTCTTGCACGAGGCCAAAGTGCTGTTTGAGGTAGATCTGTCAGTGCTACTGCCTCCGCTTGCCGATGGAGAGTTAGGAACAGCTCCAGCAAAAAATTTCTTCCTAGGTCGAGGGCTCTCTCCTGCAATTTGCGGTTTCGAAGATTTTAATGCATCGCCGCCCAAGCAGCGGTATCGACGAAGGAAATCTTCGTGTGTATAGTGGTTGGAGTAACCAGCCCTAGCTACACGAACCGCCTCAAGAATTCCTCCGCAACTCAATTGATCTGCTATCGCAGCTTTATCGAAGTGATCTGGTACGAGCTGATCGTTTGGTTTTAGGCATCTGACGTAATGGGGTGACATGACGTCGATTTTCTCACGCAAACGTTTCAACTGACGACGAAATTGTCCTCCAACAGTGCCTCTACCGAATGACGATACCGATTGACTGCGACTCATGACCGGTCTTTCGGGCTTCGAGTTTGAGCTTCGTTCATCTCCAGAACTTTCCATTAGACTTGCCAAAAGGCGGATGAAGGGATTGAAACTATTTTGAAGAAGTTCCGTGGCTTCTTTCGGTAACTCGTCGCGATTTTTCTCCACAAAGCCACTGGTCGTGTACTCAACAGGTCCAGCATAGTGGTTTACGCAGAATTGAAGAACTGCAGTTTGTTTTCGATTCGCGCTAAAGCGAGCATGACTTTTGCACTTGTTGTAGATATCGAGTGCGAAGGATCTATCAGATGTTCCAGGAGCACGGCACTGATCGTCGAGGATACACAAAATACCGGACCCGCGTTTGTCAATCAGGTCAATCACATCTTGATTCTCAGGAAACTCAATAAAACTCCATTCAATACCTTCTCGTTCGTATTCAGCCTGCTCATTCTTGAGGACGAAGGCATTGAATTGTTGTTGTAATGCTTCGTTACAGTAGTTGATGCAAAGTTGTTCGAAAGAGTTAGTCTTGAAAGATTCGAATCCAAAAATATCCAAAACTCCAATTGAAGCACAAGGGGTGTCCTTTGAACCGGGATCGGACGATTTTTTCTTTGCATCAGGGTTGAAACAAATGGAATCATTGATTCGACCGACCAAAAAGGTGAACAACGCCCCATATGTTGCTTTAAGCAGTGCTTCCAGTCCTTTTTCGGCTTTATCAATATCCAAGTTTTGTTGCACCTGACTTTCTCTTCCTGCAGTTATCGAGAAATGGCATAGAGCTTGGTTGAGATCCTCAGCGGTTACACCGAGCAAATGACAAACGGGTTCCAAGTGAACGTTATGCCCATCCAGTTGACAATACTGATCAAAGTCACAAAATGTGAGATTGGACGCGTGCAAGATTGCAGCAGCTGTTGCAAAAACATTTCTCTGCTCGTCGACGGAGAACTTCATGGTTTTCATCGCAGCTTGCAACGCTTTACACGTATCCTGATCGGAAACGCCATCACGACGGTCAAGTGTACCACTTGCAGTTATCTTGAAATCATCTGGAGAAGCAGTTGATGCAATGAAATAGTTTCTTAATTCGTCCGCCCCAACACCTCCAGAGAGCATTTCGTAGAAGATGTGATAGTTTCGTTCTCCCAAGGACTGAGTAACTAATCGAACTTTTTCAAGGAGATATGTTTCAATCTGGGCACCGACCAAGCGACCTGTCCGAGTAAACTGAATTTCAATAAATTTTCCAAAACGACTTGAGTTGTCGTTACGCATGGTACGCGCATTTCCAAAACTCTCCAAAATTGGATTGCTCTGAAGCACCTGAGCTTCAATGGAATTTAGAGCATCGCTTCCTACTAGACTGGTGACATCAGATAGGCCATCAACGCTTTTCCGACCAGTACTCTTGTTGTTGCCGCTAAAACTTGAATTCGTTGTCTTCACCCAACTTGGTGCTGAAGAGGATGATGATGACCTTGGTGGCAAATAACTTGGAGTGGTACTAATGCTTCCACTCCGTCTCTTCTTTTCCTCGGCAACTTTCTGGTATGCACGCTTTTCTTTCTTTTTACTTCCAGCTCGTTGAGAGAGGGCAGCCAGATATTTCATTACGAACTTCGTCGTAACTGTTTTTCCAGCACCAGATTCACCACTGACGAGAATACTCTGATCGCACGATTTCTTTTCTGATGCTCCCAAGGATTGTTCAAGACTTCGCATCATGTTCCTGAATGCCTCGTCAGCAATCGCATAAACATGGGGTGGCAGAAAATCCTTAGATTGGCTCTCTGCTTTTTCCCAATATTTCTTCATGGTGCTTTCTCCATACAAGTCTTCGATGTTTTGGAAGGGGTTAAGTGCCAATAGGACGGGTCCTGTAGCCGTGTAGATACGGTCATCATCGTATCGATGTTGTAAACATTCAACAACTGCCGGTTCGTGCAAATGGGATAGGGAAATTAAATCATCCGGACAAATAGGATTTCCTTCGTTTGATAGTTCGTACTCGTTACCCATGAGAATGTCTCCATCGCTCCAGGCAGATGCAGGCATAGTCACCGTCTGCTCGTTATTACCGGTGGAAGACGACGAAGAAATGAGGGAAGATGAGGCATCCGAAGCTGCCGAGTTCACTGGAGCTTCATCGAGCTGCAGAGTGATGGTTCCATCCGAGGAGTCAATCATACATGCCGATGTCCATCCCCATTGATCACAAAACCGAGTGGATTGGTTGAAAAAGGGAGAACCACCAATAGATCCGATGTCGCTGTCGCTATCTCCGAAAATATCCCGTTGTGACGAGAAGGACGCAACTGATGCCCCACCCATAGAAATAAAGGATGTCTGTCTCGTAGGAACGGGAGCGGAGGCAACTGACATTGAACCATGAAATGATCCCCCGTTGAACGAAGAATTAAAGGAGGACAATGGTGGCTTTCGTGACATCTTTTCCTTGAAAGACGGACGTGGATTTCGAATCGCATCCAAAGCCGACTTCTTCACCCATACTCTCGTTCCATTACCAGTGGAACTAATGAATTTATCAGATCTCATGCCAACATCATTCATGCTGGTGTCGTTGCGATTCACGCTGGGTTCAGCAAGAGAGTCGTCTTCGTTCGTGTTGACATCATTTGGATTGTAAGACGATGACAATGACTGCTCTGTCGATGTCGATGTCGATGTCTTTTCACCTACAGAATCTTTCATCATGTCGTTAAATTTGAAGTTACTCCTGAACTGGTTGTGAATGATCATTCCGGCGTAGTTTAGTTGTTCATCTAGAATAGACGGAGACGGAGGCCGCGGCGGAGACAAAGGCGGAGACTCAGCACGAGGAGGAGAAACGACTATATGTGTGGCACAAGAAGAGTTGGACACGCCGTTGAAAGACGATGAAGATAATGTGCAACAAGAAAGGGTACCTCCCGGAGACGATGGTGGGTAGGATTGATTATACTCTGCGACAGAACAAGTAGTCGCATAGGAGGTGCGTGCTTCCTTCAGACTTGCTAAGGAATTTACTTCTTCGACTCTGCTGGGAAAATTGATACCGGTAGGTGTTGTGATGATAAAATCCTTTGACGACGCCGTCCTGGCGCTCGGCGATTGATTCTCGGATGGGAGTACCTGATTTTTGTTGGTCTGATATACAGAAATGAAGATTGAAATGTTAGAAATAACAGCTTGGAATGTCGACAGTTATAAGATTACGACTCTTGTAACGAGAACGCCGAACTCCGTGGGTGAACAAAAACCGGTATGTTTTCTATTTTTTAGCAACGTTAAAAAATAAAACAAATACCGATAATTTCGTCCGCTTTTCACAACAAGATTTCCGCCAATACTCCTCGGAATGCACATGCTCGACATCCAACTCAACAGAAATCTCTTGAGATTGCAAACAAGACTAGAGAAACGTGATCCCCGTGGGGTATTTTTTTCTGAAGTTTGTTGCCCAAGTTGTTCCTTACGAGAACGAGTACAAGTTTAGTGGCTGAATAGAGTAACCTTCCTCGTCCCGTACAATAACCTTACTTGTCACACAACTAACGAATGACGATCGCGCCTTCTTCTGGACAACGCTTTCGTGTGTTTCTGAAAGCAAATGAGTAAGGTCCGTACTTCTACGACACGAATTTCCAATTTGTTTCTTTCGCGATGGCACGTACCATCTTGAGTAGTGAACAGAGAGTCAGTGGCAATTCTGATCAATCGTCTATCTAGTAATGAGGAAAAAATTGACTTGGAAAACGAATTCTAATCGATCAGAAAGGATAATCGCATTGCGGCGCACGAGTGCCGTGTATCGAAGAAATGAAAAGACACAGCTCGGCAGGGTCTACACTGATCGAACTGAATTACGCTTCAGGTCTGAGTCGTCAATGCTAGTGAAGGAAGGATTTGTAGGGGCAAAGTAAGGCGCCTTGTCTGCATAGCAATATTACCCTGCGATAGGTTACGTGAGATATCAAATACTTCGAACGTACGAAGTGATCTTACTTCCGGTTCTTCCGACGATCCACGTCTCAGATCATATTTTGGTTCCGAATTGATTAGAACAATCCGAATGATCTTATTGCGCTGCAGACGCAACTTTGTATCAGTACCAACAATAAAATGCGACTGCATGGAGTTACTTTTATGTTCCAGTTCCATCATCGCGTGGCTAGATTCATGGTGGCATACTTGCTGTTTGAAATTGAACACAAAGTACGAGTACGTAGTTGCTTGAGTATTTTTACGTCATGAGACAAGGACATATTCTCATGATGTTACGATTTTCAATTTCCAATGTGACTACAAACGCTTCAGTTTTTCGCATCGATGAGTGCAATCGTAGTGCGTGTAAAATATTTTTGAGTCGTGCTTTGTCACAATTCTCCGTCCCATCTTCAATCATCTACCGGTATTATTCGCAACATGATCTTTCTCGTCGCACCTGTATTCTTGAAACACTGTGGAGTATTGTTATTCTTGCTTACTGGTACTCGTATTGATGTCTCGTGTCTCAATAATCAATTCCAATTCGATAGTAAACGACAGAAGAGCAGAACATCCCTGTCAATGATTGTTGTGCTTTTTTTGATGCCAGCAGAAAAATCATCTGGTGATAGACAAATAAAGCATTGCGTGCCCAGATAGTCGCAAACCAGCAGACATTCACATTTTCTGTTGATCACTGTTTTCAGAATTTTCCCATAGCTACTTTAGACTTGTGGTGGGTCTCACACATTCAGCAGCTACAATAGGACTTCGTACTACTAGTAGTACCTATGCAATTGCTGTGCGACAACACACTCTAGTCTCTAGTAGTAGTACTAGTAGTAGCTGTTCTGTGAAACAGAAGTACAAAAGAGCTGTGCAAATCAGAATTGCTGGTATAGTAGTAGTGATACATTTAGGTCAGGAATTATCTCTAAGAAACTTAGTCGTTTAGTTGCATGGCGGCAAAAAACCAAAGTCAAGAAGTAGTGGAGTCGCCAAAACATTGTCACGATGTAGTACTACTACTGGTTGTCACGATATAGTAGGAGAATGCGGCGGTAGGTAGGATGTCGGACTAGTAGTAGTAGTAGTTCTTGTTCCGCTTGCCTCAGTAAGAAGAAACTCCCCATTCAGTCTGTGTCGTACTAGTAGTGGTAATACCTACTAGTCCCTCTCCGCGTGTGGGGTACGAACGCATCCAAATGCAAGAAAAAGAAAGAAATTGAGCACTGCACGAAACAAATCCGGAGGCAAGACCACCACAACATGGACATGAGCTGAACACAAAACGATCTGAACCGAAACATCCACAACAGGGTGCCGTAAGATTACGGTAACTTCTTGCTTGTAGCGGAAAGATTACCATACCAGGGCATACCGGTAACCTTACTTGTACAAACTCGAAGGAAAGTAATGATAATACTGCTCAATTCCGAGAACTAATGTAGTACCAGTGACTGAGTCACTGATGACTGATTCTCCACGCAGACGTTCTTCATTCTTCATGCTTCTTTCTTTTTCTTGCTAGCCTCTTTCTCTGTCAAACCCGTGTTTCACACCTAGCAGTTTGTGCATGAACATGTGATTTTTGCTCCTACACGCGTTTCCTGCTTGCCTCCGATTGCTGACAGATGACAGAAAAAGAATAAAGTGGACAACAATTCTCTTCTAGAAGTATTATATAATCGACAATAGAACGACAGGGAACAAAACGGCGATATTAAGGGAGTGCGAACACTAGGGCCCAAGGCAACACCCAGAACATTTAATTCACGTTCGTCGTCATGTCGATATCTTGGAAGAATGCATCCATCCTGCAGCGACATCTAGCGAGGCGAGAGTTGACGGCATCGGCATCCTCTGTGCAATCTTTCTTTCGACGATATCATTACAATCACCACGCAAGCCCGCTCGCCGCAACACTGCTCTGCTCGTCAACGGACTTTGAACGCCAGAATAATACCCGAGGCTATTCTTCGCAGCCTTCTGTTTCGTCTCCAACTTCAATCGAAGGAGGGAATAAAATCGATACGACGAGTACTCGAATCGAGAACATTTTGAAAAACCCGGCATGGCTGATTCCAAGGAAAGGGACAGGTAAGCGAGAACTCGACGGGACAATAATTATGGCATAGAATCATCTATTGTTCTCTGTGGTGCACGTTGTGGTTCTCACTCCAAATGAAATCGACCCTACCATTTGTCGTTCACCGAAAATTCTCGTCCGGGAACCAAGGATTCGACAATTTTTTGAAACGAGACAAAAAGGGCGTGTCAGATAGCGAAGATGCTGAATCAAACAAAGATGAAGAGAAAGGAGAAAAGGCAAGCGAGAATGATAGCGAGACCGAACCCAGTGCCGCCGAAAAGGATGGCCCCGCGAGCGAGAAAAATACTGACGAAAATGTCTTTGGATCCTTTGGATCGAAATATTCCGACAACAATACACGAAACAACAGCGAGGGCGGAAACGGGGGCAACGGTGTGCCGCCGAACTTTACAGGTGCCTCAATGCTCGCTGCGGTCCTTTTGCTTGGTTTTGCCTATTTTATGATCCGGAGCGAGACCGACACCGTTGCGCCGACAGATTTTTCGCGGGAAATTACCTGGAACGATTTTTGCAACTATCTCCTGGAGGCTGGCCAGGTAGAAAAAATTGTAGTAACGAACAATCGCACGATTGCAAAGGTGTTCTTGAAGCGCGGCTCGCACGGACTCCCACAACACCAAAACCGACAGTTCCGTTACTTGGATCAGCGAAATCAGCAGACGGGCGCTAGCGCAAACCAGATGTTCGATGACTCGACAACACAAATTCAGGGCGAATACTCGTCTGGTCACGGGACGGATGATTTTGGCGGAATGCAAAGCCTTTCGAATGGCAAAAACAATCAACACCAAATTGTGTATCGATTCGCGATTGGGAGTGTCGATTCTTTCGAAAAGAAATTAGAGGAGGCGCAAAAGGCTGTCGGAATTGATCCGATGCACGAGATTCCAGTACAGTACACCAATGAAACGACAACGAAGTCGGAGATATTGAGCGTGTTGCCGTCTTTGGTTTTGATGGGAGCCGCATTTTATTTCATGCGTTTTGCCGCTGGATCGATGGGAGGAATGGGAGGATCTGGACGTGGTGGAGGAATGGGAGGTGAGCAATGAATTGTCTTGTATGTCAAACGACGGAACTTGATGCTCAGTCCATATAACCACGGTCTTGTACCAAGCGCTGGTTACATTGTATCACCAGGAATATCCATGGTTGAGCTCATCGTACTTTATTTTTGTTTTGTTTTCCTCTCGCAGGTATGTTTCAAGTAGGCAAATCAACACACAAAAAGATCAAGCCGGAAGACGTGAAAGTAAATTTTTCGAGCGTCGCCGGTTGCGAGGAAGCCAAAAAGGAGATTGTAGAATTTGTTGACTTTTTGCAATCGCCAGAACAATTCACAAAACTCGGGGCAAAGATTCCTAAGGGGGCCCTTCTTTGCGGCCCTCCCGGTACGGGAAAGACCCTTCTTGCCAAGGCAGTTGCTGGGGAAGCAGGGGTTCCTTTCTTTTCCATCAGTGGTTCGGATTTCATCGAAATGTTTGTAGGAGTCGGGCCATCGCGAGTTCGCGACCTCTTTAAGGAAGCGCGCGAGAACGCACCCTGCATTATTTTTATCGACGAGATCGATGCTGTTGGTCGGCAACGTGGGCGTGGCGGCGCCGGAGGAAACGACGAACGTGAAAATACCCTAAACCAGATGCTGGTGGAGATGGATGGATTCGATACCAAGAGTGGCGTTGTGGTGCTGGCAGGCACAAATCGTGTTGATATTCTTGATCAAGCCTTAACGCGACCTGGTCGTTTTGATCGTCAAATTACTGTTGACAGACCAGATCTGAAAGGACGGAAAGAAATTTTCAAAGTTCACCTGAAAGGTATTACCTTGAAAGATCCTGTCGATGATGTTTCAGGAAGACTTGCTGGATTGACGCCTGGTTTTGCTGGAGCTGACATTGCCAATATTTGTAATGAAGCTGCAATTGTTGCTGCGCGTCGAAAGGCTGACACGGTTAGCATGGATGATTTTGAAAAAGCTACGGATAGAATCATAGGGGGACTTGAATCGAACAAGATCATGAGTGACGAAGAGAGATCAATTGTTGCATACCACGAGGCGGGACATGCGATCGCCGGATGGTTCCTAGAACACGCAGACCCATTGCTCAAAGTAACAATCATACCGAGAACCAGTGGTGCTCTTGGGTTTGCTCAGTATCTCCCCAAAGAAGTCTTTTTGCGTACGCAGGAAGAGATCATGGACATTGTTTGTATGGCCTTGGCTGGGCGAGCGGCAGAAGAAATTTTTTTCGGAAGAGTAACAACGGGAGCTTCAGACGATTTGAGAAGAGTTACGGATCTTGTGTACAGCACTATCCAATTGTACGGGATGAACCCACGACTGGGACAATTAGCATTTCCAAAGAACGACAATGCAATGTTCGATGAAAGGCCATATTCCGAAAAGACTGCCAGAGCTATGGACGAGGAAGCAAGGACGATTGTGGATGAGGCATATCAACGAACACTCGATCTTTTACGAGAAAGAAAGAACGAGGTAGAGAGTGTGGCCAAAATGCTACTAGAGAAGGAAACCATTGTTCACGATGATGTACATAATTTGGTTGGTCCTCGACCATTCAAGGGGGACCCACAGTATGAAGAATTCGTTCGAAGGCATAGGGAAAGAGAAACTGATAGCGATGTTGAAACCAAGGAGCAAACTGACTCTTCGTCACCTGAAAGCTCGATGAGTCCAGGTTTGGCATTTCAAAGCAGCAAGTAATCGCGAGACGCTGCAAACTGAATAACGCGATTTTACTCGTTAAACTAATGGTACCGTAGCATTCTAGACATGAAACATAGTTATCCCCATTGAACTAATTATGCTTATTTCTTGTTTATTGACGATTCCTTATCTAGAATGAATCTTTCTCGATCTCCGTGGAACGAAAGCAATAAAGAACAGAACCACTCGCCAACAGAAGTAAATGGAGTTCACTTCTTACGCTCGTTGTAACACTTCAATAGTGCTAAGGTGACGGTCGAATCAGTGTCACACAGATGTCAGCAACATTCGTACCTGATGGGCCTGTCTTAATCAGTGGTGGAGGAATGCTGTCTACCTCTTCTAATGGTACTTTCAAACTTTCCAAATAAGGATACGCATTATGAGTAGCGAGTGCATCAAGTGCCTTGGATCTGGTGTCACGAATGGTTATTGCGTCCACCACGGCACCGGCGGCATCGGTCGGTCCATCTCCACCGTCTGTGCCAACGCTGGCCAAAACTACATTGCGCAAATCAAGCGACTCTAATTCCAAGGCTGCAGACAGAGCCAATTCCTGGTTGCGCCCTCCTTTACCGCTATTTGGTGTCAACGATACAGTGGTTTCTATCGTGGGTGGGCGATTCAAATGATGAGGAACAGAAAATACAAACCTAGATGGTGAGATTCATGTAAACGCTAAACAACAACAAAATTTGAGCACATAACTATCGTGGCATACCTCCCCCACCGATTAAGGCAACCGGTAATGATTGGGCAACAGTAAAAGCGGAAGCAGCAGACAATTCTTTCGTGTTCGAATTTTGCGATAGTGTCTTTTGTAGATAAGAGGCCATGGCAGTGTAGATTTTAGCTATCTCCTTTGCTTCACCTTCGATCTCTGTACCCAGAATTACTGGTTGATAGCCAAGGCGTTTGGCAGTTTCGGAGGCAGCCCCTACTGCTACAGCATTGTTCCCAACCAGTACGTTGTTCACTCTCTCGAATGTAGGGTGATTGAACGAAGGAGAATCTTCTAGTGTCCCGTCGAGGCCCTTTTGAAGCGTTTCAATAACCGTCTTTGGTAATTTATCTTGCAAATTGTACTGCTGGACTATATCCCATCCATCCTGCCATGTACTAGTATCGGGTACTGTCGGTCCACTAGCGATCAAGTCAAGAGGGTCACCTATCACATCCGATAAAATTAAGGACACAACCTGTGATGGAAAACAAGAAGATGCCAATCTACCCCCCTTGCCCTCTTCCAGACGTTTGCGCAGTATGTTCATTTCTTGGATCCCCATGCCACTGGCCAGCAACACAGAATTCACTTGCTGTAGGTCTTCCAGGGTGAGGGGAGGAGCCGGTCTACAGAAAAGCGCGGATCCTCCGCCACTAATACAACACAAGACAAGAGTTCTTGGCGATGCACGAGAGGAAACCATTTGAATGAGTTTGTCGGCAGCCTCGCTAGATCGATCGTCCGGAACAGGATGCGAAGCGTCGTAGGTTTCGACCTGATGCCTCGCCAATACTTTTTTTTCGTATGGAGTGACGTGCCCATCTTTGCAAATCACAACACCACGGCAGGGAATTTCCATTCTGTCGCCACTCCTGTCCTCTGGATAAACCTGCTCGAGTACCGACGTTGCCATTGCAGACGAAGCTTTCCCAAATGCCACGAGAACAATTTCGTCGTAGTCTTTCGCCAAATGAAATTTTTCTCCCCCTCTCTTCAAACTCAGTGTATCGTCCGTTCGAACCAAGTTAGAGCGAATGGCTGTATATGGATCAACAGCTCGGATGGCATCCTTGATAATTTTCATGGCATCTCTTGTCATCTCCTGCTCCTCCGGAGAATTTAATGAAGAAAAATGACTCGCTGTCGTCGATTTTCTAGAAGTAAATTGGCGTGAATTTGAAATCAGACAGCATTTTGGTATGCGAGCGTAGCTTTTATAGCACCCAGCGATTGGCGGAGAGAACGAAACACTCCTTGAAAGTTGTGTTGTTAAGGGAGAATACGACGACACACATGATAGAAATGTGCCAATGGTGGATACCACAACCGTACTTCGAGCAAGCTGTTTACCGATATATCTTTGAAAGATCGTCATAAATTCAAATTGAATCACTACGTATCGTCAGTGAATCTTTTTCGATATCGCTCTCGAAGTTGGGTTCGCACCTTGTATTTCCTACTTTCTAATCCATCGAAGTCAACAGACAACAACTTCGCCACTTTCAGCTTCACTCTCAAGATGTCAAAAGTGGAGTACCGGTATGTACAATTATCGTACTCTTATTCAATACTAGTAGATGTATGGTTAAGATTACCTTGCCGTACCGGTAAGGTTGGATGGAGATTTTTTCCATCCCGGTAACCATCACCGTAATCTTACGGTAAGGTTACTGTAAACCTTATCATCAAAATCATTGTTTTGATTGATGTCGTCCCGCAATTTACTTTGTACGAAGTAAGTTAAGGTTAAGCCTTACCAGGTCCAGATATTTTTTAAAACGGTAATTTATTAAGATAACATAACCTTACCGAAGACGACTTGGAAATGGGTAGCATTTTGAGTTCAGTCCCGTATCAGAAGTCAGTCGTGCACTTGTAAAATGGGAGGCGTGCATGAGTGAGTCACGTACCAGTACAGTAAGGTTACGTAATCTTAAAAGGTAATTACCGTATGATAATCTACTCGGAGCCGTCCCCAGACCAAACCATGGAAAAAAGGCCACTACGATAATAGGCTTAAAATCTTAACTTCCGAAGTACGAAGTACAAAATAATGAGAAGATTCGTCAACATTCATTGCTTCTAGCGCAATAGTGCAGAAACAAACGCAACATATGTGTTCAAAATACCCTCCACGTACTTTCACGTTTCCAATAGGACTGGGATGGGTAAGGTAGTTTCCTCGGAGGATACTTTACTCGTAAGGTACTCGTACTACGATTACAAACAATAATATGAACCACAGACTTCCGTCAGAAACAGTTCCTCGCCCCCTCACGATCTTCACAACACGGTAACGACGATCCTTCGCCTCACAACCTAGAGTCGCGAAGTCATCTTGCAGCCACAACAAGTTAGAGGAGTGCCCCCGGTTTTCCAACTTTAAAATTTTGTACATCTAAGCTCGCAAAATGGTCGTGAAGTGTGCCGTGAATGGATTTGGCCGTATCGGTCGGTTGACTTTTCGATATGCGTGGGAAGATCCTACCCTAGAGATCGTTCACGTAAACGATGTATGCTCCGTGGAAAGTGCTGCGTATCTCATCCAGTATGACTCCGTTCATGGTACCTGGGACAAGAAAGTCGAAGTTACGGAGGATGGATCCGGTTTCACGGTGGATGGAAAACTGGTGACCTTTACTTCCGAAGGAGACTTCACCAAGGTCGACTGGGCGTCAAAAGGGGTCGAGCTCATGATGGAATGCACCGGGAAATTCTTGAAGGTGAAAACCCTACAGCCCTACTTGGACGAATGCGGCATCAAACAGGTTGTCGTTTCGGCCCCAGTCAAAGAAGATGGAGCCCTAAACGTTGTTTTGGGATGCAACCACGAGTTGTTGAGCAAAGAGACAAAGATCGTCACCAATGCATCCTGCACAACCAATTGCTTGGCACCCGTTGTCAGGGTTATTCGTGAAAAGTTTGGAATCGTTCACGGTTGCATTACTACGATTCATGATGTCACCGGTACTCAGACCATTGTCGATATGCCTAACACTAAGAAGAGCGATCTCGTGAGTGGATCCAGCCGATGGTCGGAACCATTTACCTCTTTCGACCCGTGTTCTCTTTGTTTCTACCTTTCGTGTAGCTTTCTTACCATTGATTGTGATTTTTGTTTCTCTCCAATCTGCAGCGTCGTGCACGATCTGGAATGACGAATCTTTGTCGTAAGTCTAATTTTGATTCGTTAAACTATTGGATCATTTTTTTTTCTACCGACAGTTACTAACAACTCCTATCAAATCGCAATTGTCTGCGCGGTAATTGCTAAATGATTTGAATTCCATCAGCTACTTCGACCGGGTCTGCCACAGCAATCATCGAAATCTACCCCGAACTCAAGGGGAAACTAAACGGATTGGCGGTTAGAGTGCCGCTTCTGAATGGAAGTCTTACGGACTGCGTTTTCGTTGTGAAGCGCTCTGTCACAAGAGAAGAGGTGAACGAAGCTCTGAAAGAAGCTTCCGAAAGTGGTCCTCTCAAGGGTATCTTGGGATTCGAAACTAAGCCCCTCGTCAGTTCCGATTACACTAACGACACTCGCAGTTCCATTGTAGATGCCCTTTCGACGCAAGTGATCGATGGCACTTTGGTTAAGATTTACGCCTGGTACGATAACGAGGCCGGGTACTCGAAGCGCATGGCGGAGCTTTGTAGCATCACTGCTGCAATGAACATTTCCGGAATCGAGCCATTATTCAAGTATGAATAATTCTATTAAAAGCAAAAGAGACCCCTGCAAGAGAGGTAGGCGACGAATAGCAAGGCCTCATATGCAGAGTACTCAAAAGTGTTCAGACATTAAGTTCATCATTTGGTTGTAGTCTCTCTTTTGTTCAATGAATTTGAAGTGACATTTGTAATCATTCTTTTTCCGTTGGAACTCAACGCATCACATCATGAGTCATCCTCCAACGCTTCGATCCAATGCCTCTTCGACACTCCTGAACACTGCTGTAGGTTTATCATACTTGACTTGCCAGACCAATCCCATCTTTGTGTGTTATCATGATCATGATGCATGTTGCTCTAACAACACTGGAATACTGTGAGAAAGAGGATCCCCTTTCTAAAAGATATATGCACGTCCGCGCATAGATTTGCATTAGCTTCTGTGTTGATTAGATGGATAACTCGTTTCTATGAATGGTTCGTTGTTGGTTCAGAATGGTTGCAACTGGATTCTTCACTGACAACATGATCCGTGTGTTCCTTGATCCTGACATAGAATTTAGGTCTTCGTCAAAGAAAAGAGGAACAAAACTTGTAGAAGGCTTAACCTTACTGAACAATAAGTTGACTGTTGCACGGGACTGACTCCCTTTCACGAATGCAACTTCCTTGGTTTTCGAAAGTTCAGTGAAGCAGAAAGTCATGCCCAGCGGTAATTTTAACGCCTTAAATCTTACTGGTAGCAGGAGGGTAACATCCATCATTCTGTCTTCACAGACCGCACCGTTCTAACCCTCTACAAATTAATCACGAGTAAGGTTACGAGTACGTAGTAGAAGTATGTTTTTACTTCATACACACGCCGTTCATTTATTGGATTCAACTTGTAAAGGCATCCATTCCATACACGTATTTCTTGTACACGTTTCCATCGGACACCAATCTTACAAATTGCCGAGAACTAAGAAAGAGTAATATTTTCACAATACGTGAAACGTGAAGGATACCATTGTCTCACAAGCGAAGAACAAGCCGACGATGAATAGATGAAGATAGACGATTCTTGAACGTCCAATAGATACACATATTACTGACAAATGCTGGGGCGTCGACTTCTAACTCCGCCTTCTACTAAGAGGCTTGCAACCCTCCGCAACCGCTTTTCATTGCTTGCTTCGCCTTCATGTGCTGGTGTTGCTGTATGCAACAACGTCAGTCGCTGCACATTTTCAACCTCCAAAATTCCCAAGGCAGAAATCTCTAAAGAACGTGATCTTCCTTGGTGCAGTAAGGAGTTGGGGGCTCCCTTGCCGTTTGACGAACATGCGTGCTCGGTCTCTCTTCCAACGTGGTGTTCGGTCGTCGGTTACGAAGAGGGCGATAAAGACACTGTGTTGGCACTGAAAACTGGTTATCCGCGCTTTGTTTACCATCCATATGTCTTGCAACTAATGGAGGTTGTACTGGAGATGTTTCCGAGCGGTAATGACAACAAAGAAGATTGCTTGGTACTTCCGACCAAGGAAGCAGCACTTAGGTGCCAAGCGTTCTTGCAGGAAAGTTTGGAAAAAAATGACATCGGGAGCTCGTTTTCAAGTTTTTACTCTTCTCCTCCAATAGATAATGCTTTGTTGGAGCGACCTGAAAGTGAGTCTACTTCATCGACACAAGATTCTGGGTCGTCGAACAGTAGAATTCGAGTGGTGTCCATAGAGGATGTAGATGTCCATGCTGTGTTGTTCCCAGCCGAAACAACTGCTGGCATTGAAGCAAAGGCTTACTGGCAACACACTGGGGAGCTTGTTAGTAGTCGGCGAGCTGAAAGGGCCTTGAACGCATTGGGGAAAACATTTTCAAAACGTGTCACCTGCTGTCCGGTCGATGGAACGCCAACTGTCTTGCATTCGTGTGATCCGTCGACGTGCCCTGAAAAGTCAATGCCTGCAGGTGATCATGACAGTACATCTGCACACGAGCAGCTGCAAAAAAGGATATCTGCCTGGACCGATGTCGATCTGGACAACATCTTTTTGGTTCCCAGCGGTATGGCGACCATTTACAAGTCGTTACGATCAGCTCGTCGATATCAGCTGACCAAAAATCCATCTTCGCTTGGTGGTACATCGATTGTTTATGGATTCCCTTATTTGGATACTCTGAAAATGTGCTCTCGCAAAGAATTTTCTCCTGCCGGCGTTGAATTTTTCGGCAAGGGTGATGAAAATGACTTGAAGCTACTCACACGAATATTGCAAGAACGGGAGGAACGTAAATGGTCTGCCGTGTTTACCGAAGTTCCTTCCAATCCTTTGCTGCAATGCCCGGACTTGGAGGCCCTAAGAAACTTAGCTGATGAATATGATTTTTGTGTGGTCGTGGATGACACAATTGGAAACTTTCTTAATGTTGACCTGCTGGAATCCGGGTTGGCCGATGCCGTTTGTACGTCGCTGACGAAGCTCGTGTCAGGACGTGGGGATGCAATCGCAGGAAGTGTTATTACCAACCCAAACACAGAAAAGGGAAGATGGATGAAGGAAGATATGGCGAAGGATAGAGATGCCTTTGGAGGCCTTCATGAAGCAGATGCCATGGCTATGGTCCATAATTCCATCGACTTCCCTGAACGAAATACTCGGATAAATGAGACAACCGAACTCTTGGCAACTTTTATGAACGAGCACCCAGATGTTGACATCGTGTGGTATCCGAAATTCGTAGCACCACTTTTTACAAAGTACCAGCACCCCAATGGTGGTTTTGGAGGTCTGTTCTCGATTCACTTGGGTTCCCACATTTGTCAGAGAACATTTTATGACTTGTTGGACGTAGCGAAAGGACCTTCGTTGGGTACGAATTTCACATTGGTTTGTCCTTACACACTATTGGCACACTACCACGAGTTGGACTTTGCCCTGAGCCACAACGTTCCGCCAAATCTGATCAGGATAGCTGTGGGCCTCGAGGATTTTGACGAATTGAAGGAAAAATTTGCTTATGCACTCGACAAGAGTCGACTTCATCCCAAACTCCCAAGCTAATAGAAAATTTTATTGAAAATTTTGAAGGTGCCGTATGATGAGAAAACTGTCAATTGTATCGGAGTCATAGTAGGTAATCGCTGACATGCTTGACAGCTAGAGAGAGATGTTTTTGCATCGATCATTTTATTACAATCAAATGGCGGTTATCCTACTAAAATAGAGTTCCCTTGCCGTGAAGAGTAACTTTTTGCTTATGCTTTGGCACCGATAAACTCTCCATCAGCCTTGTGGCTAACACTGCTAACGGTTCCTCCACTTTCTTTGAAATCGGCCCAGCTCTGGTAGTGTGCGCAAGTCTTGTGGAAATCAACAGCTTCCTTGTTCTCGTACACTTCATAGAACCAGAATTTATTGTCCTTACTTTGGTCACGCAAGACATCTATCTCATCAATTGGGAAAAGTTCGTAATGTGAGAAAGATTAGAAGTAACAAAGACATAATTCGAATAAAACCAAATTAGAATATGAGAATTTCATAGTACTGCATGCGCTGTGGCAACAATCTCTTTCTTAATTGGGTAATATCGAAACAATTCCAGGCCACGATTTGGGTCCGCAGCAACAGATGGTAACCGTACATACCGAATCGGATGCAACCAGGCTCCTTGCGGGAGCACTCGGCATTATTTTGGATCATTTTCATGAACTCTTCCATTCTGTCGGGCTGAATTTCAGCCTCGACAATGACTGAAAATGGCTTAGACGACATGCTGAGTGCGGTACTAGAATGTAAAGACTTTCGAGCTAGAGATGATGCGGGAGATGCAGATAGTGAGGCCTTGCTGCTGAATGCGGAAGATGTACGAAGCAAAAGAAGGCAAGAGGAGGACAAGAGCTTCATGGCTGATGTGATGAGATGAAATCCGTCAACGAGGAGCGAAATAAGATCTGTGGAGAAGAATACTGTAACAACGGTTAGAACCGTGATCTTTCTCAATCAAAGGGCACAGTAGCAGGCACACATTGCATCATGTTCTGTACTGGATATTACTCGTACGATACCTCGTGCAATACGAAGTAGTTCCCACGAGAAAGAGCGATGCTTTGACAGGATCCAAAAAGTCACGCGCTTCAATGAAGCTCTCAGTAAAACCATTTTGGATTTTTTTGCAGAAGTTACCGGTCCCTTACCTTACAAGTAACTTACCACAAAACCTACCCCTTCAAATGCACGCACCGCACACATCTAATTTGAGTAAGGTTTTACCA